>BMAO01006194.1:0-142505 GCA_019973975.1 Trichonephila clavata | reverse complement strand
CTTCCCATGATTTTGAGTGGTGATTTTAACGTTAACATCAGTTTGCCAGAAGCTGAGCCGCTCATAGCTTTTCTGAAAGATGAACTCAAGCTCGAAATGAACACAAATCGAAATGTTTCGACAACTAACAGTGGTACTGTTATTGACACTATTTTTTTTTTAACATTTATAAACCCCGTGCACCACGCAACGTATAACACGGGGGCATACAACACAGACAGAAGAAAGGATTACAACACAAACATCCATGCCTTCTCCGGGATTCGAACCCAGTCCTACGGCACCGCAGTCAGCTCCACTGACCACTATACCGGATGGGCGGCTATTGACACTATTGTTCAATGGTTTTTGAATTCTTTGGAATCGCAAGTATATGTGTCATATTTTAGTTATCATAAGTTATCATTACCGCTCTTCCCCAAATTGAACAAGAATAAATATTTTTGATAAAAAAAATTGCACTACTCCTTGTGTTTATTAAATAAAATTTTCATTAAAGATATAATTATTCGATCGAAAATTATTTCCAGTCATACCCGATTCATTTTTTTCAGGATTAAAATCACTATTGCTTATTTACCATGATAACATATCAGATGTTACACATGATATGCGATTACTGTAAGGCTCGTTTCCTTTTTTTTTAATCTCTAATTTCAGTTTCATAATTTATGCGATATATTTCGTATGTGTTCGAGTATTTACAGATGTTAAAAGGATGGATAAACGCAAAGACCCCACTGAATCGCCATTATAACGTAAGGAATGGCGTTGCTTGCGAATATTATAATTTTAACCTAAAATAACTATAACAGAGTGATATAAATGCATTACACACCCAAATACAGATTATTTACAATATTTTACACAAAATTCGAGACAATATAGTATTAAAAGCCAAAAATAAGTTTTAATATTTGATCAATTTTCCACATTTTAAGTGTCTTTGTCTTACGGTGCTTTTTCCATTAATCCTCATGTTACGGCCCGCATGAAATATCTGTCATATTTATGCGGCCTGACGGGGAAAATTATTGAGTACCCCTGCTCTATATTCTTCTCTAGAACAAATACAAGTCAAAGTCCGTTAGCAATTCAATTTTCCCTTTATTTAGCTTCAACACTGAATCGTATAAGAACCCGGTGTGGTGTAATACCATACTGCAGCGATTCTCAAACTGTGGGGCGCGCCCCCCTAGGGGGGCGTGATAACTATACGAGGGGGACGTGAGCATATTAAAAAGTAGAAAACAAAAGATTTTAAAATATTATTAATTTTTACTGACAGTATGAACAAACAGAATACATTCTGGCGTAATAAAATATAAAATACACATCTGCACTGATATAATGCATTTATAAATGTAATGTACTGCATACAATGTATTTTATAATTAACCCACGATCACTCGCGCGGGGTGTTCTCTACACCCCGGCAATAACATAAAGTTAATGTATTTTAAAATGAAAATTTTTTAGGTTTAGTTTAAATTAATGTTAGTCTCATTTTTATGCAATAAATTTAATAATTTCATTTGTATAAAACAAAAAACAACTTGTTCTTTATAAAAATGTATCATAATTGACAAAAACATTTTTTCATATTTAAATACACGTGTTAAAATGTGGGGTGTTCTCTACACCCTGCGAGTGACGACGGTAGCAAAAACAGGCGCGAGTGACCGCGGGTTAATTTAACAATACTAAGTTAAGAACACGTTTAATAATTACCAGTGACCCCATGATTTCCTTATATATAAAATTTCTACAAAAACTAACACCTATATCTCTCTCTTGATATTTTGTACGGTTTATTATTAATCCCTTAAATGCCTGTAAAAAGTTACGTTATTCGCTCCCCAATGCCACTGTTTTCCATGTAGGCAAGCGTATGTGATGTATTGCGGAGAATGAAAAGGAATAAATAAGTAAATCCTTCGCAAACACTGTCAAGGTCCTTTTATTGCACGTATATATACGTCTGGGGCAACTAACGCTTTCGCTGAGTGAGACGTTTATATACGTCGGTGGCACTTGAGAGATCAATGTCGTAATGTAGCTTTAGCGCCAAAGTATGGTATTATTGAATTCAGTACAGTGTTATTGTGTAGAGAAGCAGGGGCGCGAAGAAAGTTATGATTGTGAATATTGGGTCGCAAATAGTGACAGTTTGAGAAGCACTGCCATACTGGGTCCAAGTTACAAGTTTTCATGTACACGCTTCGGAAAATTTTTAAAAATATCACTTGGCTTTAGAATATAAATGCGATTAATTATTTTCCTAGAATTTTAGTATTAAATGTATTTATTCAACAAGCGAACTGCATGCTGATAATCATCATCGGTCAAATCTTCATCGTTAAGACGATGGTAAAATTTCGCTCTAAGGCAGAGATTCTCCAACTGGGTCGCGTGATAACTCTTACGTGTGGGGCGCAAGCATATAGAAAAATTGAAAATAAAATCTTATTTAAAAAAAATTTATTAATTTACTGAAAGGAAACAAAACAAAACAAATTTTGACGTAATAAAAAATAAAATACACGTTGCATATTTACTGCAATCTGTTCCAGAGAGAGAAAAAAGGAAAAGTAGCATGATACTTATCCTATTACTGAAAAAAAGTAACTTTTATGTAAAATGTCTATTACAGTAGAACGTCGTTTATCCGAACTGTCAAATATCCGAACCAAAGTCCGGATACGTTTTCGAACAGTGCAATGTTCTCAACAGTTGTTTCGCTTGAGGTCAAAAGTGACGGGAAACAACAACAACGAAAGTAGCAAGGGCCCATCAAATGCTGACGCCTTTTTCTGCTTTAGAGACAGCTATGGAGTGGTACGAACAAAAATCAGAGTGCTGTCCTACTCAACTACTGCTGCTCAAGAGAATCAGAGACCTTTCAGCGAAAAAACGAAGGTGTACAGTGGTACAGCGAAAAATAACTGATTATTTTTCGCAATAAAGGTAAAATTGCGACATTTTGCACCTACTTTGCTTTTCTTTCAAGCACGTTTCCCGCATGGGATGATTTTCAACGTTCGTATAGTGTTCGGTTTCATATACTGCATGGATCAAATTCGGTTTTCGGTTATCCGAACAATCGCGTATCCGAACGATGTCCGGTCCCAATTGATTCGGATAATAAACGACGTTCTACTGTATTTAGAAGTAACTTATACAAAATTTTTAATACTTATCTTGATAATTGATACGATTTATAATTAAGGCCGTATTGCAGATTTAGCATCAAAAGTCCATTATTATTGCATTCAAAACATTATTATTGTATGGGGGGGGGGGGCGATGAGAATTATGATTGAAAATCGAGACGCAAATATTGAAAGTTTAAGAAGCACTGCTTTAGGGGGTAAATATGCTTCATTCGACTTTTCGACATCCTACGCATAATTATTAGAGAAACATCCCTTTAATGGGTACTCATGCTTTATCCTGGAAAGTAAACTATTCCACACTCATAAATTAAAAAATAATTGATTGGTCACTAATTTTTCTAAGCTACTTGGCATAAATTTAGAAAAATCTAAAAACCAAATATATATATATATATATATTTACGAATTTTTTTTTCTTGTAAAAGTAATGTTTTTCTTTCAAATGGGGTTGCATTTTGGCACACAAGCTTTAGCAGACGCGGCGTTCCCCAAAAGGCAGAAACATTTCGGTGGTGGCACCATCTATCGGCAACTCTCGCTACCAAATTGAATTTAATTTAAGCTCTCATCGGATGTTAAATATCGCCGTGTTTAATTTGACAAGGTACCAGGACCAAATCAATACTCAAGGGATCTTTTACATGCCACATCATCATATGACATGCGTGCCCACGATTTTCGCATTCAAAAAACCTATCGACTCCAGCCGGGATCGAATCCGCAACCTTGGACTTACCAGACAGGCATGCTACCTCTAAGACACTAGGGTTTGCAATCCCGTGTCATATTTTCAATCCCGGGATTAGGATTGGACTATTTATTAAAAACATTTATATATTAGCATAGTTGAAATTGCATAATAAAACTGAAAATATAACTAAAAATTAATTGAATATTATTTTAACGAAATAAATAAAAAAATTATAAAAAATAAATACAAATAGTAGGTACATAATGAAATTTTAAAAAAAGTATTTCTTCATTTCTTGTGTTTCTGTAAATAAGCTTATAAAAACACAGCTCCTCCAGCTTTTCATCGTTGGAACGGTTCCTTATTTTTGTTAGAAATTTTCCTGCCGTAGAAAATGGACGTTCGAATTCTTTACTAGTAGGTATTATCGTCATTAAATAGGAGTAAAAAAAAAGCCTCTAAAAGCCTCTAAAAGTCTCTAAAGCCTCTAAAAGCCTCTGTCCAAGTTAGCTGGCACTGGACATCCTGAGGGTGGGCGAAATGTCCGTTTTCTGACCCCGCTCGAGATGGGGAGAAAGGTACGGATGAAAATAAGCGATAACATAGGAAATTTCATGGTTTAACATACACACCTACCTCGAACCCTTCAAGGTTCAACACGTAAGAAAACTAACATTAATCGCATACAGTATAAAAAAGTAAATAAGATACATTAAATGCAATACCAGATTCACAATACTTTGAAAAAAAATTCCAAAACATAATTCAGACAAAAATTAAATCCCGGGATTTCGGGATCCCGGGACTGCAAACTCTATAAGACACCGAGCCGACAGGTACAACAAATATACTTTTCTGTACTTTTAAGAATTACAATTTATATCCTGATAGTGTGTCATTTCCGCGCTCTTTGGTCAAGAAAGGAAAGTCATAACAGGATGTGATGAATTAAAAAAACGTAGAAATATATCAAGTCCCTAAACTTTAAATTAAAAGAATTATGTGCAGAGCCTTTGTAAACACCTGTTAAGGCGCAATATAGTCCGGCATTTTTCAGTTCTTTTTCCTAAAACTACCACTGCAGTTTACCCCTAATTCTTAAACTTTCGATCGCCTCGGCCCCCCTTTTTATATCAACGTGACATCGCTGACCCCCAAGATTTTGAACATCCCTCCCCGACATAAAATTGAAACATGTTTAAATCCCTTCTACCCAGCTAAAGGTATGGAAGGAATTAAAGGATCACTCGACATGATAAACTCCAATTATTTTATTTATCACTATAATCAACTCAAACACAAATAACACTTTAAATAGGATAATTCAGCAAGCAATAGAGAGTAGAGACAAGATTCACGTTTGGAAAGAATATGTTCAACACTGCGGCTCGTCCTTAATGTTACGTTACACTGAGCTTACGTATTTAATGTCCTCACTATATTTTAACAATCTAAGTATCAACTTAATATAAGGTGACAGTACCTGAACTTATATATATATATATATATGCAGTTTTCTACTCCATCCAACACTTCTTGGTTATAATCTTTTACAAGGACTGAAACCAATTCTGGTAAACTTCACCTTGTAACTATCTTGTCACTTCTTTTGAGCTAAACTTCTGACTTTCTTACTTTTTGTTTACCCATCAACTTCACTGCCAATTCACTAACTATTCACTTCACTGCCGATTCACTAACTATTCACTTCACTTCTAATCCACTCACAATTCACTAACTCCTAGACCCGCGAAGAAGGGATATATATAATAAACTTAATTTGCATATCACGTTTCTTTCTTTTAGGAGAAGATTGGTTAAAATTTGCTGGTCCAAAAGAATACCCAAAAGGACTGTTAGTGGAAGGTCGCGTATAGATCCGTCACAAAATTCTTAATAAAAATGCAAGTAATAGAGGAGTTTTTTCCATTGGGACAATTTAGTTATCTAATCTAGTGTGGCACATCTTTCAATTTTTCCATGAGGCCTTTCAGAGTCTGTAAAAGATTGAAATCTCAACACATTACACGAGAGATTCCGCGGACCCCACAATTTAAGAAGCACTTCCCAAATCAGTTTTGCTAGGCTCCTCATGAAGAATATTCGACTCTCAAATATATTCACCGCACAGAGGAACTGATGCACGTTAAATATGTTGAAGCTAAAAGTTGATGTGGAAATTTGGAGGGGGGGGGGGTGCCAGTTCAGGTATCGTTTTTGTTATCTGACCGTGGCTCAAAATCATTAGATCGATCGATGATAGCCCCAAGATTACCTGGACGTGCGATGTAAATAAAAACCAAACAATTGAGCCCCTAGTGCTGATTTATCCACTGGGGGCTTGGGGTGGGCGCCCAGGGGCTCGGATAAGCAGGACTTAACCAAATTTTCTGGTTATAAATTTCGATCCTCCAGTGCCAGGGGGCCTTCTGCGATCTGGGGTTAAAATGAACTTAAATTGGCACCGGAGCCCCCAGATAGCCCTTATCGATGAGTGAGTGAGTAAATATTAACGTCGTACTGTTCAGCTACACGACGGCTTTTGGCGACGGACCACGTAATTTTGAACCACGTTTAAGTGACGCGGACGACACCTGAGTTGGCACTCCCACCAACGGGAAGACGTTTGAGCTCTCGACAGATTTAACGCGCATCGCTCCTCTACACGGCGGGTCTTCAGTGGTACTGTGGCTCGAACTCATGACACGCAAGCCGTGATCCGATACCTTGACCACTTAGCTACCGCAGCCACCCTTATCGGTAAGAGGGGAGGATGAAATTTTTACACCCTTTTTTTAAAGGTTCCTGGCCCGGAACTGGAATAGTTTACCTACGATTAGTCTTTGAGTTTTTAACGTAGTATCTGTTGATTAGTATCTGTAGTTAGTAACGTAGTATCTGTTACCATATTAAGAAATCATTTGAATATGCTTGTTAATAACATCTGACTAAATAAACCTCCAGAAATGCAGTTCACTCTCTTAGTATTTATTATTATTTAATTCCTTTATTTTACTGAATAGTCAACTAAAACGTAAAAGATCAACCTTTGAGGAAAATTGGGATTTTTAATGTAGTTTCTCCAAAGGAAAAAAAAAAAATCGAATGAAGTCAAAAGTTGTTCTTTAGAAAAATATTTAGCATTAAAAAGGACAAGTGGTAAAAAAATACAAATAAAAACATTTGCTAATACTTCAATAAATTAAAATTGAATTTTGAATTAAAAATGTTTTTTTTTTAAAAAAAAAGTCCTATAATTTGGTCGATGAAAGTATCAATCGTTCCAATTTGGGGGACAATTAATCGTAAAAGAAGATTTTAAAGTCTTGTAAAAATTTAGTTTAAGAGCTTTAAAACTGTTTAAAAGCTTTACAACTGTTTGACCACATAATTTGTTATGTTAACGATATTTTTTAGATTTTTTTCTTACCCTATTTTTTCAAATACTTTTAAATGAGGTAATAGATTTTAACGTCATGTTCATCCATTATAAAAAAAGAAAGAAAAAAGAAAAAGAAAACACTTTTTTCCTAATATCGTGAGCAGGTTTTTGCAAAAAAAAAAAAAAGCTTTCAAACTTCTTAACTAAATTCGATACATAGTTTGATAAAGATTCAATCCATTTTGTAGAAAAATGTAATAATCACGTGGCGCTTAAATATCTAATTAGGAAACTGTAATTATTTATTTCAACTTAATAATGCAAAAAAGTACTGTAAATCATTTACGAAGATTAATCTCTTTCGTTACCGTAATAATAGCACAAAACTAGTTTTTTCTTCAAAGAAATTACTGATTTCTTATTTTCTCATTTAGGTTTAATTATAATAATTATTTTTACTCACTCATGCTGAATTATTGTTTTAAATAATGCGTGTCTTCGATTATAATTATATATCTGGAAAATTATCATTTATAGACTGGTAAATCTCGAGTTTAAACAATACTTGCATCAAATTGCTCGTTAAAAAAATCTGATTATCAAAAAGAATTTATGAGCTTTTCTGCTTTTGTAACCATTCTAGACTATTCTTCCTGTAAAGCTGGCTTACGCACGTGTCGCAACAGTTCGCCTTTTACGCAATAGATGGCGCCATGTTGAATCTGTCCAGTGTGACGTCACTTACATCCCGTCCCATGCCGAATTCGAACCGGCGTCCGTTCTATCGTTCCGAGAGTGTATCACAGAGAGTAGAGGAAAAACTATCATCTCTCCATAAAAGCCGGGTTTTTTTTCCATCTCCAGTTAGTTACAGGTTGAACATTTTTTTCCGAAGTTGAGAGCTGGAAAATTTCCCGCCTTACCTGCAGGTGAGTTCGAATTTTCAGTGTTTTCTCTTAAATAATGTTCGACGTTTTATTTTTCTCTGTTTCGTTCGAATCGAATTCGGAAGAATATTCCGCGGGGGTGATGAACTTCCTGGGCAGAAACTGGGAACAATCATCAATATTTACCTGATATCCCGGGCATCGATTGCTCCGAGGCCGCGGAACTTATTTTTGGAATCTGCTCTGCCCGAAAAAGTTAGTATCCCCGTTTTTCTATTATTGGGTAGTTTTTCATAGAATTTGCATTTCTGGAAAGTGCTGCAGAGTTTTATTTTTATTTGGGAGAATATTCTTTCGCTCGCTTCCGCTAAGTATTCGATTATGTTGCTCAGGTTCAGAAAAATTTGATTTCGAAGAAATCTTTTTCTATCTGACGAATTGTTTGATAAATAAAAGGTAATTAAAAAGGTTAATATTTATTACAAATTTAAGATTTTATTTGTGAAAAATAGATGCTGGATGATAATTTTTGGTATGGAAGAGGAAATAATTAAAAAATGAAGGTAACAAATTATGTTAAAATCACAGTAAAATTAATTTTGAGATTTAATTTTTATTTCGGTCTTTGAAAAAAAACCCGCTGAGTGTTTGAAGAAAACAGAAAAAAAGAAACGAAATTTGACTTAAAAAAATTGAGTTAAAAAGTAAAAAAAAAAAACTTTTTTCCCCCTTCTAAATTGAGTATCTTACTGTTAATTTAGTTTTCTCTATGTTAGAGAGGGTTTTTCTTTTATAATTAATCTTTATATGAAGATAAAATTTTAATTTTTTTAGGGTTTTTTAAACATTTTTAGGAAAAATATCAAATTTCAATTAGTCCTTCCTCTTTCTAAATTTTTTTTATTTTTGGAGGGAAAATTATTATAAGCGAATTCTTATTTTCTAAATTGTAATTAATAAATTACTAGTAAATGAAGGAGAATAAAAATAAAAACTAATTCTTAATCATTTAAGTTTAATATCTCATATAATTTTTTTAGAATTGATTTAACTGATTTTCTCAAATACATTTTTGGAAAACGATACATATTATTTAAAAGTACTCGTATTAAACTATGTATGCATAAAACACTGAGGAATTGGTAAAGATAAATAACTGAACATTTATTTTCAATTATTTATTGAAGAATGCTACGTACTTTAAATGTAAGTATGAAAAACTTTAAAAATTTCCAACGTCTTATGAAAATCGAGCACTTTTTCCTTGTACATTACGATAAATAAAAGAAAGAGAGAGGAAAAGAAAAAAAATTAACGTAATAGTTATGTTCTATTTAAATGTTATTTTTATACGTCAAAATTTTAAATTGAGTTTTTTTTTATTTCAGAAAATTAATAGATTTAATAATTTTAAGTGTGTTTCTATTATTTTTTTTTAAAAATCCAGTTTTATAGTAAAAATATTTATATTTTTATTAATAAGAGAGAAATTAATCTTATTATTTTTAAAGAAACGAAAATGAATTTTGTTTCTCTTGATAGATAAGATTCTATTAAAAATTATTTTTATGAATGAAAATCGTATACTTCATTTATTTTTTTATGATCTAATTCCAGATCAAAGATTTTTACGGTTGTACATTTATCAACCTTTAAAAGAAATTAGTTTTACCATTAATAAGAATTAAATTGTTATTTGAGAGATTTGTCTCCCCACCCCCTCTGTGTGTGATGGGTACTTTTTCCATTAAAAGTGTAATTTCAAGCTTTTTTTTCCCATTAAAAGAGTAATTTGAAACTTTTTCAGAACATTTTAGTTGAAGCATTTTCTAAATGCTTCATTCGAATGATTCTAGAATGAGTTTGACTTCTAGTCAAATGGAATCATAACATAAAAAAATGTGAATTAATTTCGAACGTTATATCATTAAGAATGAGGGATAAAAAAAAGGGAAAGTTATTTTCCCACCATTTTCTGCGTAATCGGATTTGTGGATGAGCTTGTGTGTGTGAAATGAAAGCGATGATATTGACATCATTATGCTCAGCGATTATTTTGTCATTTGTTCTTTTATTCTCGTTTCTGAATTTTTGCTGAGAATAAATTTAAAAAAAAATTGAATGGAATAATCGTTGATTTTATCAAGTAGTTCCATACTTATTTTTAAACTCAGAAGTACGACAGTTTGTTTCTATAATGCAAATAAATATGAAAAAAAAAAATAGGAAAGAAAATTCTAAACTGTTTTAGGCGGCAAACTGTTTTGCAAAACTTTACAGACTAACTGTTTTGCAAAACTTACTAAAACTCGTAATAAAAACTCAATTTGGAAAAATTTAGAAAATCTAAAGCGTTTTTTACTATTAATGACGTTATTTACTGCTTTTATTATAGCTGATTTTTTATCGGCTGGCTCTTGGTCGTTAGTTGCTTCACGTTCCGATCCAATGCATCAACGATCTCTTATTGATTTTTAGCTTCCACTTCCAAGTTCATATTACTCACGTATTTGTGTTAAAACCTAATTTTATTTTCTTCTCGGTTTTGGTGGATTAAGATACGGTAGAAAAAGTAACGACAATATGTTTAAAATATTGTTTTGTGAGTTGTAATTAACTTTTTAATTGCATTCAAATGCACAAAAGAAGTTTAGAGGAAAAGATGCATTGTACTTTTAATAATAATATAAACAATCATTTCTTTGTTAGATATAAAAATACAAATATATATAGAGAGTAATTTTACTGTAATAACTTGATCTTATTTGCTTTGATTGAAACAATTTGAATTATAAAATGATGTATATATCCTTCAGAAGTTTATAAAGATGCGGTTGCTAACAGATACTATTTAACTAATACTTTTTGTTAAGGCTGTTGAATACAAGAAAAATAAAATAAATTATTATAAATTTTTGCTTTTTATTTTATTTTGATGTGATGATGTACCCCTTTCTTTGTTCTTTTTTAATAAGGATTTTTTTAAAAAATCTGAAATCGTTGACTGAGCTTTTTTTTACCCCTTCTTCATTGTAATTATGCCGCTGAATTTATGATTCTGATGTGTTATTGGTTGATTATTTTTCAGTGTTAAAAAAAAGCTTTTATTTTCTAAAAAAAAAAAAATAATAATAATTTAGATTTACAACTTTGGTTCTAGGCCAGGGGTGGTCAGCCCAAACGACCTTGCGGACCACTTCAGAAAAACATTATATTCCCGCGGGGCCGTGCATATAAGAATTTTTATCCTTATATTAGATTTGGACACACTCTTTACACAAATATTTATTGGAGTGAAAATTTAAAAGAATGAAATATTATTATTATTATTATTTTCATTATTTTTCGTGTATTCAAACATAGATAAATTAATAATAATAATGCAATGGTCAAATATGCCCAGCTCTAATAATAGTGAATGAGTGAATATTTTTTAGTCGCACTGTTCAGCTACACGAGGGCTTTTGTCGACGGACCTCGTAATTTTGAACCACTGTCAAGTGACGAGAACGACACCTGAGTTGGTACCTCCCTCTCCTAACAACCACATCAACACCAACGGGAGGATGTTTGAGCTCTCAACAAATTTAATATGCATCACTTCCTACACGGCGGGCCTTTAATGGTGCTGGATTTGAACTCATGATACACGCCAGCCACGATCTGATTCTTGACCACTAGGCTACCACGGCCCACAGCTCTAACAATAAGTAGAGCGATTAAGTAACAGGCTTCAAGCATGATGCTGCACGTTAAATCTGTCGAGAGCTCAAATGTCCTCTCGTTAGCGTGGTGTGGTAGTTAGGAGAAGGGGGATGTTAACTCAGGTGTCGTCCTCGTCACTTGATCAAGGCTCGAAATTACGAGGTCCGTCGCCGAAAGCCCTCGTGTTTTGCTGAAGAGTGCGACGTTAATATTCACTCACTCAAGCGTGAGGCTTCGGGGGTCGCTACAATACAGTAATATTACCTTCTAAGTATGTATAAAAACAGAACGAAATAAAATAGAAACAGTTATGGGACACATCTGTTACAAAACTTTACACTAAAAACGAACATATCGTACAAAATGATCGTATTTTTTAAAGTTGTAATGAATCTTGCGGGCCTCAAAATTATTCAAAGTGGGCCGCGTATTGGTCACCCCTCTTCTAGGCTATATTTTTTTGCTTGATCAGGAAGAAGATGAAAAATAGTGCAAAAGTTTATTATTTAGGATGACTAAGTACATCTTTAATACCAATACTCTGAATTTGTGACAGATAAAAAAAAATGCTGACGTCATTCAGTGCATCATTTTAAGTTCCACAAGATTTCGTTAAAGTAAAAAAGAAAAAAGTGCAGGAATGCTTGGAATAAATTAATGTATTTCCCACAAGTAAGTTGTATTGACCGTGAAAAAACGTCATTGAACATTTTTATTTGAAGTATTTGTGTCAAATATCTATTTTATATGCACCGAATGATTGATAGATTTTTTTCTTCTTCTAAAAATCAATTTTTCACATCTGGGTCATCATTGGTAAAGTTTAGAGGGGGAGAAAAAGGGAAGGAAAAAGAGACTGACCTGTTTCTTCTTTTTTGGATCTGTTGAATGTGTCTTGCTTTTACGAGAAGATTTGATTTCGGCTCTAGAAGAATATTGAAATCATTGACCATTTAATAATACAGCACTAATTTATTTTACTGCAACATTTGCTTCTAAAAATAAACTCTGAAAAATTCGTATTATAATGATTCAATAAAAGTTTTTTTTTTGACACAATAATACTGTTGCTTTATATTCTATATATATATTTTTTAAATTAAGAAATTGGGATTGTCTGCAATTTATTGATATTTTTTTATAGAATTGGTACTTAAGCCATTTTACATCTGAAGACATAAGGTTATGTTTATAAAATCTTAGTTATACCTTTTTCTAAATAATTACTTTAATGATACATTTGTTTTGTTGTTGTTATGAATGATGATTTTATCATTCAGAATTTATTTTGATGTTGCTTTTATTTGTGACTATTTATTTCAACATTATTCTCATTAATGATGCATTTATCTTAATACTGATCTTTTGAAAGATGTTTTTCGTTTCAATTGTTCTTATTAACGATGCTTGTTTTCTCTTTATATCGATTTTTTTTTCATTGTGATGGATTTAAATGGTGTTATATATAACATATATATGATGTATGTAAAGTATAAAATATTGGTTTGTAAGAATTTATCAATCTTTTACGTAATCTATTAGTATTGTCTTCGGGTAGATATTATTATGTTCTTCATTGCTGGTACAACTGTGTTGTATATAATTAAAATGACTGTACCTTTTATTTTTAAGTGAATTAGTGATTTTTCATCCATATAAAGAGGTCGGCTATGTTTGTATTCCATTGGAAAAACTCATAAATTTCTCATTAAAAAACTAATTCAGTATTGTTTGATACTTTATTCTATTGTTATCACTTTGATTTTTTGAACTTGTAATATTTTATAAACAGTTATTAGTACAATGACATTGCAAGTTTTTCAATAGTAATTGTCAGAGATTCTTTACCGTGAACCGTCAGAAGGTTCACTTACTTGGATGAGAAAGAAAGAATTATAATTCATTATTTTTATTTTCATCGGCAACTAATTAGCATTGTATTTTCTCCTCTTTTAACGAGATGCTATTGGTAACAAATGTAACAATGTGTCGTCAGCAAGAATATCTCATGTTTGTTCTCTTTTTTTGGCATGTACAGCAATTTTCACACTATGATGTTTTGTAAAAACATGAATGTATTTGAAATTTCTTTTGTATTGTACGACTCTTTAGCAATTTAAGATACTCGACTACTTGCTACAACTTTTTTTTAAAAAAATGGAGATATGGGGATTTTTTTGTTGTCTTTTAGATTTAAGTTTATTTTGTTTTTTGTTTAGTTTATTTTAAGAAAAATATGCTAAAATTAAGAAGAAAAAAATATTTTTTATTACTAAAATGGAAACAATTGGGTAAAAATTGACAAAAATAACATAAACGCGGCCCATGCTGTGCCAAAAGTTTATGAGTAATTTTTCGATTATGATGTGTTGCTATGTTATTCATTTTTGCAATGACCTTCAGGACAAGAGAAATTTTAATTTTTACAAAAATTAGAGCACTTTATCATAGTTATTATATGAAAATGATTAAAAAAATAGTGATTACATTAATGTAAGGGACTGTAAATTTTGTAATAAAGTAGTGATTGATAAATCTGAAGGTGAAAACACTTTTACTATTATACAGTACACACATACACAAAAAATTTTATATATTAGTTAATTATTTTCAAAACTTTTTCAGCCATCGCTGTCTCCGTTTGAGCATTTAAAAAAACACACACATTTCGAGTAAAACGCGTTTTAAAGTATGACTTCTCGCTGAAAGTAATGGCACCTGCTTTTACTAAAAGACTTGTAGTTTTTATTCTAGTGAACGGAAAATAATGAACTTAGTATTTTTTACAAAGCGAAAAAGAGGATCTATAAAATAAAATAATTTAAAAAAATTGCAAATTTTTGGCAAAATTCACAATTTTAGGGTAGTCGGATACCTTAATTGTTATTTATCCAAAACTTTTACCATATTAAGAAAGAAGTATGTGTGTATATATATTGGTGTGTATTTATTAATTTTTTTGTGTTTGCCTGAAACGTGTTCAGGCATGGGCCAACTGGGCCCAGGGCCAGAGCCTCATGGTCAGATCCGAATAATTTTAATCGTCAAATGTTATTCCCGGACAGTGGCGTACCGTACACCCCCGTAACCCCGACGCCACGGGAGGGAAGGGGGGGGGCAAGGCCTGACAGCCGCCAAGTATCTACCCTTTTGTAAAATCAAACTTATGGGCCCAAAACTTGACTTTACAGGGGGGGGGGGAATGTTCTCCCTCTGTTACTCCACTGTCCTCGGACATATTTTCCGAAAAACTATAAATTTCGAACTATATGCAGAATAATGGAAAATTGGCAATGCTGCATTATTATGTTATATCCGTCGTCCGTGTCTGGGCCTAGGCCTATCCCCATACACCTTGATTAATCATTTAGTCCAGTGGCTATTAAACTGTCGTCCACGGACCCCTGGGGGTTAACGAAAGTATCTCATTTAATGTTAAGATTTTCCTTTTTTACAGCCTCTGAAGGTCAACTTGGAAATAATAAATTACAATTTTAAAAAAAAGCTAAAAAACACCCTTTTATAGTTAGGCGAACTAAGTTATAAACGTAATCTTTTAGTCGCCAAATCTGAAAATGGGATCTGAAATGAGTCACCAGATTGCGGGATGGGATCGGAAAAGGGGAAATTGTTTTATATATATAACGTATATATATATAATCCTATATATATAACGTAAAATTTACCTAAGTACTTGTAATTAACAATTTATTTTATTAATTAATGCGAATTATTAGTTCAATAATTTATTTTTTCTGTTTTTTTGGTAACAAAATAAGAAGAATCAATTGGTGTTGTCTTGAGGCATGATACGAGTTGGGGGACTTTCGACCATGGACGCCCCCCCCCCTTCCTGGAAATTTTTTTGTGTGCGCTACTGGTATTGTTACCTGTAATGTTGGCCTTTGTATCTCATGCTTTGAAATTTGTCTCACAAGAAAAAATTACTAATGTGTGTTTACATTATGCACATAAGTGAAAAAAAAATTCCTTTATTCTTTAAAACCCGTTTTTTAATTTTTTTTTTTTTATCTTAGCTGAAAAACCAGCATTCAGTCATAATAACACAACCCTAAATACTGGTTTTTCTTTTAAAAAATTAATTTATTTGTATTTCAAGCTAAAATTTTACCCAAAATTTAAAAATAAATACATATATTGTGCATACATTTAGAAAATTAGGCGCTTTTATGACCGTTTTCTTCAAAATTATGAGACCATCAAGGGGTTTAAAAGGGGATCGCACTTGGGGCCTATTTTTGTCCAGCCCCTCAAAAAATCTCTAGACGTCACTGGTGTTAACTATATATACTTGCTTTTCAATTTAACTAACCAGTTTAATTTGCAATGGTCCCTTAGGCGCATGCGTTTGTTATATACAACCATAAGGGAAAAGATGCACCGAAGGAGGCGTTCGGGACTTAAGAGAAGATTCAAAAACTGTATGCAGCGAGAATATTAGGCTCCTTTGCATTTCTTCACTTATAATTTCACTATTATTTTGTTCCTATTTTGTAAAGTACAAGGAATAAATGACTAAAATGGTTTTGATGGCATCTATTTGCAGAACAGATATTTAATTGTGTAGTTTTTTTTTTTTTTATCATTCATCATCAAAAGAAAGAAATGCTTGTTTCTATTGAGTTTCACATCAGATACAAGTGCGAGCAATTCCTGTGGGATGTATCGCAAAATTCCTTTTCCTCCTTCATATTTATTTTACGATTCTCATTTATATATTTTTTTCCCTCTCGTAAAATTACGATCTTCTTTATTTCTTTTCGGGAGTGAGGAGGAAAAAATAATCATCCTTTTGTGCGTGCTCTTGCGAGAAAACAACAAACGCTTCACGAACCGCGAATAATTTATTGGACTTAAACCGCCCACGCCTGCGGCCATATTGGATAAGTCATCTTCCCCCTCTGCCAGAATTCGAATTCGCGGCATTCGAAAGTGGAAACTACCCCCTCCATCCTCTCCTGTCACTCCGACCCTTTTCAGGGGTGGAACCTGATGCATTCGTTTTGAAAAAAAGGGAGGTCCACCGTGACCTTACGCAGACGATAAAAAAAAAAATCATTCGAAAGAAGAAAAGAAAAAAAAGTAAAATAAGAGGATGAAACAGGGGAGTAATCTTCGGTCTTTTCATTGCTCTGTGCTTGGCTATCCCCTCTAAGTCCCTTTCATGTTTTTTTTTTCTTTGGTTGAATAAGAAGATTCACCCGTGTACCCCTCGTGTAATAGTCCATCTTTTTTTCTCCCCCCTAAATAAATCCCCTCTTTGAGTAAAGCCTTGGGGAATGAAAGTGTAGGAGATTATTATATCATCGGGATGTTTCATCAAGACTCATTCGAAATGGAACAAAAAAAAATTGCTTTTTTTTCTCACAGAGTAATTATTTTTTTCCTCGTTGATGCCCAGAGGTAAATTTAGCAGATTGGTTGGTTTCTCTCTTTTGGTTAATGATGTGATCGCACTTCGTCGGCATTTTGCGAATCAGTACACAGTATCGTTTTAGCTTGTATGTCGAGTGGTTTTAAAAAGAACGAAAAAAAAAAATCAAAAATCTCAGTTGGTTTTTACTGAATATAACTGATTCGGCTTTTTGATTTACATTTGAAAAAAAAAAAATGTTTTTGCATTCATACAGAAGATAATATGTATGTAAAAAAATCATGTCAATTTCACAATTGTGAATATATTTTTTCCCCTAGTCAACTTTGAATTAGAAAATGCATGGCAAAACTAAGCAAGCGAAAAAGAAAAGGAAAAAAGAAAAAAATAGCAGTATAATCTTATTTTCATTCTCTTAATTTTTGTGTTTGTTTGTTTGTTTGGAGCAAAATTTTCTTTGTGCTCTTTTTCAATTCCTACTATTGTTCACTCTCTCTCTTTCTCTCTCTATATATATTTTGTTCAAATTTTCAATCGTTAATAAAATGCATTTTAAAGCACTTAATTGAGCTGAATTTTCATATACACGATTATTTTGGATAGCAATACAGTAATTTAATTATAATTAATAAAAATTAATTATTCAAAGAACTACAAACACAGCAACGTTGGCATGATTTTTGGTGATAGCGGCCCTTTTGGCTACTTGTGTCAAAATTTGAAAAGGTTTTTTTTCCTCACATTTTAAACCGCTCATTTGAGCTGAAATGTTCTATACACGATTGTTTTGGGTAACAATGCGATAATTTAATTATACTTAATTAAAATTAATTGACTGAAATTAATTATTTAAAGAATTACAAATACAGCCACGTTGGCTTCATTTTTAGCGACTTGGGTCAAAACTTTAAAAGATTTTTTTCCCACGGGTTTCAAAGCGTTCAGTCGAACGGAAATTTTATATACACGGTTGGTTTTGATTACCATATGATACTTTATTGATAATTAATAAAAATTAATTGCCACTTAATGTTAGGATTCTGTCATATTTATATTAATTGTAACTATTTAATAAAAAGTAATTAAAATAGTTTTGTTTTTGTTGATCTAAGTAGGAGTTGACTTAAAACTTTTTTTTTATATTCCTTGTTTTTACTTATTGTTATTACTAATGCAGCTTCCTTGTCTTGTGTTAAGATATATTAATGAACCGGGCTATATATAGATTCAAGACGGTCGCGTGGTTAAGCCAATGACATGTCCTCCAATGAACTTAAAACTTATATTAAACTTGTTCTATTTGTGCAAAATTTGGATGAAATTTCAAGTTTCGTAATTGGGTAAAAATGTCCAAGTATTAAAAAAATTTCATTAAGATTTTAAAATTAAAAAAATTTTTTATATGAAATGTGTATTTTTAAATGAAATATATATTTGCTTATTTATGTGCGTTATTATTGTAGGCAAATATGTACATTTTAAAAGAAAGTTTTTGCAAAAAGCAAAAGGAGGCAACAGAGAAGTTTCATGAACTGATCAGCTGAGCACATGATTGCATTCAGCATAGACCATGACGTCACATGGTTTTACAAACTGATTGGCTGGAAACAAGTGATTGTAGTTATGTGACTATGACGTCACATGAATTTAGCCCATCGCACAGTATTCTACATTCTTGTAGTTATTTTTTTTTAATAATTACTCTAATATTTATAATCACTTTTAACATTTATTCTCACAACCACTACTAGCAGCAATGAATTTATATAATTTTAATACTTCATACTAATCCCTAACTCGTTCATAAAATTTTATCAAACATTTTCCTTTGTTAAATATAAAATTTTTAATTTTATTATTATCATTACTATGGGCAGATTTCAAATATTTGAAACAGACGCGATTGAGTAAATAAAAAATACATATAAAATATTCAAATTTTGAAGGGAAAATGCAATATTTATGCTTTTTTAAGAAAAATAACAGAATCTGCCATTGCGTTATCAAACGACCATTTATTTTTCGTTTCATTTGGATTTTTCGAAAATTTCAGTTTTGTTCTTTTGTTTATTTCCCCCTTTATACAGTACGAACAGACATTTGTATGTTAAATTCGTTTCGTTTCATTCAGTTTGTATTAAACATTATTCAATAAAGTTCGTGCAGTTCCAGTGCCAGATGTCTTTTTCCAATTTTTTTGGTAAACACTGCTTTTTCGAATAACTTTAAAAAAAATCCATATACGGAAAAATTGTCGTGATTTTTTTTTGAGGGGGAAAACAAAGAAATTGTTGGTGTATACTTTATGAATCTTTCCAAAATGGAAATAAATGGTATGCTTTTGAATTTCAAAATGTACCATAATTGTTATAAAAATGGATTCTTTGTTGAAGTTATTCTTTTTCGCCGGTTGAGTTATAAATTATACTTCATGTTTTTTTTTTAAATCTAAGAAAAGAAATAGAATTATACGAAACTATACGGATAAAATGTACTCATGCATTGTTTATTTTGTAACGGGTCTATTCGTGTTCTTCTTACTAATAGTCCTATTGGGGGAAAATAAGTCTTTAAAATTTATTTTATTGGAAACTTTCTTCCTCCGAAGAAGATGTGATTATGTAAATTAAGACTTGTATATAAAGATTAAACTTTCAAGTTCAGAGGAGAGAGGAGGTTAGACTGCTAACGGGTAGCTGTAATTGATTAGCGTGAAGCTAGGCAAGAGAACTTCGTTACTTATTTAATTAATATTAAGATTGACGATTTGGTCAATTATGCGTTAAATTTGGATTAGAACGAAGTGAATTAGAAGGTGTATTGCTTCGACGTAAGTGATCCAATTTACTATTAATTCTCCTAGTATCTCGTCTACCCCGCGATTGCTTCACATATTTAGTAATTGGTACATTTCTTAGTTTGAGTTGTTGAATTTGTGACGTAATTGGGAATTATTAATAAATAGAATTTGTATTGACTATGACTGATCTTCCTCTCACACTAAGGGATGACACGGGCAATCCCTTTCAATTTCCTCTTGGTTTTTTTCGAGTTGACGATTTTTAAATTATATTAAACTTTTGGTTTCGTCTTTTTTAAAATTGTATTTATATATTCGAATTCACGAATACGCAATTCAGCGTGTGATACAATTATGAGTACAGATGCAGAGTTAATATACTATAGTACATTAAAGAGACGAGAAATGAGAAATTAAAGGACGACGAAAGAAAGGATTTATAAAAGTTTTAATGTAGAGGCTGACAAACATCATGGAACAAATGGAAGTATATTTAACGCTGTTTTAGCGGTAGATTGTTATTTTTAATCCCCATTCTTAATTTATGCATCAAAAGTCATCAATGATCATATAGTAACAACAATTTGATTACAAAATGCTGAACACTGGCTCTCATGATCCCTCAATTCAACTCCGTCTATTTTTTGTGGATTATTTTTTTAAAAAAAACTGTAAATTGTGGAATAGAAAAAATTTATATGGGCTATCTCGCCAGATTTCCCTGTAATGTCTAGTATCTCCTTCTCGATATCGCTCCTCCCACTTAGTATATAAGAACTTTTAGCACCTTCTGGGCAGCCAATTAGAGCCATTATTCTCACCATCCAACAACCAATAAGAGAGCTGTTTATCAGCTTTCCAAAGTACACCAAAATCCTTAATTCCGCAGAAATTTCTACTTCTATACAGAGACGTCTTAAGGTATAGGTCAACTGGCCCGGGCCTCACTCTCGGTAGGGGCATCGCTTCGTACTCGACTTTGTTTTAATAAGATTATAATCCAGATAATTTTAATGTGGTTAAATAATATTCCGGTACATATTCTCCGAAAAACAGGGAATTTCAAACTGCATGTCAACTGGCAAAAGTGGTAAGAATAAAAGTGATGACCGTTGTCCATGTCTCGGCCTAGGCCTAATACGATAAACAATCATTCAATTTATTTAGTTGAAATGCGACCATTAATCAAGCCGGTTTGTACCTAGATTTCTGAGACTCATTTATTTGCTTCAAATTACCTTTTTAACGAGTATTTGACACCACATCTGTCTACTTTTTTAAGATCTCAGGTAGAGCCCACTTTCTTTGGGCCCATGGCCTCAAAGAGTCTTTAAACGTCCCTGCTTCTATAGACACACTCATTGGCCCTTTGCTAATCAACCAATCGTCAAGCAGCCTCTCATCGGCATGATAAAAACCACTTTTCTCATTCGTCATCATAATGAATCCAGATATGGAATTAAGGGTTGGCTCGCCGACAGAACTTCAAACTAAGGTTATCCAGCTAAAACTAACTTGGAGTTTTTGAAAGTTTTGAATTGCCACTTGCTTACAGAGGAAACATGAAATGTAGATGTGAGCTGCTTTATAAAGTGTTTTAAGTAGAGCTAAAAATAATAATTGTTAAGTCGAACCATACTTCTGGCCACGCTACCATCGCCTCCAGTTTGTCATTTTGAAGAAATGTCTTAAGATTTGATGCAAGATAGTGTTCATGTTTATGAGGTTACATCAGATAAGCAGATTTTGATTTTTTTTATTATTATTATCGGGAGAATTGATTCTCTCTCATCCTAAAGCTACTAAATCAATAAATATCTTTGAGAAATATTTCTGTTTATGATTAGTTGATGGCTTCTGAACCTACTTCTGTGTCTGGTTCAGATAGAGAACTATTCCTTACTGAAACCTGTATTCAGACATTGAGGGTTATGTCACGACCATTAATTTTTGTACAATGTAAACATTACGCTAACGCAACTAAGGAGAATAAGTTACACTCATGAATCGAATCCAATAATCTACTTGTGATGTGAGAAATACATCGCGCGCCTCCAATGGATTCATTTACGATATGCGAATGCATATCAAGCTGATTATCACAATCCCATCGTAACATCGGTTGCGACCCATTAGATTTAGCGAAATTCAAATTAGTCTCCATAATTGCAAGTGTCTACAACTTGGGAGATTTGCACCTGTAATGTTTGCAATTGCACGACATATATCGCTCTATATAGGTTTGTATATGATGGGAGGTTTGACGATCTGGCGATGAAATTATATCAGTTTTAGAGCATCTAATCGATGTAACTTGATAATCAGAAACATTTAATTTTTAGGGTAAACAAAACAGATTAGTCTTTTTTTTTTAAGTAAGAGATCAAAATTAATATTTTTCTGAGAGAAATAAATATATAACTTGAAATAACGTCGTGCTTTAACTTTACTTAAATACTTTGAAAATTAAAAATTGGAGAGGAGTCGCTACAAAAAGAGGACGTTGGAAGGAGCATGTGGTTAATACAGCCAAGATCTGCAAGGGGCTGTTGTGCTTTTGAAGAAGATATTATATTTTGAGCTCTTGGCCTCTAAATTCTGAACCATGTGTAATGTTCTCGCCTGAGCATCTAAATGTGTGGGAGGATTGGAAGGAACACTAGCCATATTTCAACAAAGCAATCTAATTTGTTCACACTATTAATCACAACTAAAATTTAATCGATTCAGTCTAAGAGATGCATCCAATTAATAACTATGCCGACAATTAGCGAGGTACACGAGATATGAGAAAACTTTAATACTAAACACACTTACTCAAGGCGAAAACTGACTTCTTAGCTATTTAATCTGGATTCTATCTTCAGTGACAATTCGTCACCTTAAGTAATTCAATTATCAAATACTAAATATCCGTGATTCACATTCAAGTTGATTAATCTCTAACCTCTCTCTCCTATATCTCTCTCTAACCTGAAAACCTAGACTCAGTGACGCACACATGGGGGTGTCCTAGGGGTCCGGACCTCCCCCTCCCTAAAGCCGTTGAGTTTTTTTTCGATTGATGATTATCCTATATATATATAACGTAACATTTAATTAAGTACTTGTAATTAACAATTTTTTTATTAATTAATGCTAATTATTAATTTAATAATTTATTTTTTACTATTTTTTGTTTACAAAATCGACAAAATCAGAAGAGTTGAGGTATGATACGTGTTGGGGGACTTTCGACCATGCCCCCCCTTCCTTGAAATATTTTTGTGTGTGCTACTTCCTAAACTATATAGTAGTTTTAATTAACATAACCACGTCTTCTTCGAAGAGGAGTTTTGTAATAAAATAGTTTTTAAATACCAGAAATTTCCCAAAAGGACTATTAGTAGAAGGAGCGCGCGGATAGAACCGTCACATATGGTTCAAGTGATAATGGTGGCATTTGAAATGTTCTCCTATTCATCAAGCATCCATTTTATGGCAATAAAGGTTCCAAGGAAATTCAGTTCTATTCCACTAGTATCAGCCTTCAGTATTCCCCTTAATGGGTTTTTTTTTTTTTTTTTGAGTATGTGACTAGCAGATTATGAGCCACATCATTCGACTTCTGTTGCAACTTTATTCCATCGAAACAGGGGTGGGCAGATAATGGTCCGCGTGCCACATGACGTCCGAAAAAGGTTTCTGTGTCCCATCAAAGTTAAAAAATCCTTCTCGTACCGAGAATAACTGTATTAATTTGCCGACTGTAGTGAGAATTTCAACAAACAATTTCACTCCTGTTTTTAAAAAAATTGCAGAAAAGTGTGAAAAAAAAAGGGTACTTTTGTCTCTTGAAACTGGTTCTAAAATTAAATGTGTTGGAAGCTTTAGATCAGGGGTGTCTAACACGCGGCCCAAAACTAGCATTTTTGCGGCACGGTCAGTATATCGGCACTCAATAATATGTAATTTCTCCCCAAAATGGGAAAGGTAGTAGCAGAGAAGAGATATCAGGACGATAATATTAAATTTTCTTGTTCTTTTATTTATGTTTATTATAATGTATTATTCGAAATAACCCTACGTTTCTATGAATTTTGATTTTCTTAGCAGCCCACTTTAAGTTTAACCTTGTTTAGTTGGCCCAAGTCAGACCTTGAGTTTGACACCCTTGCTTTAGATGACATGAAATTAGGAGGGTAAATAAATTGAACGATGAAACTTAAATAAAAGTTAAGTTTAAGTAAAACTGTCGCCATTTTATTTAACTTAGATGAATTTTACTCTAAAGATATTTGATGGAATCCAGTCATCCCAACTTGCCAGTGTGTGAAACTAACAGTATTTCGTACAGTTGATTCAAAACAATCTTCCTGCTGAAAACCTTTCCAGGAACCTATAGAAAATACGTGATAACCTCTACTCTTATTTCGCATGCCCTGAGATGAATAATATTCTAAGAGTGTACAGTTTTTTACTTAAAGCTTTGAAAATAAATTAAATAATATTGTAATAAAAATACTTAAAGTTTAAAAGATTAGAATCTAGTTCTTAAAAAGCAGAAAAGTTATAGAGATGTTGAAAAAAGTTTTAAAATAAGAATTACAGCTGGCATGAAAATCTAGCTTAAAGGTTTTTGATTGGCTGCATCTGCTTACTGCTTTGATGCAAATGAGTCTCTATAATCTTTCGAACAAAGAATCGGCCAATATATATCGAAGGAAATATTTAAATCCAGTAAATTTAAAAAGTGTCAAAAAAAATTATTACAACTATTTCTTTTTCAACTGTAAAGTATTAACTGTAAAGTGATCTGATTTTAACAACCAATCGCATGGCAATTAAAATCACTTAGGAAACAATAATTGTGTTTAAACGGGAAGAAAAAAAACCTTGTTTTTATTTACGAACAAAGGATATAATATTTTGTTGATATTTTTTATCAATAGAGTATCATTTTTAATAAAGATTCGTATTGTTTTATGTTCTTTAAAAAAAATTAATTTCATTAACAAGCATTCTTTGAATGAAAGAGAACTGTGGCTTTTATTTTTTCCTTAACATTTTTCCCTTCTATTTATTTTTTTTAAAAGTATTTAGGAAGCATGTTTTAATTTCGTCTGCTAACGCAGTGTTATTTTGAGCAACCAACACCGATCTTTACCTCTTTCAGATAGTTGCTGTTATATATCTACTATATACATATTTTTTTCCCCTAAATAGTTCATTTTTTTCCATCTATCTATATCAAATTTTTAATTAAAGTTGGTAGGATTTTGTAGTATGTTATTTATGATTTTGTTCTTTCAAAAAAAATTTTTCTTTCTTCGCAGAAAAATTTCTAATTACTTTCTTATAAATAGCATTTCGGAAGTTATCAAAAGACGTAAATAACAACGTTATTCTTTTTTTTTTTTTTTTTTTTTTTGTAGTTTTTTCCAATTGTTCTTTGTATTTTATAATTTCGTTCTTCTTTGGAATTTCATTGAAAAAAAAATATTTGAAAGGAATGTTATGTAGATACAAGTATATGAAGTAGAATTAATGAATGTGCATTCTTTAAGGTGGTTAACTACTTTCGGAACCGCAATTTTGAAAAAATGTACAAATGATTTTTTTTTAAATATATATTCAGAGTCAGTTGAATTAAAATATACATATAAAATTGTTTTAAGAATATTATGACAAGAAAAAATTATTCAATTGCAGTTTTTTTAGCAAAAAATAAAGAAAGAATGACACATTTTCAAAATAGTCTCCTTTTATGAAAAATGCTTTTATAACGATAATATTTTGCCTATATATAGCTAAGACTTCTGTACCGGGGTTCAATTAAAATTTTTGAAATACAGTTCTTAGAAGGGGATTTATTCATATTTTATAAAATCAGAGTGGAGAAATTTTAACAAAAACCACCCATTGTTATTTCAATTGATCTTAATTTTGAAAATAATGTGAGTTTTTCAAAAATTTTAGTTCAATCTTTGTATAGAAGTCCTAGCTATGTATGAGAAAAATATTATTATTTTGAAATATTATTCATAAAAAAGAAAAAATTTTGGAAATACGTCATTCTTTCTTCAATTTTTGCCAAAATATTGTATTTAAATAATTTTTTCTTTACATAATATTTTTAAAACTTTTATGTTTTTTTTTTTCTAATTCAACTGACTCGAAATATATATAAAAAAAATTATTCGTTCGTATTTTACACTTTTTCAAAATTATGGCTCCGATTGTATTCAATCGCTAAATTACTGAAAATAATTTTGCCTTCTTTATGAGATAGACTATGCAAGAAAGCTTTCTAAAGTTTAATTTTCAAGTGTGAGTGGCAACAACTGCAATTAATTAATAACAACAAAAAAAAGCATTCTTAATGGGTTTCTTTTAATTCTATTGTCACACCAGTCTGTTTATTTTTTCCTTTTCTTTCCAAAAGGCCTTTCTTCTCATCAATTTTAAACAAAATGCATTTTAATACCTAAATAATCTCATTCAGTGACATTGCCTTGATGGGGCTTCTTAATTACATTTCTCTTTGTTACTTGGCAACACTAAGCAATTATGTAAATTCGCATTCCAACTCTTAGGGGAGCATTTTTAAGTGAAACAATAATTTTCCTTAATTGCATTCTTTTACAAAAGAGCTAGGGATAAAGGAGCTTAATTACCGCCAGAGCCAGGAATCTTAAAGCGTTATTGAAATTTAATCAAATCCTTTAAAATTTACGATGCTTGTTATTGCACTTTTTATTTTAATTACGAAATAAAATGCTAATATATGTCATCTATTATGTTGTAATTCGAGATAAATGCCATCGATTGTGACACAGTGTATCGATTAATCAATATTCCAATGCATTGGAAATATGAATATCAGTTTATTTATATCGTAGAGAACGTAATTGCAAATTGAGTTTTCGAGATTACTATATATATATATATATATATATATATATTACTATTTCGCAATAATTAGCACGAAGGAATTTTAATGGAAAACAGTTTTGAGTATTGTTTTTAGTCTATTATACTGTAGCCGTATCACCTATATTAGCCGGTAACAGCCTCCGGACAAAAGTGATCATTTTGGTCCAGTGGTATGTTACGTGCTTACGAATCAAAATGTATTGGTTTCTGTCTTTCCAAATGCTCGCCACTTTGGTGGTGATCCCGGCTGAACTCAGAAAAGCATAACCTTCTTAACTGTCGTGCCGCCATCTACCCGCAAAAAGAGCAACAACAAAAAACTCGTCAGACTCACTTGACGCAACTTCTCCAATTAACAACAACTCACACGACAGCATAGGTCAAAAAAGATGGCCACAGTCGTATAATGTCAAACTCTTAGCCATTGAAACTAAGACTTTTTGGCAGCGCTTCTCAAACTGTGAAGCGCACCTCTGGAGGGGGGCGTGATAACCCCACTAGAAGGGCGCGAGCATATCAAAAAGTTGAAAATAAAAGATTATTTAAAAACTTATTAATTTACTGAGAAAGAAATCAAAACAAAATATACAAATTCTGACATAAAAAAATACACATTTACTCTAATATATTATACTTATAAATGTATCAGTGATGCACAAAGTATTTGATAATTAATTTATCAATACTAAATGAAGAACAAGTATATAATAATTACTAGTGACTCCATTGGTCTTGTCTTACAGAGCAAAGTTTTTCAAAGTTTAATATTAGCTATTGACAATGTGACGTTTGAGGAAAAAGAATGGTAGCGTGATATTTATTAATTTAAATATTTGGTTTATTTACGTCCCAGCTATCAATTATGGTATATATACATTGAAGTTATTAATAAGATTGGTTCGTTCATCGGAGTCTAAATTCTGTTGCTTGTGAGGGAGGAGATTGCATCCGTTTTATTCGAAGTTTTCCAACGGACTTCTATCTGCCCTCTCCAGTGTCTCGGATGGTAGTGGTCGGCCTCTTTATCCTCGAGTTACATCCGGCTCGTGGGCGAAGTACGGTGTCAAAAATTGCCGGGTACAAAGTCTCGCAATATTTTAAGGGTGCACGTGTGCATAAGAACGCGCTTATCCTATACACAAAAAGAAGCCGACTTTTCAGCTGTGTGATGGGAAAACGTTACAACACTCTTCAATTTTTGTTTCTTTCTATATTTATCCGAGATCTATATTTGGTCTTTAAAGCAGCCACAACAGAAAATCCGTTTTCAGAGAGATAGGATGTTGGAAATGTAGGGCCAGACATTAGAAATAAATGACTGAGGAAATAAATATTTTAATTTAATTAAAAATCATTTTGCAATCTGTTCCAATTTAAAAATTAGAAAGGAAAAATAACATTCGATATTTATCTTGAATCATTTGTAGGGTTTATGAAAAAAGGTCGTATTGTAACTATAACGTCAAAGTACATTATTACTTCATTCAACTACATTATTATTGCAAGAGGGTGGGAATTATGATTGAAAATTGGGTCGCAAATCTTGAAAGTTTGAGAAGCACTGCTGTAGGGCTAAATATTATCTTAGGGACCTTCCCTTACATTTGCCTATAGAACAGGACTGAAAGGAGGCAGTGTATATATCTAGCAGAAATGTGTGTGTGTGTGTGTATAAACAATATTATACTAAATTATTATTAGTATAAAGGAAAAAAATTATAAATAAGAACTCAACAAGGCAATATATGACAAAGTAAATACAGCCACAGTAACATATTCGAAAATTCTTAAATATAGGTTACGATTGCATGCTGCATTCCACATGCATTTTAAGTGTGTCTTATTTTCTATATCTAATATATAAAATTCTCTTGTCACAGTGTTTGTAACCAAACTCCTCCGAAACGACTAAACCGATTCTTATGAAATTTTGTGCGTATATTCAGTAGGTCTGAGAATAGGACGTAAGCAATTTTTCATTCCGATATTGCAATTAGTTGAAAAGATATTAATTAAAAACCTTAAAACGCGTAATTGTTTTCCCCCTGTGTGTTGTTTATCTCGCCGTTTATTTCGCTTGGCATCGAAATCCGGTTTCGCGCCAGATGTGTGACTTTTCTCTGTTCCACCGTCCAAATCATCCTGCTCATGGGTTACAATAGCAAAATGGGTGTCTATAGCAAATAAAAAATCACCCAATTTGGCGAGTGAAAAGATTTTTTAAATTCATATATTGCACGGTTTATAAGACAAACATATCTAAAATATTTACGAAAAACTTAATCTTTTTTACTTCGTTATCATTATTTGAAATAAGTGACACGAGATAAATGAAAACGGCTAGACCGATTCTTTTGAAATTTTGTGCGTATATTCAGTAGGAAACAGTTGTTGCCTGGGGACTTGATGTCATACCAACGAAGCTGTAAATGATCCAGCAGAGTTTTTGAGCTCATTGGATTTGCCAGGCATGCCACCGCACCATTTACAACTGAAGGTTAGATCTCCGGCGATTTTGCTTCGTAATTTGAACCCAACACGGCTGTGCAATGGCACGTGATTAGCCATGAAAAAATTGATTGAAAACGTTGTCGAATCATTTTGAATGGCAAGTTCCGAGAATAAGATGCATTACTATACCACGATTCCCTATTATTCCCACAGATGTGCCAATTGAATTCAAACGGATTCAATTTCCAATTAGATTGGCATTTGCAATGACAATCAATAAGTCTCAAGGCCAAACGAAGTCTGTTTATGGCTTAGATTTGGGCACACCGTATTTTTCACACGGACCATTATACGTGGCATGTTCTCGCATGGGTAAACCATCTAGTTCGTTTGTGTTGGCGAAAGATGGACTCACTAAAAATATCGTACACTCCATTGCACTAAGAGACTGATAATGTTATTTTTTAATTGTCATAATTTGTGATAGAGATGTAATTTGAAATTTATTAGTTAAAATAATAAAAGTACAAATAATTCAAAAAATGAATGTTTGGTGTTTTGTTACTTTTATAGGCCGTCATCGTTCACAGCTTTCCATTCCTCTTTCAGTCATATACCTTATCCCCACACACTTAAAATGAGTTAGTTATTTTTTATTGGACTACCAAAATATTCATTAGAAATAATTTATATGGCAAAACAACGTTTGCCGGGTCAGCTAGTATATATATAGAAAGAGAGCTTTATGGGGTTTCAGGGATGTTAATTTTGTCTCGAGGGGTGAAAATATAAACAATTTTCAAACAGGTATACTTCTTTTAAATTTAAATATTAAATGATTCGAATCTTTTACACGTTACTTACAAAAGATTATGGTTTCAAAAAAGTACAAAATGTTTAAAATATAATCTTAATTTTAAAAGTTATAGGCATATGTAATAAGAAAAAATTTTGTAATAAATATTAAGTAGTTTTTGCGCTGCGCTCGCTATTTTCTAAAATAGTAGCCTTTGATGCATAAAACTTTATAGAATTATAAAACGTATCATTCTCTTTTAACCCTAGTAAATTAAGAATAATATATCTTTTGTATTTCAAAAAAAATATTTAAAAAATTTTGAAAATATAATTTTTTTATTTTTAAAAAATATAACTCAGTATTCTATTTATTTAAAATTACTACGGTGTAATAAGAATATATATTTAACTTTATAAATCAACTTATTGCTATAGTAATTAAAGCTACTACTTTTGAAAATAGCATGCGCAACGTAAAACTTAATTAATATCTCTTATAGAAATATTTTTTATTTTCATATGCTTATAATTTTTAAAATTATGATTATATTTTAAAAATTTTACACTTTTCTGAAGCCTCATTCTTTTATAAGTAATGTGTAAAAGATTCGAATTATTTAATTTTAATTTCAAACAATTATATGTATTTGAATATTGTTTATATTTTCAGCCCTTAGAAAAAGTGAACACCCCTGAGACCCCATACTGTGTTTTGTTGTTTTCTGAATTATTGTTTGGCCTTAAATTAAAACTACAGTAATTTAGTATATTATTACTGATTATATATATTTAATTCTAAAAAATCTCCTTAGTTTAGGTTTATTTAAAATAGTATTTATTATTGATCTATTTTCATTAAATATTAAAAATAGCTTTGCCCTAATATACGTTTTAAAATTATAACTGAACAAAAAGATTCAAATACAGAATTTATAACTCCGTAATGAAACTCATTCTCCTCACAGAAAAAACTTCTGAAATAGCTATACTTCACAATACTTGCTAAAATATTTCTTTCTTATCCCATTCCATACAGAAAAATATTCTTATCTCTTATTGTTAGAAAGACAGCAAAATGTTACAAATATACATTCTTCCAAGATACAATCGAAAATCTTTTATTCCTACTTTAAAAAGGCTGCATTTTATGTATTTTAAAAAGCATTTATTCTCCACTTAATGTAATGCACTCTCTAATCAAATAAAAAGCCACGTGATGTATGTACCGATATGTAACATTTTACAATGATTCATTTCCAAAGGGAAGCGTCTGAAGGCATTTAAAAAGCTTTAGAACAAATTTGCTTTTCGTGAAGCATGGAATTCAATTTAATGTTGCTCTCTTTCCGGTCTGGCAACGCTTTATCGTCATCACGTGACCGATTTAAAAGTGGGGGAGAGAAGGGGGGGGTGAATGTGGATTAAAATTACTCGGTGCACAAGCTTACTAAAAACAGGTTACAAAATTGAGTCTGGTTTTATGGATACTATATGGGGATTTAGAAGAGAAGTAAGGGATGATTTTATCTGTTTTCGTGAATTTTAAGCAATTTTTTTGTTTGTTTATTTTAAGAGTTTACCGTGAGGATAATTTATCTTTTGAGAAGTGGGTAAAATATTATTCTTTGTTGAAAGGGGGGGGGGATACTTTTTTTATTTCTTTTCTGGATTTAAATTTCATTTTGTAGTAAGTAATAGTTGGTATTGTTTTTAAAAAAAATTTGTGTATGTAGAGTGTTATTGTTTTACATATATTGTGATTTATTTAAGGAAAAAAAATTGTATACGCAAATGAAGGATTGAAATGATACAATTATACAAGTTCGTGACCATGACCTCGTGGACACAGTGAATGTGGATTAAAAAAAAACTTATTGAATCAGAGTCAAATAAGACAATTGTCCATTTAATTTAATTTACAGATTACTAGGAAATGTGAGATATCTTGCGCTGCGCATCTTGATAATATTATTTGAAAACAGTGGCGTAACGTACAACTCCGCACCACGGGGCCTCATGCGGTTTAGGAGGCCTAAAGCCTTGGTCTGCCACCAAGTACCTACCCTTTGAAAAATCTAACTTGGGGCTCAAAAATTGACTTTGCAGGGAGGCCCAAATGTTCACTGTTCAAAAATTATTAGAATACTCTTTGTGCCATTGATTCATCAACTGCCAAATTAAAAACAATTTTTTTTTGTACAAGAGATAGAGGATTCCGGGGAGGAGAGATCAGTCCCCAGTCTACCAAGACAGCTGTGGCTCTCTTTGCAGGTCTGGCTAGATACGGCTATCAGCATAACCGAATTTACAGAATTCGAGTGGTGGACTCCCCAAACTGTGTTTTTTGTATGACTCCAATGAGCTTATATGATATGGGAACATTTTAACAGTTGTGTGGCACTTTCTAGTTGCGAGGATATTGTTAAGATGTATTGAGGAGCCCGTGAACTACTCAACTTGCGTGCCGCATGTTGACCTACCTTTTCTGAGTGGCCCGGTCGTGGCACTAAGAAAAATTGTTATTCCAGAACAATGTATTAAAAATTTAACACTAAATTCTACCAATCAAGCAATCAATTCTATCAATTTGGCTATCGATATCCCTTTTTTTTATTTTAGAATGTAAACAAGGGGCTTTGCCATGGATGAAAGGAAATCGAAATTACCCCACAACTCAGCAAAAAATTCATAAAAGTAATTATTTTTCATGTGTGTTTGATAAAGAGGTTAATTTAGTATTAAAATAAAAACTAACAAAAAAATGAGTTTTATTCTTTTGATCAATTTTGCTTTGTCTAACGTTGATTTGGTCTTGTAGAGTTTTTCTCCATTATCATCATGTTGCGCGGCCGGCGTGAAATACTTGTCTTAGGTATGTGGCCCTGCAGGAAAAAAGGTTGAGTACCCCTCGCTTAGGTACGAATGTTCAGCATTCGTAAAATGAAAAATATTCACGAAACTAGTCTTTTTGTTACCAGAATGTGTATCGTCAATCAATAGTGCAAAAATTTGCTATTGCAACAAGTATCATCCGTTTGATATCTTGTTCCTTATTCGACCCTATAAATCCTATTGCCTATATAAACCCTATTCCTTATAAACCGAACGCCATTTGTTGCAAAAAAGAACAATGAGTGCTGTTTCGAAATTAGCCGAAGCTTGCGAAAATGTACGAATTAGTGACTCACACAGGAATTTTTCAAGAGGGGTGGGGGTCTAGGATCGAAAATCCACCATTCTCGTATCATGCTCCATTACGCCACCCGACATATTCTTTTGATTTTGTCGATTTTCAGAAACAAAAAACAGTAAACAATTAATTAGCGAATAAATAATTAGCATGAATTAATAAAAATTAATTATTAACATTTTACGTGTTATATACATAGGATTATCAATCGAAAGAAAAAAAACCTAAAGGCTTTGGAGTTATTCGGACCCGGGGAGCTGCCCCCTTCCCCTTGTATGCGCCATTGGTACGAATACTTACTTACCTCTTCAAAAATAACACTCTGATCCGCATTGCGACCGAGTCAGAGTAATGCCCTTTCCCCCCAAAATGGGGAACCATTTCGGAGAACCTTACTGCAGAATCCCTAGTTTTGAAGAGAGTAACCATACCAGTGCCATTTGGCCCTTTTCTGAAGACGAAAAAGCATTAATTTAATGTTTCCACGCGTTCACACGTTCACAACTGGTGCAGAGATCGTCGTCTTTTGATTTTCCCATCTTAAAGTCAACCAAGCAATCCATTTTACGTAGAAACCAACTTACAACACATCCCTCCCCCCTCTCCCATTCCAAAAATGGGTGTTTCGAATAATGTCTTTTAGGAGTGCCGACTTGATTGGATGCAGTTCTTCTGAGGCAGTAATAAATACCACGGAGGGCAAACGCGTGAACGATGAATAGCAAGAGATCTTTATCGTCTTAAGAGCAGCTTATTGAAATTCATGGCGGGATTCAGACGACTCTGCTCCCCCGGTCCTCTCTGCATTGTTTCCTTTCTGTTACCAGTTTAATTAAGTTGTTTATACAAATAGAATCGGAAGGTTTAACGCATTGTTTTGCATTTTATGAATATTGGCTTTGCGCGATGAAGGGGCTGGATGAAAACGTTAAATTATTATTAACGGCCAACTCGAGATTGGTATCCTGATAAGTGCGATTGATACCTGGGTTTTTATTTTAATCTTGTTAGCATGCAAGGCTCAAAGTCTCCAGAATGAAGGGTTACTTTTATAGGGGATCCCTTTTATCTGATGACTTTTTCAACCTTAAGAGAGTTGAGTGAACTTTTGAACTTGAATCGATGTATAGGCTGTTTATATGAATACTTCAATAAGGTTGCTTTCGCATGAATTTAAAGAATGGGACTTGAAATCTTGGGACATTGATTCCCAATAAAAAAAGAAAAAAAGAAATGAGCCTTACAGTAGTCGCATACGATGTGTAACATCTGACATGTTATCGTGGTCAATTCGCAATAGCAACTTAAATCCTGAAAAAAATGAATCCAGTATGATTGGAAATAATTTTCTGTGGAATAATTATATCTTTAAGGAAAAATTTATTTAATTAACACAAGGAGTAATGCAATTTTTTATCAAAAATAATTATTCTTGTTCAATTTGGGGAAGAGCGGTAATGATAACTTATGATAACTAAAATATGACACATATACTTGTGATTCCAAAGTATTTAAAAACCATTGAACAATAGTGTCAATAACAGTACCACTGTTAGTTGTCGAAACATTTCGATTTGTGTTCATTTCGAGCTTGAGTTCATCATTCAAAAAAGCTATGAGTGGCTCGGCTTCTAGCAAACTGAAGTTAACTTTAAAATCACCATTCAAAATCATGGGAAGCGAGGGATAGTTTTTTTTTAAAAAGAGCAGAACCACCTTCGGTAAATGGTAAAAGTAAAAAATGCAGGAAATCTTTAATTTTTTTAACCGTTTAATGCGGAGAGATGTATACGACCACCGAAATCACTGTTTGTCCATTTTCAAATAAGCATTCTGCCGCACATATGTCCCCAATATCTTGACTAATAATACCTAGTCCACTTATTTTGAAGATAAATAATATCCATATGGGGGGGGGGAGCCACAACATGTGAGTTGTTCTGTTTGCGACAGATCGCAACACCAGCTGCTTTGTGGCCGGTCGTTTAAATTGTACGCAGCAATCGAAGTTATGTATTGAAACACGTTCGTCCCATTATCTAACCACGTCTCTGCCAACATGAGTAACGTACAATTTTGTGAAATAACGTCGAAATCTGTTTGGTGAGCCCTCAGACTTTGACAACTGAGCGTAAGGATCGCTAGTTTATCCTTGGGGAAGTCTAATAAGACTTGCTGGTATGTGCGAAGTGGATTTAGAGTCAAGTGCAAACGAAACCGAGTTTTTGAATTCGAATGTTTTGAAATGCTAATTTAACAATATAAAAAGGCTGACGGCTTGATGGCTACTCATACGTGGATATATCTTTGCAAGATCCAGCTAAAGAACTTAACTTCTTCTATGATCCTAAAGTGAGGAAACAAAACAAAAACAAAGATCCCACGGCCTAGACCGCAGGGGGGGGGGGAGCCCTCCCGAATGAAGGAGAAAAAACAGAACTTCACTGCGAGGGTAGGGAAGATACACCCATATGCGCACTGATTGGTCAAATTAAATAATGCTCGCTTCCCCAACTTCCTGTTACACATTTCCGTCCCTTTTCACGAAATCACTCCTACAAATCTCCAGCAACCGAGAGGAAAGATGTTACACATCAATAATTTAAGAAAACATTCGAGCTTTAATATATTCTGACATCGTAGTCTTTTCGAGTGCCCCCAATGGGGCTACATGTAGAAATGTCTTAAGACGACTTCTTGAGGCCCTGAGCAAAAGTAGACCCTGTCCTCTACGCATGAGGAGGCCCTGAGACCCTACACAAATGTAGGCCCCATCTATGACCCATAAAAGTGTACAGTGTATAGCATTCGTTGTGAAATACTAGTACGAACTCGAAGCAAAAAAAATGTGTATGACTTACAATCGCACAAACCGGCTCGACCGACTTCTGCTGTCAGGCTGAATGAGTAGTGATGATGTATGGTGGTAGGCCTATGCCTATACATGGACGGCGGTTATCACATGTAGCCAGTTGACATATCGGCTGAAATCACCAGTTTTTCGGAGAATACAACCGGAAATAACTTCTGACCGTTGAAGTTATTCGAATCATGAGCTTATTAAGGTTGAATGGAGAATAAGAAGAGGCCCTGGTCCCGGACCCAGTTGGTCTATGCCTTAAGACGTTCCTTTGTACATGTACCTCCAAGGGTATGCCAATGAAGCAGACTCGCAATCAAGTGTGAAGAGCTCTCATTGATCGCCGTGTGGGGTTTCACTGGTGTTGTCGCAACCCGGAGGTTGGAGGTATAAGAGGGTTCGGGGAAGAAGCAGACGTTGTTTTAAAAATGATTGCTTTTGTTTGAAATTTACCACTTTATGAGCAATTTATAGCCAATTCAGTAACCTTGGGAGCAATCTTAATCTAACTCATAAGATAATTCAAAATAACTTATCTCTTAATCCGCTTGTAGATCATTCGACGACTCCTTCTTAAACTGCAACAGCCTTGTTCAAATCAGCTTCAAGAACTTCTACTGCGCTGAATGGACGTTGTACGAGTGACTCACTATTCACAATTTACGTTCCACGATTAACCTAACACACCCATTGCCAGGGTTTAAATAGGATTTACATCAGCATGAAATCAAGTCATCTCTGCAGTAAAGTGGTTTAAAACTCAAATCGCAGTCAAAGAATCGTTTCCCCAAGATAATTAGTTGAGAACCCGCATATAGAATTCGTCACAGTATCTGAGGCGTTCATTGTAGCCACGATAGCCTAGTGGTCATGATCATGAAGAGGCTGTCATGTGATGAGTTCGAGCCTCTAAAGACCCACCTTATAGAGAGACTGGTGCACGTTAAATATGTCGTGGTGTGAAAGTTAAAAGAGTGGAGTACCAGTTTAGGTAACGTCCTCATAACTTACTTGACCGTGGTTCAAAATTGCGAGTTCCGTCGCCATTAGCCCTCGTGTTGCTTTGTAGTGCGGCGATAATAAACATTCACTTACTGAGGTACTTCTTCATTATATACTCACCGGCTTTGAAACGCATGCGCACGATGGCATGATACGTTAAAGACTTAGAGGGACGATAACTCTGAACTATCAAAAAGAAATTTCTACTTAATGTTCCCATTAAAATTTATTTCAAAATGTTGCTGTTGTCTTGTTCTTCCCGAAGGGAAGGAAAGAAAGTTGCTGGAGCTTGAGACAGGTTGGACTTCCACATGTACGCCTGTAGTTGGCCGTAAGCTTTGTGCACCATACAGGTGACAGAACGATTTAGCTCGTTTCCACCCTAATTTAGAGGGAGAACACCCATTTCAAATTGTAAACTTGTTATTTAATTTAAACGTATGTATATGATTTAAAATTAATAATTTGATTTTTGACTTTACACATATATATCCTTTTATAGTTCGGCGATGAAAAAAACGAGCCTTACAGTAGTCGCATACGATGCGTAACATCTGACATGTTATCGTGGTAAATTCGCAACAGCAACTTAAATCCTGAAAAAAATGAATCGAGTATGATTTGAAATAATTTTCTATGGAATAATTATATCTTTAATGAAAATTTTATTTAATTAACACAAGGAGTGATGCAATTTTTTTATCAAAAATAATTATTCTTGTTCAATTTGGGGAAGAGCGGTAATAATAACTTATGATAACTAAAATATGACACATATACTTGTGATTCCAAAGAATTCAAAAACCATTGAACAATAGTGTCAATAACAGTACCACTGTTAGTTGTCGAAACATTTCGATTTGTGTTCATTTCGAGCTTGAGTTCATCATTCAAAAAAGCTATGAGTGGTTCGGCTTCTAGCAAACTGAAGTTAACTTTAAAATCACCACTCAACATCATGGGAAGTTAGTGATAGTTTTTTTTAAAAAAAGAGCAGAACCACCTTCGGTATATGGTAAAAGTAAAAAATGCAGGAAATCTTTAATTTTTTGAACCGTTTAAAGCGGAGAGATGTATACGACCACCGAAATCACTGTTTGTACATTTTCAAATAAGCATTCTGCCGCACATATGTCCCCAATATCTTGACTAATAATACCTAGTCCACTTATTTGAAGATAAATAATATCCATATGGGGGGGGGGGGAGCCACAACATGTGAGTTGTTCTGTTTGCGATAGATCGCAACACCAGCTGCTCTGTGGCCCGGTCGTTTAAATTGTACGCAGCAATCGAAGTCAGGTATCGAAACACGTTCGTCATTGTCTAACCACGTTTCTGCCTAGTGAGAAAATAAAAACAAAGATCCCACGACCTAGACCGCAGGGGGTGGGGGATGGGGGTGGAACCCCTCCTGAATGAAGGAGAAATAACAGAATTTCACTGCGAGGGTAGCGAAGAGACACCACCAAGCGCGCTGATTGCTCCAATTAAATAACGTTCGCTTCCCCAACTTCCTGTTACGCATTTCCGTCCCCTTTCACGAAATCACTCCCACAAATATCCAGCAATCGAGAGGAAAGATGTTACACATCAAAAATTTGCAATCGTGGCCTTAGAAATCAATGTCTCTTATAATTTTACTCATTTGTGTGTAAATAATTAATTTTTTGTTGTTGTTGTAAAATATGTTTTATATTTAGTCTCTTATGCTGTGATGCTTAATGGGTTTTAAACTTTATATATTCAAAAGAAATTTTCTAATTTTTTAAATTTTTGGAGAGTGTTGTAGGTAATAAGTGGATATATGTGTTACACTGTCATATATTATAAAATTGGGGGGGGGGGATAAAAAAACAATTGTCTAAAGTAAGATTTGATAAGGTACATATGTTTTTATTAACTAAATACATCTTCCAGATTATTTTCTCCTTCTTAAGGTAGGAAAAAAATATTTACACATTAAAATAAGTTTTATAAAATTCAGTTTTTGTACACAATGTAGTATCCAGATTTTATATTTGATGAACTTTAAAAAAAAATTATGTGGGAAAATAGTTTTGAAAATACCAATGTATGTCAGTGGCGCACACAAGGGGGTGTCCTGGGGGTCCGGACAGCCCCCCCCCAAAGCCCTTGAGTTTTTTTCGATTGATGATAATCCTATATATATATAACGTCAAACTTTATTTTGTCCTTGCAATTAACAACTTATTTTATTAATTAATGCTAATTATTAATTCAATAATTTATTCTTTTACTGTTTTTTGTTAACAAAATCCACAAAATCATAAGAATCAATTGGTGTTGTCTTGGGGTATGATACGAGTTGGGGGACTTTCGACCATGGACTCCCCCCTTGAAAATTTTTTGTGTGCGCTACTGATGTATGTAAATTATGTTTGTCTCTTGAAATCTATTTCTATTGTTAAATATAAAATGGTTGGAAAAGTAGGAAAAACTATGTAGAAAGCGAGTGCATATACCCTAATAGTAAATTATCACTACAAATTTTATACTGATAGATTAAACATTAATATATTTCAATTACAAAATAAACATTAATATATTTAAATTGTAAAATTCAAAAGAACTGAGAAGTAAAGAGAAAAAGAAACTGTAAAAATCTTTCGAGTCGTCCAAAACTGTTACACCCACCCCAACCCTTTTCAGGCTATAGGTCTCCAACGCCTTCCGGTTCAACGGAAGCCCGGTCTGTCAGAAACCGGATTCATTTCCGTTATCAATCCCAATGTGATAACAATCTACCAACTACCTCCTCACGAACGAACGAACCCCTTCTCTTACAAATCAGACGATTTCCGCACGCGAAAACGTTCGAACAGCCAGCCCCGCTTGCACCACCCCTCCCAGTGCGAGTGCGATGGCACTGGATCGAAAAGATGGCGATGCCCTTCCACACAGGAAAATCCCTGCCTCGTGCCTATTCCCGTTGCCATGGAGACAGACATCCCCGTCATCGTCTGCGACCACCCCCACCCTGCGTCAAGCATCCCTTGCTTTATGTGTGCCATCTTCTCAGGACCAAATACTCGAAACAAAACCATTTACAAATTTTGCAAAAACTTCGACTTCGTGTTTCAAAGGGGGTTGGAAAAGAAAGGGAGGAAGGTAGAAGGGAAAAAAATCGTTTGGCGGGGCTTTACCGTGATTTTCTGAATTGTAGGAGATCGATCGCTTGGCGGACGGAATGAATGAGAGGGGTGGTTTGATAAGTGAAAGTAAATTGATGGGGATGACGGTTCCATTAGGATGAGCTTTTGTTTGAAAATAGCTGTCCCTCATCATTTCTTTTCTCTTACCGATGATCTTTGGAATCTTTTGAAGGACCCTTTTAAAGTTCCATTTGAGCAAATTAAGTTCGCAAGAACGATGGATTCGAAAATACAAGTGCCTCTCTGAAGGAAAAGGTTGTCATTATTTCGGCAAATTTGTTGCACAGTGGAAGACCTGATTCAAGGTCTAAAATTAGAATGCTCTGAAGGACGATTTTTAATTTACAGTTACAAAATTGATTCAAAAGCATGAAAAGTTAGTAATTATAAAAACTGTCAATCATCATGAGTTTTGATTATGGGTGGTTATAAGGGAATTTTTTTAAAGTTAAAGAAGACTAGCCTTTTCCAGGCTAGTCTTCTTCTTGCTGTTGATCTCCAACTCTTAGTTCTCAAAACTAGGAGATCTTTTTCTAGGCCATCAATCCATCTAATATCTGGCATAAGAATGTATCAATCTACTTTATTTGAAAACCTTTTAGTGTGTATACTTTTGTACTTAATAAAATATTTTTTAAAAAATGTCTTCAATTAGAAGGAAATCAGTATGTGTGTGATAGAAGAAATTATTATTCGAAGCAAATACATAACTGAGTCAAAAAACAACAACTGAACTTCGTCAAAACCGGCAGAACTGTAAAATACGAAATGATTCTCTAGACGTGAAGTGGTCCTAGTCGCGAAGTCGTGGCCGACTTTGTTGATTCGCAAGCTAGAAACCTTGTGCCACTGACGACCTGCTGTGTACAGGGACTGATGCACGAAAAATCCTTCGAGGTTCGAAGTCCTTCCGTTGGCTTGGTGGGGAAATTTGGAGAGGGTAGGTACCAGCTGAGTCGAAATTCAGCAGACCGTTGTCAATAGCCCTCGTGTTGATTCACATTGCGACGTAAATTGAGATCAATCAAGCAATCCGAATTACAGAATTAAATTTTTTTCTTCATTCAATTTGTTGTCTTTTGCCACGTGTCGTTGATTAAATAATGAAATTTTAAGCTTCATTACTATGATGCCGATTTTAGCTCATTTCAGGCCCTGGGTACAGAAGATCTACAGGCCACCTTGGCACTGGAGGAATCAAAATTTATAACTAGAAAATTTGGTTAAATCCAGCTTATATCCGAGCCCAGGATCCACTACATAACTAAAGAAGAAGCCTAGCTGCCCCTGGGCTGGCTCTGTAGACAAATATTTATTCCAGTCTAGCTTATATCAACATATATGAAATTTTTAAACCAGAAAAAAAATATTCTACGGTGGTTCTTTATATACATATATGTACAGCCAAATATAGGGAAATGTTGGCTGACCTTAAAACTATATTTAACCCTTCAGTCTTAGTTCCTAAGGTTAAGTGTTTGCTATTATACTGCAGAGACTGTCTTACTTTTGACCTATGCTGTGTTGTTTCTACTCCCTGCTTCGCATTATTAGATTTATGGCAATTTAGTGTATGATCATAGAAATATAAGGAGCTCAAAATATTTTAGATCTGTGTAAATTTGAAGCAGCTGATAAATATGAGCTCAACAATTTTGGCTGACAACTTACTTTTTTGAGTAATTTTCTTTCGAGGCATTTTAATATGTTCTTATGGCATATATATTCAATTCCAGAATTCGTTAAATTCTTCTTTTTTTAAAAAAAAAAAAAACAACAGCATTTTGATAAAACAAAATTACTTTAGTAATCAAAAATACTTCTATAAGAATTTGGAGCAAATAATTTTCTATTTAAGAGTTGGAAATTTAAAAAAAAAAAAAAATTGAAGGGAGTAAGAATAAAATAACACCTAAAACAGGTAATAGTTATTCGATGCAGAATTATTCAACAAGAATAATCATCAATGTTAGGCTCGAAAAACAGTAAATTGTGCAAGGAAAAAAAAGGAAGAACAACTGTTTTTGCAATCAGGATTCGTCACTCCTAACTGAGTCATCACCTGTTTTTTTAGTCAGTTCGTTTATGTCGGTCCCAAGTTTTGATTGCTGTTGTAATGTTATTTAACAACCAAATGACCTCTATTTTCTATTTATTTTTGGCGTAATGGATTTAGTAAATAAAATTCCTTCCCTCACTGGCGCCGAAAGATAACTAAACTCTGAAACATCATTACCATATATATGAGCAGTTCAAAAAGAAGACCGGATTGAAATCGGAACAGAATAGCAACAAACAATTATAAGTTATGGACTGCATGATTCCATTCCCAGCCAAGGAAAGCCACCTCACATCACGATCTAAATGCCCTCCCCCAAGACATGTGATTAGACTTAATTGCTTAGCGGAGACACTGAATTCAGATAACCAGTTGGCGAACTCAACAACCGATGATTTTCTTATCCAGGCGTCACAAAATGACAGAAAGTGAATGCCGCCAAGCTGGCGCACACCCATCAAATTTTTACCTTGCCGGAATGCTTCAGGAACCGCCAAGGTCAGTTTGCATGTGGACCTGCAGATTTTTCTCCCCAATGTTTTTCAATCGTTGATGACCACGGAAGTTGTGGCGTGTTTGCCCTAAGCCATGTGGAAGAAACAAAACAATAAACTGAACCTTTTCCACTGCACGTGACATGACCTTCATGGGTAGGGAAATATCGAAGACAAATAATGTTTGGAAAAACAAAGACTGAATAAGAAAGAAAAAAATACTCCAATAATGATGAATAAGCGTGCGGGGTTTGATTTATTGTTTGTTTTATTCGTTTCTAAATTTTTAGTTCATTGACCGAGCTGAGTTGTTCTTGCGCGTGGCTGCCCTGCGTTTACCTCCGTGTCTAACCAGCTCAACCATAACCAGCGGGGTTAAATTTTCGAATTTGACCGCCCAGAAATCAGCTTTACGGAGAAAAAAAAATGTTGTGGGAGGAAGATTCCCAAAACTATTTAACTTCATAGGAACTCATTCAGAGACGTACAGAGAGCTTCACTAGGAAAGCCCAAATATAAATAAACATTCTCAACTATTATTATTTTTTGCTTCACGCCCATAATTCCTAATACTAGAACAATTAAAAAATTCATCAATCGTTTACAGAGGAATTTGAAATTTGATCTGATTGCATAGAAATAACAAAACGAAAATAACTTATAACGAAAAAGAAGCAAATTTGCGAAAGAAAATCTACTCTTTCTATCTCTCAGAACAAAATGAAAATTGATCGAGTGTTTGGTAAATTAATACTTTGTGTGGCAATCCAGGTGGTCCGCATACAGCTACACTTCAATGTAAGGTTATCAGTTAAATGTATTGAGACGATCAACGACAAGGTCCTACAGCACCTGCAATTTTAGCATACTTTAAAAATAAATTGCTAAAATTAAATATTTTTGGACATTTATTTTGAGTATATGCTAAAATTTCTTGCAAATGAGGAATTTTTTTCTTCCGTGATTTTAATGCTATTATGGTTTCAATTTCAAAGCGAACTGTGTCGATTTCTCTTTTCCATCTATATAACATCTTCTCAAATTCAGACTAAGTTTTTGGACAGAAAAAAAAATCAAACCATCCATATAAACATGTGATATTATATACATTCGTTTATCATAACGAGTATTCGAATATCCGGAACATTCTATAAATATTCCAATTTTCGTTCGTTTCGTAAAAGTGAAAAACACATTCAGTATTACAAAATAGGATATGAAATATGGAACAAATTTTTGCGTTGTTCGGTTAGCAGGGTGCTGGCGATAAATCGCTAAATGTTGTTATGAACCCCAAACGAAATGTTCCCAATTGTTACCATTTTCCGTCGTTTCTCTCGCAGTAGTTGTCTCATCCGAGTAAAATTAATAGTAACTAATATGAATAGAAGTAAGCAGTGTGTGTTTGTGGGCTTGCATTTTGTGTACCATTATCAAAAGTGCTCTCTTGGCGATATTTTTTCGAATAGTCTATGTATTTTTATGCATTAAAGATGAATTGATTCAGACAAAAATGATTTATATTTATATATTTTTCAAATGTTCTACTATCTGTAAGGTTGAGCCGACAGAACATAATGTCAATGTGAGAACATTTTTTAACTGGAAAAAGTTGGGTCCATTCAGCTTTTCAATTATGAGAAGAAAAAAGTACCCTCGCTCTATCAACCTAAGCACTAGTCGATATAAGAACAATCGAAAGGCAATTCCCCCATTATTTGCTGAACTTCCAGCAAGATTCCATATACATAAACTGCGATCTTGAAAATAGATCATTCTTTTTTTTTTGTATGCAGATGTTAAATTTCTCACTGTGCAGTTTCGGGCACAATAGAAGAAAAAAAATGTAGGCATGATCAATAACGTCTCAATCCCTTTCAGGGAAATGAGATAAAACAACGTAGAGACTGAGAAAATTTTATTTAAATATATTATCTTGCTCTTTTTTGAGGAACAGGGTAAGTTGGGTGTAAGAACTGCTGCGTTCTCGATCACTCTAAGAACAGTAACTGTATTTTATTGTTGCTTCTATGACTGAATCTATTTTATTTTACAGTAGTGGATAAAATGTTCCTTTTTTTTAATGTCCAAAGAGCTTGAAGCAAACTAGTAATATTCTTTTCAGATAAAAAAAGCGCTCCAAAATTAATATTTATATTCTTGACTTTGCTATCCAATAAAGAGCAGTTTATTTTATTATACTATTTGTTTCTGTCTAAATAAATCTATTTTTTTCTGGTGTAACTTATGTTCAATATTTCTTATAAATGTATTGTTTATATATAGAACAAAAATTGCAAATTTGTTAAATGTTCTTTAACCGAATTATATCGAATTCTTGTGTTATTATCTTCTGCTATAACTTATAATTCTAATTTATAGGATTTATTTTATATACTGAATAATAATCTAGCAACATTGTATAGAATGTTACTCGTGAAAGATAATGAATGGATTCGAATTTGGAAGGATCTGCAAGAAAAATGTTACCAATTTGAAATGTGCTATATACGTCTACTGCAACTTAATAGTTTATATAATTCTAATTTATCAGATTATTTATTTTATTTAGTGGTATATAATCTGACTACATATTCGAAATAAAATAAATAAATTCGAACTCGAAAGGATCAGCCAGAAAAAATGCTACCGTTTTGTTATGAGTACATTATTGAATTCATTTGTGTGTGTGTGTGTTCTATAGATTAAGTGCGTTTATTAATTTACGCCGTTATTACTAAATATCGAGCTTTAAATTCCATTGCACTTTATTATATAATTAATAACTAATTATTAATGTTATGTAATAGCTATAATTGTGTGGCATGTAAAAATTCCAGCAGCGTAACGGAGAAAATAAGAAAAATAAGGTTTTGGGCCTCAAGCCAGATCTTGCACAGATTTACATAACTATAACAGCAGGGTTTGCACCCCCCTCTGCCTTTTTAAGATGCGGGGTTGTACGTTACGCCACTGAATAAATGTATAACATTTAACACTATTTTGGATCAACGTTAAAGCAATAAAACCAGTAAATGCGAGCTCGTAACTGTTAAAATCGGAAAAATTGAGCATAATTTTTTCAAAAAAAAAGTAATAATAATTGAACAGTTATTGGAAGATATTAATCGGTGTTTATCGACCTACAAAAATCTCGCGTTTTTTTTATTTGACATCCTTTGAAAAGCTTTTGTTTTTCAATAAAGAATAATGGTTATCATTTAATTCTTTTTTTAAACAATAAACTATTTTTTAAATCTTTCAAAGCTATCATTATAAATAGCCATTAAACTAATGCTACAAAAAATAAATGTTGCAGTCCTGTTGAATAAATAATAATCCAATCTTTGTCATATCAGAGAACAAGAAAAATAAAATAAGTTTATTAAAAAAACATAAATAAGAATACCAAGATTTCCATAAAGCCATTACAATATTTTCTTTCCTTCAGAATTCTCTATGATGAAACTAGCAATTATATTTGAAAGAAGGAAAGAAAAAAAAACATGTGCTCACATTAATGATGAATTTCTTAAACACTGAACTATAAACACCATTGGATGAATTCGTTCCAGGAAACATCGTTAAATTTGTACCATAATTAAAAATGTCTTACAACCTCAAATTCTGTTGATTGAGAGGGGAGAAGCAGTGAAAAAAAAGAGCTAAAGCAATTTCATACCACTGATTTTACCACGAGCAAAAACTCGAGAACTCTACAAAAATAAAAACATGAAAGCAAAGCAATGTTCCTTTCGAAAAAAAAATATTCTAAAAATGCAGCATACCTCATCTCTTGGTAACTTGACACTCAACGTTTTCTGAAACGAAAGTTAACAAGAAGGGACGGTGAAAATAAGGGGGAAAAGAATAAACCAAAACAGAAAAAAGGAAAAGATGGGGTTCAGAACCTAAAAGAAAATTCCATCTTTTAGGCGATGGAAGTTTTTGTGGTATCGAATATCGGGGCCATGTGCTACCCTTCACCACAATACTCAAGGAGTCATAGTCGATATCTGTCATCAACCAGTGACAAAAAAAAGAACAACAACAAAAAACAAAAAAAAAGCCCAATGTATTCCCATCAGGATATGGAAGAAATTGCTGAATCTATAAATCATCGCCAAGTACGAAGAAAAGCAATAAATTGAAACAAAGAAAGCTCAAGATAGTTAAAAGAACTCTTTTTCTTTAACTTAAAAAAAAATGTCGGTGAACATTGCATGGATAAGCCTGGTTTGTCTGCAAAACATTTAAATTTTATGTCCTTCTGCGCCTGCTGATTCTGTATCGACCAGACATGGAATACCTTCCAGATTATCAACAGTGGTATATCGAAATGGTGACTGTAAAAACTGTGAGATGCTTTTTTACAGCTGAAACATAAAAGTTGTCTTAGTGGTAATATAGGCTGTTTTGAACCGTAAATAGCGATTTCTTCCCTCTGCTTCAATAACAATTCTTATATAGTTGGGAGATTTGTCAATTTGATGACTATTTTTATTATTCATGGATATTATATGTGTTGACTTAAGAATGTTTTAGATATTGAAATTTTTCAATGATCATAGTCGCCACACGATCAGATAATATTTTGTTTAGTAGAGCATGACTGTGTTTATATTATCCTATCTTCTATGATTTGTAAAATCTTTCAAGTTTAAACATTCTCTTAAAGATTTCAGGTCTGACAAATATCATCAAGTACTTATTCCTGAGTTCTGAAAAAGTTATTTCTGGTGTTAATAAATTATCGTTTGCGGCTCCAGAAAAGATATTAGTTACCCAAACCAAAATGAATTTCGAAAATCAGCAACTTGAAAAGTAAATATATTTATTTTTTCAGTATTGTACTATTTATTTGATTATTTAAAATTTTCATCCATTGAAATTAAATTATAATTTTTATTGCTGTTAAAAAATAACATTTCATCTATGTCGAGTAACTAATAAAGAGGTCAAATTAATGGTTAACTTTATTCTCAATAATTGTTCGAAAGAAAGGAAATTATGATTTCGATTCCTAATTCTAATAATCTTAATTGTGTAGCAGCCTAACGACCATAAACTCTTTCTCTCTCTTTCTCACTACGCTAGAGTTTAAATAACAACTCTCGGTTCTTCTACAGGAAGCGATTTCATAAACATACAGCAGTTAAGAAATATTTTCCCATAAGAGAATTAGTTAAAAGCGCGGATAGAACCCTCTACAACAGGGGTCGGCAACCTATGGCACGCATGCCACATGTGGCACGCTGTTCAATTCTCAATAGCACTCTACGCTACTCTACAACTTTGTCAATTTTTGGGTGGTTGGCGGTTGATAAATTTGTAATGGATCTTATTTGACAAACATCTTCGGAATTATGAACATTTACGGAATTACAAAAAACCTAAAAGATAACAATAAAGATAAATTTGCAGCTGTTTTGCTTTGAATGACATTGGTTGAGAGATTTAATTGTTTGAAGATTTCCGTCCACTTTTGGACCTACATATCTAAATAAAATGTCCTTTCTCATATGAAAAATATTTCCAGTCTGCAAAGAGATTGTTTAACCCTGAATGCAAAAAAATCTTGAAAAATTGAAAGTCACGCATTATATCCCTGATTATGCGATATAAAGGTAGAGCGATGCAAGCACTAGATTCGCATTAAAAAAATTTTACTTATATTTTTATTTAACAATAATGAAGGGAAATACTTTTTTGTTGTTGTATTTTTCTTATTTTAATAAATATGTTTAACGTATGATATACGTATAATTTTATTTATTTTTTTAATTTTCGTTAAAGAATTAGTTATTTTATGCTGTTTATTTTTATGTTAAAGAAATATTTTTAAATGAGGCAACGTTAATATATAAAACTGTAAATCTATATTATCGACCGCTATTCTGTAACTCTGCATGCATTTTGGCTGGAATCAAATTGTTTCAAAAATGTCCTACTGTATGGCACGCTGTATCATATTGGTAGATTGGTTTGGCATGCCACTGCTGAAAGGTTGCCGACCCCTTCTCTACAACTTTAACATACAACTTGCTTTTGAAGTCTCAAAATACTACCTCGAAGAAATTGAATACATTTTATCTTGAAGCAAACTTCCAAAATTCAATTCACTACAGGACTAGAAAGATTTGCCTGGGGTGTTTTGTTACTTTTTGAAGACTATTTTTTTTAAAAAAGGAGGTGGTTTTTTCATTTTACTGCACTGAATGATGTTCGGCTAAAATATGAAAATAAGTTGAATCACTTTGAACTATCACATTAGGCAAAGAAAGATAGTAGCAAGGTAAATTAATATGTCTTAAATCAAACACTTACATGAATAGCTCGATTGGGAAACGAGGTATACTTTATTGCCAAGAATAAAAGCAAAATCAATACTGAAAGAAGAAATAATTAAAAGATATAAAAGTTATATTCGTAATCATCTTGAAAAAATAGAATTAGGTATCTGAAAATAATATTGAACAATAATTTACATAAAATAGTAATGTCAATTTTAAAAATTTCCAACACGTCTGCAAAACGAATATAATCAATTTTCATCTTCAGAAGTGTGAGTCACATTCCAACTGGAAAAACATGAAAGAACTCTGCAGCCTGTCAATTTAGATTATTTAATTTCATTTGCCTTTTAAATATGCCTTTATTCAAATATTCTGGTTGTGAAACCGCAATTGTAAATAATTTTAATTAATCTTGTTTGTAATTAGTTTTTAAGCAGAAAAAAATAATACAAATTAGAATGTTTTTTACGTACTGACAAAGAGGATTAAACTTCTATTTTATTTGCCATGTTTTCTCACATAAAATATCAGTAATGTACGTGTCGACTCAATTCGGTATTTTTTATTTTCGTGGATAAGCTGGCAACAATAATTTATGTCGCTCGTCGGTATTGTTCTCCTGGTTTTAGATGCTGAAAACTGTTTTAAGAGGTTTTATTGCAAAACTGCTTTTTGATGTCATAATTTTCGTTTAAGCTGTGTTCCAAGATAAATTAATTAGATGTTGAAACTTTTTACAACCAAATAAACTCATTCGATTGCTTAAGATAAAAATTGTCCGACAATAGCAACATTAAAAAGAAATGTTCGTAAATAAAATGTTAGAAATTTTGATTATTGCTAGGATAAGATAGTTCTGGACATAGTTTGACAAAGTTTTGATATAAATTCGATTACAGTCACTGCAGTATTCCAATGTAAAATTAATTGCTCTTTGATACCGTTATGTTTCCTAGCAGATGATCTGTTTTTTAAAAGTAAAAAATTAATAATTCTGATTATTTTATATATATTTCAGTTATATGTTAATAACTATAAGCAGATTCTATTAATTATATTTAAAAAAAAAACGAAGAATATTTTCCCATACTACTTTTTCAACTATTTCGAAAAATGAAAAATCCGTTATCTGGTTTCACCGAAATAGTTTTAAGAGCGAAAATATTATCACTGAGAATGAAATAAATTTAAATTTTGTCAAAATTCGTTTTAACCTACAATAAACACTGAGAATCTTCATGATTAAAAATTCATAAAAAGACCTTTTCGATTTATGGAGATAGAAAATCATTTCAATGCTACATTCATACAATTTTATTATTGTGAATGATTGTCATATTATAAGAATAAAAAACTTATATTAGTATCTATCTTAAAAATGAAAAATTTACTGTGGTCAATGAGGGGGAGGGCAGTGGTGTAATGTACACACCCACATAGCGGGGGGTGGGGGCTCAAACCTGACTACTGCTAAGTACCTATCCTTTGTAAAATCAAACTTGGGGTGCCCAAAACCTGACTTTGCGGGGGGGCCCAAATGTTCTTCGTTACGCCACTGGGGGAGGTTGAACCCTTTAACCTTCCACCTCCCCTTCTGTACGCCACTGACTAGAAGGGATTCGAATTTCAAATATCTTGACAGAATCTTAATCCCCCATTTTCTTTTATTGGAAGTATTGTTTTATGGAAGTTATTATTGTATTTAAATTGCTTACAAAATAGGGTGAATCGAAAAAATCTTTTTCAGAATTTCAAGACATACCTATGCTGAAAAGAGGTATCTCTGGTATATAGACAAGGGAAAAAATAAAACAAAAATTAATTTTTATGTTTCGTACTACCACAAGAGGAATGAAGTTTAATTTTTTGAGAGCTTTTTATGGCCAAAGGTATTTTATGTAATTTTTATTAACAAAAGTTGGTTCTTTAGTACTTTTTAACATAGATTTACGATAAGAGAACACCTATTAAATAGTTAGAAGGAAAAAAAAACATCAGGTACATTTTACAACTTCTTTGGCATTAAAAAAAACCTACTGATGAAATGACAGCGGGAAGACGGAAAAAAGCTTGGATCTGACCGATTCGACGGTGCCGGGGAAAAGTGCTGGGGTTATGAAATGTTGCGATGCACATTATACTATTTAACTAACCAGTACACATTTAACTATAAACACCTTTTTAGTTATGTATATTGTTGAGAAATGATTTTATTTTTTGAGTCAAAAATTATCTAACCAAAAAAGAATTAAGTCATTTTCTATTTTTTTCAAAAATTCAACCCCTTTGTGACAATATTAAATTTTGGAAATATTATTTTGCTTCTTTTTCCATACCATAGATCAGTGGTCTTCAAAATGTGTTCCATGAGACATCCACGAGATAATTTTGCACTCGTTAGAATAATGTCTTGCAAAACTAATAGAAAATGGACATTTTTATATTTGTGGGAAAACACCTACAACATATCAACAGAGATTCGATGCTAAAAATCTAAACTTAAGCGAGAACAGATCTTAAATTTTATGTTACAAATTCATGAAAATTTCACAGTCTTTCTCACACAGCTATAAATATTTTAAACCATTCAGGACAATATGTACACGTGAAAAATATTTCAAGATGTGAGTGGCCACAAAAGCAAAGTATAAAACAAATAAAGCTCGGAATATGTAATGCGTTTGCAGTTATTCTCAATAGACCTAGACTTCGACAGTTTGTGTGAAAAAATGCAAGCACATAATGATATGCTTGCACAAAAAAATGCATGGATAGGTGACACTTAGATCATAAATGAATATTATAAATGAGCAAATTATTCTAAAGTAGATTAAAATTTTTTTAATAATAAATGTAATACTTTTTATAAATTCCTTTACATGCTCTATTGTTGATTTACTTTAAATATTATTTTCTTAAGATATATTCTTCTAAGTATGTGTGTGTGGAATAGGGTTCTACGAATATATCGTCTAGTTATAAGGGTTCTACGAAAACACATTCTAGTTCTACGGGTTTCACAAAAACGCCTTCTAGTTCTAGGGGTTTCACGAAGACACCTTTTAATTCTAGGGGTTTCGTGAGTTGAAAAAGTTTGAAGACCACTGCTATAGAGTAGGGGTGGGATAGGATTACGATCGACTGGTAAACAGTCAAGACATTTTGAAATGACCGCCTTCACAATGACCTAAGACGCACATTCAAAAATAAACATATTTATGGAACATCGACGCTATGAATAAGTTTTTCGCAATCTATGCGACTGTTTTTACTTAAGCAAATGATTCGATAAATGTGTTGACGACGCATGTACCTTCATTGGAAGCGCAGTGGGAAAAAAGTGATCCCTGTGATGCCAGCCGAAAAAATAAAATTTTTCCCCAAATGCCGACTGAAGGAGAATATAAATGTTGATGATCAGATCTTCCCACGATAGCACGGGATTGGCTATTGAGACAACATACCTCACCCCGCTCTTTCACGAGGTTGGGTACTCGTGTTGATGTCATGTACCGCGATAGCACGGACTCGGTAGCGAACGCAGTACATACGTAGGTTTCAGATTGATCGGTTTTCGTTTGTTCTCTTCTCTTCTCTATTGAATACGTCCACAGTCTAGCAGTCGCTCATAGTTGTTCAAGCATTCAACTTGACAATTTTGTGTTTTTGTAGATAAAAATAGAAATCTGTCATATTTCAAAAGAGGGGTACGATGTCCAAAACAAGTGTCAAGGAAGGAAAACATACAATTTTTTTTTACAAAATGGCCACACTTACGCCTCTGGGTGAGCCGCAACACCTTAAAAACATTAGAAGTAGCCCGTACCCTGGAAAAGTCCACCCACCCTGCCATGGAGCATCTTTTCTGCATAGGGAGATTCCGATTAATAGTTTTTAGCGCGTTTTTCACGTAGTGTAAAAAAAGCGCTATTAGGACGCAAATTTCGTCTTCGTTCCATATTCTGTCGTACCTTTTTCTCAGCCAATAAGCAACCAATTGACCTCGGGTTTTCGGCATTTGGTCGCATTTGTGCCCTAGATGAGCCGAATCATATTTAAATTTAATAATTTTTAAATTTAAAAAAATTTAATTTTTTTTTAAGTACAGTACACACACTACTTTCTGTTAGTAAAAAGTTCCTTAGTTGCATTATTGTAAAATACAACATGTGAAAAACGCACTAAAATTACTTGGCCACGCCAATGATTGATATCTTGTTTCTTTCCTAGCGATCCACCCTAATGTATAAATATTGTTCAGTTTCAATAATCATGTGTGTGATAAAATGAATCGCTAGAAGTTGATTTATTTCAGTATAAGCATTTCATTTAAGTAAAAATATAGTTCATAATTTGGAAACCTTCAAATTCCCTTGCTTCAGCGCACGAAACCGAAAGCACTAAATTAGATCTTCCCATGTCCAATGTAGCAAACACACAACCCTTGATGTGGTTAACTCTTAAGCGACCATCATTAAGATCACGAAGAGGCAAGGCGCATAAATTACAAACAAGAAAAACCTTAAGGGCTGATGGATGCTAAGGTCTTCTATTTGCATAAGCTGTGGTCGATATTATCCAACTACACCGCTGTCACGGCGTTGGTCAGGATCAAGCTACGAACTTTCCCCTCAACAATTATTCTCAAGAGAACACAAAAGAGGGTAGAGGAAAAGGGTGGACAAGCGATTTCGGTCCGGTAATGAAGGCCAAATCCTCTTCCGTGCGTGCATTTGCACTCTCTCTCTCACAGAGGCGAGGTTTTTTTCACGTGAGTTTTCACTCACTAAGTATTCAACTCACGCAAGAGCTCACGGAGAAAGAGACCTTTCTTTATTTGCAAAACTCCTTTTCCTTTCCTCTCTAAGAGGGAAGCAGCATGCCTCTTGGAGTCCGTTTGCAGATTCGATTTAGGGGCGGATATGGATTTCCAAAAAGCTTTTCCGTTTTCTCTTTTTCTTTTCAGGTTGGAGAGAAGTGATCTGAAATTCACTGAAACTCCCCCCCCCCCTTTGTTTTTGCTTTTTCGAGGTTTATTCGCGTTGAATGCTGAAATGGGGAGAGATTTGCGAGGTACTATTCGAGTGTAATTGAAAGTGAAATTTTTTGAATTAAGGTGGTGAGAGGGCGGAATGGAAATAGAATCTACGTTTGTGGAATCATTGTCGGTTCAAATTATTCTGTATCAGAATGCTGCGTTCAGTTTATATAAGGAACAACATTTAAGTTTAAAAAATCATTGTTTTTAATAGTTTTATTCCAGATAAATTTCAATTTTTTTATTTTGCATTTTAATGTTATCAAAAGACTATGTCAAATAGCTTTTGGTTTCTACTTATAATAGTCACAAATATATAACCTTTTTGAATCAGAACCGATGACGAATATTTTTTTCTCCACCTTTTGTCACCTTTAAAGATCCAATGATCTGAATTCCTGACAGCCAGTTGTTCTCCACTGAATTAAAAAACTTACTTACTTATTGTTCCATTTGTAAATTTAGAAGGGAAAAAAAATTAAATGTAATAATTTGGTTAAGAAGTTCAAGTATAAAAATTCTTCAAAAGGTTTATCAAAATTTTTTAAAAAATTGTATTATACATGTACTTCTAAATCAAAGTGCATTTTTTACCTATGTGCGTTATTATTGTTGATTAATATAAACTTTTTGTAAAAAAGTTTCTTCAAAAAGTAAAAATTGGCAAAAGAGAAGCGCATGAACTCATTGACACATGATTGCATTTATCATTAGACTATGACGTCACATGAATTTAGTCCGTTGCAAACAGAAATACAAGGACTTCAACGCATAAAAAAGAATGATTTAAACTATATATATATTTAACTTAACATAAATTGTTATTGGGGTCTTTTTAAATTCTATTCTCTCACTTAAATTCAACTAAAATTAAACAAATGTACAGAGAGAGAACAACTTATTTTATTACAATAAATAATGTACATTTATTCTGGTTTAAATGCCATCTCTTGGTTGAATATTAAATTTACTAACCTAAAAAATTAAAATTTATGTCTTTTAAAACGAAACTGTGAATGCTAAAAATATTCAAACTTTTATTAAATTGAATAACTTCTCATTAAATTTTCCAATGTTTTATTCTAACATAATTATTTTAAAAAAAATTCTACATAAGATATTCTGGCTCTTGTTTAAAAATTTTATTTGAATGTTGTTCTATTTATATTGAGAATTCCATTTATCTCAAAATAGTTACAAGGCAAAATTAAGTAAGAAACAATAAACATAAAATAATTACCTAATAAAAACAGAATCATATAAATAGAATAATTGTACCGAAGCAGTCGTTATTATTTAGCGAGGATAAAAAATGTAATATTAAATATAAATCTATTTTATGGACTTAAAAGTACAACTTTTGGTAGCTCACTCACATTATATAGTATTGTAACTGCCGCTTACGTCATTATTTAGGGTAACCAAAAGTAATTAATAGAATCTCGGGGTAAATTAATATATTTAATGACATAAGATAGCACAGTTACAAAGAACAGACACTTAGACAATTACAAGACAAACATTTAGAGAAAATAAGTGAAAATAAGTAAAGTTTACATAGTCCAGGATTGGACATCGAAATGGGGAACGCACGCTTGTCCAGATCCAAACTCTCTCTGACGGTACTACAGTGTTTCGTACAGTCACACTTCCGGTCCAAGCCCATATTGTAATGGCGGCACCTACATTTCGATCTTGGAACTATACCGTGTGTTACAGTATAGTATTTGATTTACAGACCCATTCCAAACTAGCTGATATACATACTATAATACATCGCGCTTAATTCCAACTGCAATCCAAAAAAAAAAAAACAATATTTATATGGACAGCTCTTTCCGAATTTAACGCTAAGCCTAACACAGAATAATATTTTTAGCTGAGAATGCAACAAAAATTTTAATATCTAATTGTATCGCAATATTTAAACAATTTTTTCCCCTTAAGCAAATTAAAAAGAAAATTCAATTAAGAAACAGGTCTATACGAGCCAAAAATAGTGGCTTCACGATATATTTCAAAATTATGTTCTTTTTAAACTTTTTACATAATTTTTTGGCATATTTTTTAACAAAAAAAATTAAAAATGCATCAAAAGAAGATTAAAAATACTTCCTTTTTTATTCGAGTTTTATTTTGATTGATCCTAATTTCCTTCGAGGAATCCTTTAAAAGGCAAAATCTTTTTATACTCAGGTGTGTAGCGTTGATGCAAATCATAAAATTTCTTTTTACACAATTGGTCTTCAAAAATGAAAAGAGAAATATTTATCTTATATATCAATAATCAGGAGTTCGTACAAACGATAATGGTTTTTCCGTAATATTTTAGTTAATTGTTTTTCTTCAATATATATTTTTTCCAATGTTTCACTTTATCAAAATCGTCTGCATTTTTTAATAATCTTTATGTAGGTGTTCTATTAATAAAAAATGTTCCAATAATTAAAAAAAAAATTTTTTTGAGTATTATTTCTGTCTTGTATTTAAAACAATGAAACGCATATTTTAGTAAGATGATTTGATTACTATATATTTTCCCCCTATATGTACACTTGTTTGTTTTGAACCAAGATAATACTTCCACACTTTTATTTATTTATTGTTTCTTCTTTCTTACTAGGACATACACTTAAAAACACTGAAGGAAAAATTTATGTGTTTTTCAGTTTTTTTTTCATTATAGATTCTTATTTTTAGAATTAATGGGTTTAAAAAAACCTCTGCGAAATATTATTTATCTAGTTGATGATTTTATTGTATGGAATTGATTCAATTTAATTTTCAACTAAATAAATGTGTTTAGATTTAGCTTTAATAGCCTACAAATTATGTTGAATTTAATACATTTTACATTTAAGGAATTCCGTAAAAATGAAGGTAGATCACAAAAACATTCTTTCACTGGCATTCGATGTAATTACGTGTATTCTAACTAGATTAATTATTTACTCCCCTTTTTATGCTTTCAATTTATCTTTTAAGCTTATTTGTAACAAGAAAAATTCCAACATTCTCGCTGGAAAAAAATAATTCAGCTTAACTGAGAGGATTTGTTCTTTTCTTCTTAGCTTCTTTTTCGGTAGTATATAGTATTCATTTTTTAATGAGGGAATAAATCTCTTTTACTTACGTTAATAATTCTTAAAATAATAAATCTTTCTGCATTTTAATAAATGAATTCTTTTTTTTTGTACTTATTTCTATTGTTTTGTGAACGGTACTTTTTAAAAATATTAATGATGCAATGTTATTTACCTTTGTTCTTTCTTAATTTACGTATTTATTTGGATATGAAATATTAACAGTACATGATATTTAATTTTGAATGAGTCATCCATTGTGAAATGTAAAATGAAATAATGATAAAATGAGAAGAATATTTAAAGAGGTATTGCATACTTTTGTGTCGCGGAACTTTAAATAAATGTTTTTCCTCATCGTTATGACTCTAACAAGTGAATAAAAGTAAAAATGGTAGTAATAACGTCTGGTAAAGGACATTTGTTATGTTATTTTTAGTAAAATCCATATTCTTCATTGTGTTCAAATGAAGACAGAAAGAATATTTCATGAGATATGTATATTTTTTAAAATTATGGATGATTCTTGTCTGTAAATATATCTTCATTTTATGTAATAAAAATCTTTATGTATGATTTTTTTCCTTTTTTTTCTAAAAGGAACTAATTCCTTGATTTTAAGCTATTTTTTTTTCTTTGAAATTACTGAATAAATATTCTCAAATTCTAGATTAAATTTTACGAATTTTATATCGTTTTTTCAAGCATTTTGTGTTTGTTTCCGAAAATTTATACAATTTTTCTTATTTTTTTAAAGTATTATTTAAGTCTATACTTTTATTTATATTCAGTATTAGGGTTTGATTCTTCGTAAAAGAATTCGTACGATATTCGTAATTTGAAAATTGAAATTATGTGTTTATTTTCATGCAAGAATAATTTTTGTTGTGTTGTTGTTTCAAATCACCTTGGAGCAGGGGGAGGGGAGCCTACATTTGAGCCTACCTACACAAGTCCATTTGATCTTTCCGCATACGAATTTTTACAAAACTTATTGACATCAGCATTTATTTAGAAGGGAAAAAAAATGTGTTTGTGTGATCTGAATTTTTGCTGATATTGTTGTTGCGTAAATATATAGAACATCAATAGATAAACTTGAACTAAAAATACGAAAAGATGAAGTAATTATTTTCCAATTTTTTAAAAAGAGGAAATAAATATATATTTTTTATTAATTGCAATTTGTTATTTTTTCAGATAGGAATTTGAATATTTGGGGCTACCAAACTTCAGTCTGATATTCCGTGCACTGCACATTTTTCTGAGCCGGTAAGAAAAAAAAACATGTATTATTAGTTTAAAAATTGATAGTTATTGTTAGTAACATATTGGTTTAAACAAATATTTATCAAAAGTCTTATTGATGGCACCTTCCAAAATATATCGATTGTTCTGTTTTCTGAATATATTCTTAATATTTTTTTAATTGAGTTTCCAAGATTCCAATGCTTTGATTTTTAATGAAAAATAACTATTTATTCAATATTAGTAATGCAGGTTTCATTATGTTTATTAAAATACCATTTTTTGTGCTCATTGGGTTAAATTCATGGCGGTCATATAATGTTCAAATATTAAAATTCCTGAAAAAAATTTTAATTTTTTTCTTAAATTTTTTTTTATATATTTTGTTAATTTTTATGCGTCATTATTTTTTGACAAACATGCACCCTTTAAAAAAAAATTTCTGTAAAAAAATCAAAAATTGGCAACATTGATGTGCATGAACTAATGGGCTGGAATTACGTGATTGCAGTTGTCATGTGACAATGACGTCACATGAATTTTTCTCGTTATCGATTTGAGATATGGTAAAGGAAAAAAAATTACTGCAATAGTTTTTGGTCCTGAAAGGTTTTAGAGTTTCTATCTCAGCCGATTTATAATTCAAATAAATATGTTTAAAATGCATATCGTCACAACTCAATTGCTTTGAAAATTCGTCCCTGACTACTAAACGAATGTAAAAATCGAACCTGAATGATTTAAACTAGTTTCACCCTCCCCCCTTAACTACTACTAATCTCCAAATTATTTTTGCAAAATGGTGTAGTTTCTAGTTTTAGTTATGCCATTGAGGAAGGATTTGAAATAAAACAAATACAGTATTTTTTAGTACAGTGATTCAAAGTAAAGTCTGCATCTGTGAGCGATGAACCTTTGGATGAATTATTTCCTTTTTCTTTGGCGAAACGAAAGAAAAAGTTTACCGGTAGAGACTTGGTGGGTAAATTTTATTTTTATTCTCAAATTTTCACGCTCTGTCGGATGCGATGATTGGTTGATATTTATCTCAGCGAGTCAAATGAGATGTGTGATTCTCGTATTTGCAGAATTGCCCTCCTATGGAGTAAACTTTCTCATGTATTCTGGCATGGGAATCTGAGAAATGTATAGTTTGTAAGAATTCGTAATCCGCGGTATTGTAAAAAAAGTATTGTGTTTTTGATACTTTTTAATGTTTTTTTTTTTATAAAATGCTGACCTTTTATTCTCCGATTTTCACATAGCGAGTTTCCATTTGTAATAAAGGATAAAATATATTGTTTCTTTATTTTTTGGGGGAAAAAAATGTTTTTGAATTTCTAAAATTCATTACAAGTAAACTTGAGAAAGATTGTAAATGTGTTTTAAATAAGAAATCTATCCCAAAAAGCAATAGACTCGTAGAATATAATTCAAAAGTGATAGGTTAGTACAAGGGTATGCAAACCTTTGTGAAAAACCAATTTGTAAGTGAAAAAAAATAATGAAACCATCCAAGAGCCATTTATATGCATATGCGTGTGCAGGAAATGGGGGATGGACTTCCGATAGTGATCGGGATCAATTAATATTTTTTATATTTAAATAGCATTTAGCACAAAGTAACTTTTTTCCATTTCTTTAAAGCTAACTAAGGAAGATATATTTGATTCTGTGGTTCAATGTAAGAACAGCCAATGTCGAAATATCATCTGCTGGAAATTGAACTTTCAGATTTCATGAAGAAATTTCCATAATAATAGTAGCGTAAGGGCTTCATACTGAATTTTTATGCTGATATTATAAAATACGTTTCAACTCTCTTTTTACACACCTTTCAACATATTATAAACAGGGACGTCTTAAGATATCTTGACGCCCTGGGCCCCTTCACAAATGTAGGTTCCACCTAGTGCCTATTTAAGCTCATTTCGAGCCCTTTGTGCCGAAGATCTACAGGCCTCCTTGGTGCTGGAGGATCAAAATTTCTAACCAGATTTTCTAGTTAAGTCCAGTTTATCCGTGCCCCTCAGGCCCCTGGGATAAACTGGCACTAGCCCCACCTATAGCCCTTAAAAGTAGACAGCATACGTGGTCAGATACTCGTACAAACAATAACTCGAAACAAATAAATGTGCATGATTAACAATTGTCCAAACTGGCTCGACCAACTGCCGCCTTTTGACTGAATGAGAAATGATGGTGTATAGTGGTAGACCTAGGCCTAGTCATGGACGACGGTCATTACTTGCAGCCAGTTAGTATGTCGTCCAAAATTCCCAGTTTTTCGGAGAATTTAACCAGGAATAATATGTGACTGTTGAAATGATTCGAATTATGATCTTATAAAGGCAGAGTCGAGAACAAGACGAGGCCCGGACCCAGTTGGCCCATGCCTGAAAAGTTAGTGAAACACTTTTCAAAACTAACGGGAAAATTGGAACATATTTATTTAATATATAGTAGCATAAAGTTTAGAATTGATTGTATTGAATTAATAGAATGTTAAGTTAATATATAATGAGGGAATGCATAAAAATATGGTAAAAATAAGTATCTGAGGAAATTAAAATGGGATTCAGACACTAGAACTATTGTACCGGAGACTATTACTTATAAGTAATAGTTTAGCATTACCTGCAGTTTAACTATTGTTTTTGATTTGTAAAATGTTTGAACATTTACTTCTGATTCATAAGGTTGTAAGTTCCACAACCTTTTCGAATAATACAGTCGCCGGTAACGGGCGGCAGCTCTGTGCTATTCAAAATCAGAGAGTCGGCTTCCTTTTCCCCCCAAAGTTAATCTGGATTTATCAATGGCAAAGTTGCAACCTTCATTGTTATGTTGGGCCATTCACGAGCACACGTGACCAATTCGCACGTTCGCTCATGTGTCTAGAGATGAGGGCACACCAGGAGAGCTGCTGGTCTTGCCCCATTCAAATCTTCCCCTACACAATAGTACCAGATATGATCAAGCTGATTACAGCACAGCAAAAACAGATTGCAGCTGCAATAGAAACCTAGTATCTGCCGCTCTAGATGATAAATTGAATGTATCTGACCTTTTTTAAGAATGTAACCTTAAGTTAGAAGTCACTTTTATGTATTGAACTTCGTTCAGTTGGGTATCCGCTTGCACAAGAACCACGTTAAGTCGATTGTGGATTTCGATTCGTTATTCTTTTAATCTGCTTTTAACTCAATGCTAACCTTCTTTTCAATTAGATATTCAGATAATTTTGGCTTTATAGCTGTATCTCGAAATTACTTTTTTACTGTCCAAACAAACAATAGGATAAATTCATGAATGTCACGTGATAAACGCTATCACGTGTTCTACATTGATTTTAAATCCGACATTAATTAGACTTGTACTTTTTGTTCTACTTGTACAATTTAGGTACAATTTCATGTTTGATGTTTGGGTTAAGATGCTCAATATTAAAATTCTTCAAAGGGTTTTCAAAAATTAAGAAATGATTCTTACATTATACGTGTATTTTTAAATCAAGTGCATTTTGCTTATGTACGTTCGTTATTATTGTTGGCAAATATGAACTCTTCAAAAGAAAGTTTCTGTAAAAAGTAATAGTGGCAAAAGCAAAACGCATGAGCAGACTGGCAAGTAACACATAACTGAATTTATAATGTGGCGATGGAGTACCGTACACCCCCGCAACCTCCGCACCACGGGGGGCCCAGAGCTCTAGGGGGCCCAAAGCCTGACTGCCACCAAGTATCTACCCTTTCGTAAAATCCAACCTGGGGGCCCAAAACCTGACTTTGTTGGGAGGCCCAAATATTCTCCGTTATGCCACTGTCATGTGACCATGACGTCACATGAGTTTATGAACTGCATGGCTGGAAATCCGTGATTGCAATTATCATGTGACTATGACCAGTCCCCCCCCCCGAAAAATCAAGATTTGGGCCCCAAGTTGGATTTTACAAAGGGTAGATACTTGGCGGCCGTCAGGTCTTAGGCCCCCTAGAACCCTGCCCCCCCTTGCGATGCGGGGGGGGGGTGTACGTTACGCCACTGACTATGATGTCACAAATGAAGCCTATTATTATTTATTAAATTTCCCTATTGGTATGCAATAGTCTTTCTATGAGTTTAGAATGCCTTTATCATTTACTTTTTGCATTTATCGGATTCCCCCCCCCCCCAATATTAAAGTGCTCCAACATTGTTAATACATTTTAGCTTCGTTATTGAAAAGAGAAACGCACACACATATTTCGTAATCCTTTTCATCTTTACCTGGGTCAATCCATTTTTTTTTTTTTTTTTTGGTAAAAAATATGTTCCCTCATCTAATATGCCATTTTGCTCTAAGGACTTTTCACTTAGAATATATTAAAGGAAGTATTGTTAACATATGGAATTTTCTAAATTTTAAAAAAGTAGTATTATAGATAATAGATAAATGATTTACAACGTAGCGAATTTTCCAAGGAAATTCAGACATTCTTCTGTCTAAAAATGTGTTCTGAGATTAGTTCACTCAAATTTCGTTTGTCGAACATCACCTTAAAAGGTTCTATTTGAATTTCGACTCTTGAATCAGTTGAACTTCTGAACCTTATTCTTTATTTGAAAAAAAAAGTACAACTCAATCAACCAATACATAAAATTCTGTGAATGCTCTTCGTTAAAGCAATACCAATATCTTTTGTAGTTACATTTGGCTTCGTTTGTCATTAAATGATTCATTGTTTGCTAAACACTTGGGGGAAATCATCTACAAACCGAAATTAACTCTCAACGGAAGTCTTCTCAAAAACAGGAAATTCTTCCGTCTCTCTTCCTTTTGACAAATAGTTCTTGCGTTAACCACAGTACTTGTAATTACTTCAGCTTTCCTCCTGAACGTACAATTAAGTAGTTTGCATTCAAATGACTTGCGATGTAGCCGTCTCATCCATTTGAAATTAAATTCCCAAGTTCAGTCACAGACAGGTGTACGTGTGTAAATAAGAAGAAAAAAACAGATGGGGATCACTGTAACCGTTTGAGTCATGGCGAAAGGGACGCCGTCCTTCCTTCTCATCGTTTCGCTTCCCTGGACGTCAATTGAGGGCAGTAGAGCCTATAATGGGATGGGGTGAGATGACAGGGACATTCACCCGTTCGGTACAAAATTTCTGGGACTTCTGCTTCGTCAGCGCCTGCGCTTTGCTGTAATGAGTTTGCCTGGATCGAATTTCTTGACCTAGCTCTTTCTTCCGAATATGGTGGTGGACCCCCTTCTTGACTGAGGAGATCAATTAAATTCTTTTTCAATTCCTACTATTAGCTTACTCTCTCCCTATATATATATATAATTATATATTTTGTTCAAATTTTCAATCCTTAATAAAATACTTTCTATTCATTCAATCAAGTTAAAAAAAATTTTTGAACTTGTAGTGCATGATACTTGATGCTACTACAGTTTTTTTCAATTATTCATTCATTAATTATCAGTTAATTAACTAAATTAATTAACGGTTTTCGAAGCCGACTTAGATTTGTCTCCATTGTTGTAGCAATGCACCTGTTAAAATAATGACAAAAATAGGCGTCGAAAAGCGGTTTTTCAGCCAAACTAGCCAGAACCGGGTGTGCATTGCTACAACAATGCAGACAATTGATGCTCTTTTTTCAATTCCTACTATTAGTTTCTCTCTCTCTCTCTCTATATATATATATATCTTGCTCAAACTTTCAATCGTTAATAAAATACTTTCTATTCATCCATTCAAAGTAGAATGGATTACTTGTTTTCTATTATTTTCATTTATAAAACGCATTGGGTTTTTTGTGTAAGGAAAGAATTATATGTATCTTAAGTAATACATAAGAATTTTTAAAAAATTATGCATAAAGATTATCGAATGAAGTCAATCAACAGTTTGAATTTTCGCTTATATCATCCGCTATCCCTCTCTATGTATCTATATATATGTGTATAGAGAAAGGAAGGTTGTACTACACAGTAGCGTACTTTTACCTATATTATGAAGGGGTTAGTATTCTAAGACACCTAAACGAATGCGAAGTAAAAATTAAAAATCTGGTTGCTTATGGGGGAAGGTTTGAACACCAAACCATACTCGTAAATTCTCAATAAGATCATGGTTCGAATAATTTTAGTTGTCAAATATTATTCCCGAGCATATTCCCTAAAAAACTGAGGATTTCGAACTACTTGCATCTGGCAACAGTGGCAAGACTGCATTATTATGTCAGGCCTACCAGGGCCGACTCTAGTAGTTTTGCCACCCTGGATGAAAATGAAAAATGCCGCCCCTCTCTCCAAAGCAAAAAATTATAATTAAAAAAGATAACTTGTTCACACACATACTTTTCAAAAGATGAAATAATTCTTGCTTACAAAATTGCAGCACATATAACAATATTGTTACGAATTTTGTATAAAATAATGTAAATAATTTGTATTTGTATGTGCAATACCTTTATATTACTCTATGCTACATTTATTTCATGTTAAAATTGTAATATTCACAAGCAACGCCGTCCCTTACGTTATAATGGCGATTCAATGGGAACTTGGCGAAATATTGGCGATAGAGCCAAGTTGACATCTTTTTTGGGGACCATGTTGGCGAGTTCGGGACCCTCTAGATTCTTCTAGAAATTAGTAGAGAAATCCACTAACTTCACGATCTATGGCGCGAGCGCATCTTTCCAGAATTTTCGGCCTCTGCTATAAATAGAGCGATACTCGCCGCAGCAGTCAATCTGATTTCAACCAGCGAGTAGTGAGCATTGTTTTGATTAGCGATTAGTAGACTTGCCTTGAACTTGATCAGTTCGGCTGTGCTTGTGAATAGTCATTTACATACGTGTATTTTAGACACTGCTTATTGTGTCTGAGCGCTGTTGAAGGTGTGAAATTCTTCTGTTATTTATTCTGCGAATTTTGCTGCTGAATCCTGTATTTCAAGGATTGGTTTTCGTCAATAAATACTCATCGCTCTTGAAGAATTGCCTTGTTATTTACGACTCATTTTGCATAAAATCCTCGAACCCCGATCTACGTTACAATATTATATATATATATATATTATATATATATATTATATTACAGAGTAGCGCACACAAATTTTTTTCAAAGGGGGTGTCCATGGTCAAAAGTCTCCCAACTCGTATCATACCTCAAGACAACACCAATTGATTAATCTGATTTTGTTAACATTCTACAGTAAAAAGTGAACTATTGAATTTATAAAATTCGTTCCAAATGCTGTCCTTAGAATTTGCTGACGCGGGGCAGGGGTCCGGTTTGTCCAGCCCTAGAACCACCCTTGGGCCTACCACAACACAACAAACATCCTTATTCATTTCCATAGGCAAATTCAGTTTTTATCTAGGTTTGTAAAAATTTGAGTTGCGTGCGTATTTATTTGAAACGATTTACTGTTAGTACGAGTATTTGACCAATGTATGTTATATACAGACAACTTAAAATGTTTTGCATAGAGGCACGCTAAGTCTTAAGACGTCATTGTATGTACAATATTAAATATTAAAAAAAAAATTTTAGTGTAGTACAACCTCTTGATGTTGACCCTCTTCATTAAAATATAGTGGTGTTTATCAACATATACAGTATTAAACCTTCTGTGTTATTTCAAACAAGAACAGTAATATGTTGTAAAGTTTTAAATAATTTTGTGCCACGAGTTCAAATGTATGTTCAATATGCCACCAAAATACTTCAGTTTCATTGATATAAAAGTTACTATACTGTTAGAGAAGTTATTCTTCATTTTTAAAATAATATAGCTGATAAAACAAATTTATGGATTTTGAAAGTCAGGTCTGAAATAAAGCCTCATTAATTTCATGTCATGTAATAATTTCGAATTGGCATAAAACAAATAGTTAAATAAAATGGATTGAATGAAAATTTTCTATTAATTCATGCTAATTGTATTTAACTTGTTGGCATCAAATATCGACAGGTTCGGAAAAAAGGATTATCTTCGTCTAAGAACGTCTTATTTCTTTGTAAATGGAGGAGTTGACCTTTGGAACACTTCTATCGTCTTGAACAAAAAAATTCTGCAGCATTAGAAATATATTTCAACTTTAGTAGACTGTATAGAACACAACATTTATTCCATTTTACGTATTATTTTTTTCATTTCAGTTCATATTTGTGTATATTGCTATTTAAATAGTTTTCTTCCTGTATTGCAAAGAGAAAAGTTTCATATTCATGGAATTTTTTTATTAACTTTAAATATTGATAACCATAAATGCATGCTTTTTACAATTTTTCAAGTTTATATTTACATAAGGACATTATTCCGACAGAAAACTTGTTCCAAATTTGAAGTCCGCTTTTTAAAAAATAAGCGAAAACAATCTAGAAGACAGAAAGTTCAAAATGGCGGAACTCGCAGCTGTTTTTCTAAAAAAAAATTGGCTCAATTATTCTAGTTCAGATCATTTGTGTTTTTGGACTTTTTTTTTGTATATTAGTTAAAATAACACAATACAATCGATCTTATTTTGAAATGTTTACGTTAGGAATTTTGTTTGAATCTCTCTATCAAATATCTTAAAAGAAGCCTATTATAACTGATTATACCACTGTAAAAATATATCCCATGTTAAAAATAAACGTTCATCGACAAAATTTGTTCAACTTCAACTCAGGTGACCTACATCATGAGCAATTGGCGCGCTTTTTGGCGTGAGTGGTCATGAAAACAGTATAAAAAAAGAAACAATCATTAAATGCCATTGATACGATGACTGTCAAGCGCACGCATTGTTGTGTAATGACTTTAACCCCGAATAAAAGAAGAGGGACATTTCCTTGTACACTCTATTTTAGCAAAGGAAACAGCCTCAAAAATTTTATTTGCTTATTTTTCTGGTTCAGCAGATATCGGCAAAAGCATTTGCAATTTTTCTGACAGTTTATTTTTCGACTTGTTTGTTTTTCACGGGGCTTTATTGAAAATAAATCAAGGTACGGAAGGAAGTTTTCAAAAGTGGAGGGGGGGGGGAGAAAGAACTAAAAGAAATAGTTTTTCCGGACGCTTTTGTGCTGTGAGGAGCTAATTTATTTGACTGTACATCGAGAAAAATTCTGTGAAAGGAGCGGGTAAAAAATTACCTTAGCTTTCGGAATGGAGGTTGCTTTTTTCAATACCGAATGTGACTTTTTTTCATTCTAAAAGAGTAAATATTTTGGTTATGCTTCATTTATTTTTCAATTTTTTTCGGTGGCATTTTAGTTTTTTGAGTTCCTGATGCCGTAGAAATTGAATCGATATTAATGTTATATATTTGTAGCTATTTTTCAGAGTATGCTTCTGACAAGTAATCGGAAAAGAGAATTTGAAAAGGGTGTAAAGAAATGTTCTCTAAGTCGTAAACGTTAATATACAGTGCTTTAATTTATATTTACCGTAAAATCCGACGTATTAACGCGCTCTTTTACGGGTGCGCGTAATACGCCGGGTATAAAAATGATGGGTTCAAAAATAAACAAAAGAATAAGCATAAAAATAAAATTAGACTTCTACATAGATCAGATTGCTGTTTACTTAAAAGAAATGGCATACCTTTCGAACTTAAAAAGTAAGTTCTAGAATATGCCACTTTTTCAAAAGTCTGGGATAATATCTCGGATAAATGACTTCAAAACACAAGAGCATTGCACTTGTAGAATTCAGATTTCTTCGCAAAAAAAAGGAGGTGTCGTTATACGCCGAATATACCTAAAAACTAAAAAATGTAGCTTGAAAGTATTGGTGAACGTTATACGCCGGATTTTACGGTAAGTCTTTTTAACTTTGACATTTTACCTGACCGCTGTAGCCGTATGGTCATGGTCATGACTTTGTGACCATGACTATAGTTCTAGTAGTGTTATGTCTGTGTTTAAGCGTGAGTTCAAGTCAAGTTGCCATTAAAGACCAGAAATGTAGAGAAGCTCGGAAGGCTGTGTGTCCTAATCACGTCCGGGTCACCACTTCGGCGACAAGATATAACCTTGTCAAAATTTTGATTTGAAGCATCAACATGCTGGCCCACAGCTAGGCCGAGCGCGTTGAACGAATGGAAGGGAAAGGAATTCTTTCTAGGGTCAGTCTTGAAGCCCTTTTTTTCCCCTGTCCTTTGCGACTTTAAAAGGAAGAGGTCGCTACAGGCTGATGGTTGGAAAATCTGTGGATGATCAAAGTCTTTACATAGCCTTACTTTCATTTTGAAGAATGACGTTTCAATTTTCATGTCCGAGGTTTAAAACGGCAATATCCGTCGAAGTGCGACATTAACGCACAATCAATTCAACATTTTTCCTTTATTGCTGCTTTCCAATTTCCTGACATTAATTCCATCCAAACACTATTTTATTCTATTGTTTTGATTTAATATAAACTTAATAAATTAATTAATAACTTTAATAATTTGGCGTACATCTTATGGCCTTATTTTAATCAATTCATAAAATCAAAACTAACAGGTGAAGAAATAAATTTGACGATTTTTGAAAACTTTTAAAACAGGTCTATTTTACTCAGGATTTTTGAAGTTAGCAAAAAATATTAGCGAGAACAAACATTTAAAAAAATCACCTAATTTGGCGTGCAGACAATGAATCAAAACTAATTGGTTAAGGAATAATGTAGAGGGAATAAGTTGGCGATTTTTGGAGACTTTTAAAATAGGTCACCAGATTATCTCTGAAGAGTTATCTTTAACAAACCAAAAAAAAGTGATCTAATTTGGCGAGCACCTTATGCTTTATTTTGATCAATTAATTAATCAAGATTGGTAGATAAGTAATAAATTAAACCAATTGAGAGAGATAAATCGAGTGATAATGTCAGTCATTATTGAAAGAACTCTCAAATGAATGCCACACAATGACCGATGAACAAATGTAGCGAAATCCATATAGTAACCTCTGGACCTTGCCTAATACGTTTCTTTTCAATCTGATACCTTAATCATCGAAGCAATCTCTTAAACACGATGAATATGTCTTTTGAAGCATTATCTTCCTTTTAGAAACATCGGGCAGAATGCTTACAATGGACGGTTCTTCTTTTTCTTACCTCCCTCCAGCAGCACATTATCTGGAAACTCGAAAAAGAAGCCTGCTTCCATTTTAGTCGCGACTTCAATGGAAGACAACTAAAGTGGAACAGTGTTTATAAATATGTTCTGTGTCGGAGATATCGATTTCACTCCAATCGATGTATAGAATTCTTTTCGGCGCATCGCGAAAGCGTGACTCAGCTCAATATTAATAGCATATACCTACCTGAAGAGGAGATCTTACCTGGTTAATTGAGCGTGGAACAAGGTTGAATCTTTTCTTAGCAGTGGCTTAAAATTTTTGCTCCGAGAGTGACGGTGGAATTTTTTTTCCCGCCGTCATTTCTGAAACAGTAGCAGTCACTGTGTAGCACCAGCTATACCTTACTTTTTTTCGTCATGTGGGCATATACGTGAATTCGAAGTAGGTTAGAGGAGCATTGCCTTACAACTTACAAATGTGCCTTACAATCTGAAATCTCGACCCCCCCCCCCAAATATCTAATAATATTCAGCATAGGGACCTTATGTGGCTGTAAAATTGATATTTTTTATCACTATTAGAGATATTTGCAAACCATAGGATAAGACCCGTGATAGACAAAAAATTAAAACTAATGGCGTCATGGCTGGTGTATGAATAACGGTACTATACTTTCTGTTTTTTTAAGTAGCCTGCCCCGCTGTACCCCAAACATGATCAAAATGTTTCCTTTTCAGCAAAAAGGAAATCAGCAGTTGTAATTTTTTTTTTTTTTTAAAAAGGCGAGAAAAATAAAAAAATCTTGTGGTAGTATCTAGCCTATATCTTGGCTATTTTGATTTTGATGATTAAAGGATTACGATACGTGGTTTCTTAACTAAAATTGCATTATCCACGAAGTAACTTTTCATATGGTATTAAAAATGATTATAAGTGTTAAAGCGTGTAGAAAATTATTAAGTGCATAAAAAAAAACTTTACATAAGTGGTTTTATCTTTAAAAAAAAGAGAGGGTGTATTCCCAATTTGATTTGATTAAAAAAAATCGGGTTTAAAAATGCAATTATTATTTGTTTATTGGAGTTGGAGTTTTTTACCTCCAGTATAAGTCTTCTGAAGATAGAATAGTGAAAGCTTCCAAAATACTAAAGGAAATCCGTGGGAGTAGTAAATATGAAGATGTTATATTGAAATTATTTATTTAAATTATACCAAAAATCATGGGAATAAGGAATTGAACCAATATTTTTTACAGCTAGAGCTTGAGGCAAATAGAACTCTCTCGGAACCTTCTGATTCGTTAGTTCGTAACATACCGCTGAACCAAAATGACCACTTCAGTCCGTAGGTTGGACCTGGCTTATATAGATACCACCACTACACTACTCCCCTACCAGTGGGTCGGTGGATAGGTGAACGAACGATATAGTTGTTGTGGTGAGCGTGTGAGTTGTTGCGTTATTTGGGTCTGACGGTTTTGATTGCTGCGTCATGGGGGGTCTGACGGCTTGTTTGCTGCGCCATGCGTGTCTGATAACTTTGGTTGCTCTTGCGGCGGATAGATGGCGCCACGACAGTTGCGCGAAGGTTACGTTTTTTTTTCAGCGTAAGATCACTAATGAAGGAGGATAGAACTCACGACTTTCGGTTCCGTAAGCCCGCAACTTACCGCTGGACCAAAATGACCACTTCAGTCCGGAGGCTGTTACTGGCTTATACAGAAACTACCACTACAAACTGAATTCCAGGATATATCTTAAAAGTTTATATTGGCTGTGTTACTAAAATTAGCTAGTGGTTCTGACCGGTTTACGCGTGTGAAAACATTTTACGCATGTCGTCATGGAAGGGATACCAGCTCAGGTGTTGTCACTTGACTGGGGTTCAAAATTACGAGGTCCGTTGCCAATAGCCCTCTTGCAGCTTCTGGGTATTTGAAAAAACGAACGAAATCTTAACTACTAAGATAAATAACAATGGTATTATTATAATAAAAGTCCAGCACCGATTAAAACCTTTATAAACAATGAAAAAGGCAGGACATATCGAGAAAGAGCCGAATCATTCAATAACACTACAACTACATTTTTCAATACATTCACGTGAGAATACTCACACCACTTAAGAAAAACTGAAATTAGCACGAAATTTTAAATGAGAAGGGTGTTTGTTTTGGCAATAGGGATGATTGTGTGTGATCCACTAGTGGATAACGGAACGCACCTCAGTATGAGAGTCCAAAGGTGCGTGTGCGTGCAGGCCCGTTGATTATCCCGGAGGGCAGGTATAGGTAATCAATGCGTATGAATAGGGGTGAACGGCGTTCCAGGAAAGAAAATAAAAAAAAGAAATCGCAAAATCAAATTATCGTAAAACATCGTCATGACCTTGACAGTGATCAGGATTCCCCCATACCTGTGATACAAGGTATTGTTATTGTTCAAAAAAAGCCCCCCTCCTTTGTGTGAGTGGTGATTGTTGAATTATGGTTCATTTATGTGTTCGGTTTATGTTTCTTATTTAACGGATCATTGAGTTCTGTTTTAGTTTTTATCCTCCTTTTGCGACTAAATTTATATTTAAGTACTTGTTTGTTTTCTATATCAAATAGCGTTTGATTTTCTTACATTATTTTCGAGCGCATGTGTTTTAAAGATTGTGAATTTTGTGAAGATTGTGCTTCTTGAAGCAGGCAATGTATTTTTTATAAGATAATAAAAATATCAAATTGCTTGTTGTGTGCATGTTTAGCATTTAATCGAATTGGTAACCTAAATGAATAAATAACAAATTCGCGTTCCATTTAATAGATGTAAGAGAGAAGTACTTATTATGGAATTTGAAAATTTCTATTTCTGGAGAAAATCCGTAAGGCTGTTTTCTGTTAATGTTAAATAATAGGACCCGAATTCAGGCTATGTTTTCAGATATAAAAGCACCCCATCATTAATATTATGTTCTGGCTTCGCTATCCTATTGAGAATTACTTATTTTATATTACTCATTTTTATCCCAGTTGGTACATTCTTTCTTTTACAAAATGTTTCGCATTTTTCCTCCTATACCGTAATGCTAAATGAGCTTTCCTTTACATGTTAAATGGAAAAATTAATTATTTATGAATACTTTGAAATTTTAAAAACGCTGTGTTATAAACAAATATATGAGTTACAATGATACAAATTTTAATGATTATAGAGGCATTTTTCTGTCCAAAAATGTGCTCCAGGGTTAGTTCAAGTTCTTGTACATGTGGCGAAAATAGCCTTAAGGGTGAGAGTGGTCATTTTTATATACACTGGTGTGCAAAAATTAAGGACGAGACGGTTTTTCAATATAACTTTGTACAAAAGCATTCCAAATCAACACATTTAATACCGTAAGATCCCAATACGTAAGGACATGAGTAATGTAAGCAACACTTACTAAAAGAGAAATCAGAGGGATAAAAAGAAGCTTTATTGAAAAAGTAGCATGGAGCGCAATGCGACTGAAGGCCGAAACATCCCTGTGATGGGTGTCCAGCAAGAAATATCCGGTCTTTAGTAGGGGATATGATCTCCCCTGACTGCTAGGCAGGTTTCACAGCGTCTGCCCATGCTGAGAATGAGGGTGTCAATGAGTTGTTGAGGCATTGCTGCCCATTCGTCTTGCAGCGCCAATCGAAGCTCCGGAATCGTTACTGGTGGTAAGGTACGAGCTGCCAAGCTTCTGCCTAGAAAATCCCATACATGCTCGATGGGATTGAGATCCGGAGATCGTGCCGGCCAATCCATACGTTCAATATCCTCACTCTCTAAGAGCTGTTCGGCAGCTACTGTGCGATGACATGGTGCATTGTCGTCCATGAAAAGGAACTGCGGACCCATAGCGCCTCTAAAAAGACGCACATATGGAAGAAGAATCTCGTTACAATAACGGGTCCCGTTGACTGAACCTGCGTCGAAGATGTGAAGGTCTGTACGACTACCAAGCATGATGCCTCCCCAAACGAGAACACCGCCACCTCCATACCTGTCCCTTTCAATGATGTTCGAGGGATGATTGCGGCTTTCCCGCTCTCTCCAGATGAGTATGCGATGAGAATCGCTACTCAGACTGAATCTGCTCTCATCTGTAAAGAGTTTTCGTCCCCATTCATTGTCTCTCCAATTCCGGTGTTCCCGGCACCACAGAGAACGCCTTCTCCGATGGGCAGGCGTTAGAGGTACACACCGTACAGGGCGTCGTGCAAACAGACCACCACCGTGCAGTCTTCTGGCCACGGTAAAACGCGATATCGGTCGTCCAGTCGCCTGTGTCGTGTGTCTAGCGATTTCTCCCGCTGTCTGCCGCCTGTTTCTTCTGGCCTGTAAGGCAATATACCGGTCATCTGCGGGTATGGTTCCTCGTGGACGACTACTACTGAACCCCCGGATAGCTGTTCCTGTAGTTTGAAATTGTCTCCAAAGTCGTGAAACGATGCTGAAAGCAATTCCGAACTCTGCAGCCACACTTGTCACACTGCGACCTTCCTCCAACTTCCAATGATTCGACCTCGGGTAAAAGCATCCAGATGTCGTCTAACAGATTGATTATTCGCCATTTCTCGCTGAGGCAGCAACTCGGTGTGATTTTAACTCCTATACGGTGTGCAATCTCTTTGCCAGAAATACTAATCTTACACCGACAACATGCTTTACTACTCAGACACTCCCCCATTACGTCTACCTGCATATCTGCGCATGTGCTACCGTACATCACCTCACTTAATCTCCTGATTGGTCTTTCTGTCCGCTCTGCCTCTTCGTTCAGCTGATATGCTAATTTTTCGACTTCGTCCTTAATTTTTGCACACCAGTGTATAATTGATGCTATACCCCTTAATTCTTTTTCAAAAGTAAGAGTAATAACTTAGCTTCTAGAGTGCCTGGAAGAGGATATTTCTCTACACTGGCCTAGTTAGTCCTGAGTGGGCCATGTATCAAAATTCCTTGGATGCCCATTTTTGAGTCCCCTTAAGGTATCCGACTACCCTAAAATTATGAATTTTGCCAAAAATTGACAATTTTTTGTGATTTTATTTTATGGGCCATCTTATTAGCTTTATAAAAATACCAAATTTATTATTCTTTGTTGACTAGAACAAAAACTACAAGTGCTTTAATAAAAACGATACCATTACTTTAAGCAAAATGTCATACTTTAAAACGCGTTTTACTCGATTTTTGTTTTTTTGTTTTTTGTAAATGCTTAAATGGGGCCAGTGATTGCTCAAAAAGTTTTGTTTTTTACAAAATTTACAGTCCCGTATGTGAATATAATCACTGTTTTTTTTAAAGTAATTTCATATAATAAAAAAGATAAAGTGCTCTAGTTTTTGTGAAAATTAAAATATCTCTTATCCTGAAGGTCATTAAAAAATGAATAACATTGTGTCAATAATTATGTCTTAAGCCTAAACCTTCGAATAATGGAAGAGTCAGGCTTACCTCCAATTCACATCGGGCCGAGAGGATTTTGAGAGTTCTTTGCTTCATCTAGCTCATCCTTTTATCTGAATTAATAACATATTTAAATTATGTTATCTATATATATAAAGGAGAAAAGCGACTCGACTGACTGACTGAATAATCACGATATCTCTGGAACTATTCAACCTACAGACTTGAAATTTGGTAGACATGTTCCTTTTATAGAGTAGACATCAGCTAAGAACGGATTTTCCGAAATTCGAAACGCAAGGGGCGTTATAAATAATTGCTTCCATGTTTAAACTACTTGATGTACAATCTTGAAATTGGGTAAGCAGATTCCTTTCAGAGAGTAGAGATCCGCTACAAAATGAGTTTGGTGAAAATCGACCTCCAAGTGGCGTTGCAGGGGCTTAGGGGGCGTTATAGATAATTATTTCCATTTTTAAACTATTTGACGCACTGTCTTTAAATTTGATAAATAGATTCCTTTCGTAGAATAATGATCAGTTACAAAACAGGTTTTGTGAAAACAGACTTCTAAGTGGCATTGTGGGGGATTAAGGGGCGTTATAAATTCCGATTTTTAAGTTACTAGACGTACAGTCTTGAAACTTAGTAAGCAGATTCCTATTCATAGGGTAGAGATACGCTACAAATTGGATTTCGCGAAAATTGCCCCCAAGTGGCGTTGCGGGACTTAAGGGGCGTTACAGATAATTATTTCCCTTTTAAACTATTAGACGCACAGTCTTTATACTTGATAAAGATTTATTTAATAGAGTCAGCTATAAGAAGGTTTTGTGAAAACAGACTTCTAAGTGGCGTTGCGGGGTATAAGTGGCGTAATAGATAAATATTTTCGTTTTTAAACTACTTGACCTAGTTGCTTGAAAATTGGTAGAAATGTTTCTTTCATGGAGTAAATATCGCTATAAAACGGGTTTGGAGAAAATTGACCCCCAAGGGGTGTTGCAGGGGGTTAAGGGCAGATATAAATAATTATTTCTATTTTTAAACCATTAGACTCACAGTCTTGAAATTTGGTAAGCAGATTCCTCTCATAGGATAGAAATACACTACAAAATGTGTTTTGTGAAAATCGACCCCTAGGTGGCGTTGCGGGGGTTCAAGGGCCGTTATTGATAATTTTTTTGCATTTTTAATTAATTGGACGTACAGTCTTCAAATTTTGCTAAGCAGATTCCTTTCATAGAGTGCAATTCCCCTACAAAATGGGTTTTGTGAAAACAGACCCAGAAGTGGCGTTGCGGGGGCTCAAGTGGCGTTATAGACAATTATCCCCATTTTTAAACTGTTAGACGTACAGTCTTGAAATTTGATAAGCAGATTCCTTTCGTAAAGTAGAGAACCGCTACAAAATGGGTTTTGCGAATATCAACTACCAAGTTTAATTTCGGGAGTTTAAGAGGCGTAATCGATAAATATTTCCATTTTTAAACTATTTGATCATCCTGCTTGAAAATTGGTAGGCATGTTCCTTTCATGGAATAGAGTTCCTCTAACAAAGAGTAAAACGAAAATTGACCCTAAGGATGTTTGCGAGGGGTCAAGAGGAGTTACAGAAAAAAATTAATGTTTTTAATTGTTAGACCCATATACTTGAAATTTGTTAAGCATGTTTCTTTTGTTGAATAGAGATCCACTAAGAATGTATTTTAAGCAAATCAAGTTCTTAGGGGGTGCAGGGGGTTACTGGGACGTATTGACAAAAAAAATACTTTTTTCGAGCTACAAGGACTATAATAATGAAATTTGGTTTGCATTTTTCATTTGTTGAATTGAAATCCTCTAAGAGCGGTTATTTTGGAAAACGGCTCTCAACGGGATTACGGGGATATTGATAGTAAAACTTCTTTTTTTCTGTTAGATTTAGACTTGAAATTTGGCTTGCATGTTCAATTTACGGAGTAGAGATCCACCGAAAATTGGTTTTGCGGGAATTCACTTGGTTTTTGGGTTACGAAAGAGCAAATATCATTCTATACTTCAATTTTAGAGATTTTTAGAAAATACAAATTAGATGAGTTCTGCCCTTTTTTTTGCGACAGTTAAAGGTATAAGTATATTTTTCAATACAATCGAATTCTTAATGCTAGGACTTAGATATCAATAATTTATACATATATATAAGCAGTAAAAATTTATAAAACATCATGAAATACCCAGCGAAGCGGGCGGGTAACAGCTAGTTTATTCATATAAGAGGTTCGAAGAAGAAAACCAGACGTAAATAACGAGTTCAAGAAATCCGTAGAATACAAGAAGCAGCTTTATTGACAACTGATTAATAACAGAAGTTTTATGTGCATTGCCACTCAACTGCAACGGAGAAATTGGAATAATTAACTAAAATAATTCAAGTTGCGAAAGCTTCGAGGCGAGGAGGGAACTATTTCCCACATTTTAGTAATAATAATTTATTTTTCTCTTCTTAATTTTAGCATATATTCCATAAACTGTGCTAAACATATCTAAAAACAACAACAAAAATTCCCGTACCTACATTTTTTTTTTTTAAAGTTGTCGCAAGTAGTCAGATACCTTAAGATTTTATGATTTTTTGCTTATTGGGGCCCATGTAGCTTAGGTCCCCGTATCATTGATACGGGGGTAGCTACGCTCCTGTTTCCCTTTCAAATTGTTCAGTAGCAGTTTGGGTTAAGGTGTCAAAGATACGGACTCCCTATGTGTAAAGGACGTGTAAAATTTATATAAAATTTTAAACTTGATAATGGGGTAAAAAAAGAAAGATTCTTATATATATTGTATGTGTATTTTTAAATCAAGTGTGTTTTGCCTATTTATGCATGTAATTGTTGTTGACAAATGTATTGTTTTTAAAAGATAGTATATGTAAATGAAAAAGGTGGCAACAACGAAGTGTATGAACTAATTGGTTGGAAACACTTGGTCGCATTTATCATAAGATTATGACGTCAGAGAAATTTAGCCCGTTGATGCTCGGAGGTTGTGAGGGACAAATAAAAAGTGAATGAGGATTCCCGTTCTCAAGCCTAAAATTTTCTTTTGTACTTTTTTCAACAAAGTTCCAGATGACTTTTTTTTGTTAATTACTCTTACTTCTAAAAAAGAACATCTTCTGGGGTGGTTACAGGGCTGGACAAACCGGACCCCTGCTCGGGGCGGCAAATTGTAAAGGCGGCATTTGGATCGAATTTGAAAAATATCGTTTTTTTTATGCTACAAAAAAATTTGATATATTTTCTGAAATATTATTGTGTGTGAATTTGGTACTTCATTTAGCGTATCTTACTTCCTTATTTTGTACTCTGTATGATTAATGTCAGTTTTCGTTTATGTTGAAATTTAAGAGTTCGAAGCAGGAGTGCATGTTCAATCACGATATTTGATAGGTTTCCCCCCATCCCGGAGTATGGCCACAACGGACATTCCTTTCACGCATACGACGTCCAGTGTCAGCTACCCAAAAGGGGACAGGGGCAATAAGGGGTTTTTTTTGTTTTTGTTTTTTTGAGAGTCACAGGAAATGTTTTATTTTAGTCTTGAGAGCAGTTACTATAAGCCAAAATAACGTTTCTGATCCCCGCCATTAGTAGATTCTTTTTAGAAGAAATTGGCATGCTGAAATGGGTGATTCCTTCTCGTCTACTTTACTCGTTTGAAATAATAATTGGTTTATTTTGTCTTTAATTCCGAATTATTTTGTATTTGACATAATATATATACAATATTTTGTTATGCTGCCTTTTTGCTCGCAAGAATTATTCAAGTTTTATAAGTGTGTATCTATGTGAATAATTAATCTTTTTTTTTTGTTATAATTTTTTGCTTTGAAGAGAGAGGCGCCATTTTCCATTTTTGTCCGGGGCAGAAAAACTGCTGGAGCCGCCCCTGACATGTTTTTAAAGTCATCAAATATTTCAAACATTCGAGTAATTTTTATAAATTTGGAAGCTTTCTAATTTGTTGGTCCAATGGGAGAGTGCACTATATAAGGTATTTACAGGACACAGCATTAAATAAAGTTCCGCTAGCACTGGGAGAAAAGCAACTGATCTCAAAGACGATGCTTTCCACAATGGAATAAGGGGGTAGAAATGGTAAGAGTGGTCCCATAGTACAAATATTTCTTAAGGCAATCGATTTCATGGAAAATTGCTGGGCTCCCACATTCTATTTATAGGAACCTCCTTCACTGCCCGTCCCCGTAACAAAAGACATAAAAACGAACGGGAACGTAAGAGAGTGTGAGGAATTGTGCAACAGGGGAGAACTCTCCCTGCATCATCCATCTCAACATATTTCGAATAGCTCCCCTCTCTCGCCCTTCCATCCCTCCAAGAAAAAACAAATACTCTCCTTGCATCTGGCAACTCGCGTGTCGTCTTCCCCAGAGTTTTTATGTACCCTGTTTTTCTTCCTTTTTCTCTTGATTTTCTTTTTTGCTTCTTTTTGCTTTTTTTTTGTTTGTACTCCCCCCTTTTTTCTCCCCTCCCCCCTTCTTTTTGACTGCGGATGGTAGAGTCGGTTTAGACATCTCTCTTCTCAAGTCTTCTTCGTCCCTCAAAGAAATAAAGAAAAAAAAAAAAAGAGAACGCACAGGGAATGTTTGCTAGAAACAGTGAATAAAATATGCTTCTTCACATTGAATATGCGAAGGTTCGGGATCAAGGGAATCAATTCAAAAAAAGCTGGAGCCTAGTTTCCATTTTGTGTCTCCGTGGGAGGGATTCTGATAAATATTTCGTTAGCGTTGAAGTTTAGATTTTTTATTTATTTATTTGATGTAAGCATTGAGCTACTAATAAGATGTATTGTTGTTTTTTGAAACAATGGGTGTGGATGCTGTAAGCAAATTTGAATTTTTTGTTTCGACTTTCTTATTTGATCTTTTACTAACATTATGTTTCAGATACATGTAAAGAAAGGCATTTAATTTTAAAATAAAATAATGGCTATATTTTGTTTGTGATTTATGACAAATTTCAATATACCTGGCTCGTAAGTGGTGGATTTTTGATTTAAGATCGTATTTGTATTCGAATTTCTTTTTTTTAAAATTGCAATACTAATATTTACAGGTTCAATCAGATTATTACCGAAATGAAGCAAACTCTGAAATTTAATTCAATCCAAAGCTACTTTCGTGGAACAAATAATAAAAAAATTGTGTTTATATGAAGCATTAGTAATATTGACACGGATATTAACTCTTGTAGCGGCGCTTGTAAAATAGCATTCAACCGCCATGAACTAGAGCCGGCCAAATATAAAGTATAGAATATAAATCTGATTGAGTCTTTCTGTATCAACTCATCTCAGATCGTCTGCTGATTTGTAACTTAGAATTAAATGAGATTAGAACGTTGAATTGTAAAGAATGTTAATATTGAAGCTATTTTTGCTGGTCTTTTTGACATGGTGGAGCTATTAAGTTTATTCCCACATTAAAAAAAACCTAGAATATCTCTACATAAGGCTTGAAACTGTTATCATTTATAAGTTAGAATTAAATATAAAAAACTACATATGTATTTCACGAACTTGTAAATTGAAAATTTTTCCTTGATGTAGTTGCCTCACTTCAGTTGTAACTAGTGTTTTTTTATTTGTTATTTTTTTTTATTTTGGAAAAAATTTATTCGTTTGGTTTTGAAATGTAATAAATAAGAATCTCTTTAGCAAAGTATTTTAAGTGTAATATGAGAATGTTCTCTTCAACAACTTTAAAGAAAAATCAAATGCGTAATGTTTAAATTTGGGGGCTAAATTGAGACTAGAAGAATGTAGGAAAATTTTTTTAATGTGAATTTGATTATTTATTGCAAAAAGGATATTCTTTTTCTTACAACATACAAGTTTTTAATTATAATTCGCTACAATACATGCACCTATTTAGATAAATAACTCTGAATTGTGATAAAATAATTTCGAATATTGTCAATTTTGGTATAACATTCTACATAAAATAGAGGCATTAAAGAAAGATCAACAAATTCTGCGTTTAATTGAAGTTTCATTCTACGATCAATGTGTTTATGTGTGATTGTGTTCAAATAGAGTAATGGTCTGTGTATAGTATAATTGTGTATAATAAGGTACAAAAATAAATTTTTTAAAGATGTTTTTTTTAAAACTTTTTTGATAACTATAAAAATCCTTTATGAAATAAAAAAAAAATATTTGTTTTAAAATCAAATGACACAAATTTTGTCAGAGTTATATGTTTATACATAAACTCCAGACAAAAAAAAAAGAGAGAAGTTTTAGGGTACTACCATTAGGGGTATCGGAACGCTCTATACTGATAATGTTAAAAAGGGCTTTTTCAATGTACCTTTTCTAAAAACCTGTTGGAAATACAATCCCCAAATTTTTTTTGCAAGTTAAGAATACATCTAATATTATACTAAAATGAGCTTTTTTTTGAAATTTCCATTAGTTTTTCTTTAAAATTGTTGTATTTGATGTATAGTGAGAAAACAGTGTTTTTCGACAGAAAAAAAAAATTATAAAAAAAAAAATGTATACAAAATTTTGCTAAAAGCTCATTTAGTATATACTAGAATATATAAAGAATGTGTCATGTAAGTTTTGTTGACATCAGATATATACTTTCTGAGAAAAGGTACATCGAACCTTCAAAAGTGAAATTTTGAGAAAAACACATTTTTATAAAAAAAAGTTACCTTATCAAAACATTCCAGCTCCATATTCCAAATTTTCAGCATTTTTTAAATTTTCATCTTCTTGTTTCATTCTTTTAAGTCTTTTTACTTTTCTAGTCTCCTTAGTTTTCTGTAAATTGTCATATCTTACCCTTGTACTGCTCTCTTTGTCGAGATGTTCCATGCAGCATGTCGCATAATATCCTCGCTCTATGTCAAGTTTTTTTTAAAAATATCCAGCTTTGTTGCATTCCCTTTATTAAAGGTCGCAATAGCATCATATGTACCAAAGGAAAGTGTTTCTATGTGCACAAATGTCTTTTTGGGGACACGAGACCAAATAACATTATTAATGCTTTCATTCGGATTCTGCGTGTATCCATCCAAGCACTTTTTCAATAATTCTGGATCCGAAAGGTCCCTAAAAATAGGCCTAATGGCTTCAACAACAGCAACTGGAAGTTTATGTTTGTGGAGATAAAGTTTATTTTCCAATTGAGCCTTCTTACACTGACACTATGTGTCAAGACCTGATGGACAAAATCCATGCTGTGGTTTTTTATCCGTAGATATTTTGTGAAGAAATATTGCCCATATATATAGCTTGTTTCAAACACTTTACATTTGATAAATTTCTTCGAATGGCAAGACCATAATATGTTTGCAATTGATCAATAGTTGCTTCTGTTAATCTATTTTTGCCACATAATGCTTTGCCATCTGATAATCTTTGCCCCCTCCTTTTTGGGAGGCGAGATCCCATCCGTTTCATAACATGCCCTATAGAAATTTTAAAAAATGACGTCAAACTTCAAGTGAACCCAAGATGAAGTGCAATGTTTACCTTTTTTCTGTCCATTTAAATCGGTGACTCGCGTTTAGACGATTCTTTAAAAATGCAATAACCTGAAATTCACCTTTTAAAAAAAATTTTACCTTTCCAACTCCCCTTAATACAAGACGTTTCAGGTAGTAACAAGAAGTACAAGACTTGCTGAAGAAGCTCTGAAATAATATGACCCTCAGTAACTCTATTATTAGCACTTCCCCTCTCCAAAATCTGGCTTACCCCCCTGCGTCTACACATAATTTTCATCTACCCCAAAGTACTGTGAACTCATTTTCACTCTGAAACAGCACCACCCAAACATACGCCCCCCCCCCTCGCAACTGGGGGGACTGACTGCAAAAGCTTATGAGTCATTCTCACCCCTCTAAAAGCCCTGCTTTCAATCTGTCCGCTGTGTTTTCGTCCCCTTTCGCTTGTTGCTTTCACCCCTCAAGGTCGTCTGCACCAATACCCCCCCCCCATATCCCCCAAAGAAAACGTAAACATATCGCAGACAGCTGTGTAGGGAGTTGCTAGCTAAATCTCCAGAAATAACTGGCAATTGCGGGCGCATAGATCTTTTTTTAAACAGTAAATGCACGTGCATACTTACATTAATTTTATGTGAGTGTATGCACGTGTGGTCTTAAGCAATTATGAGTCATTTATTTTAAAACTGAATCGAGAAGATTTTACTTTTCTTTTTGGGTATTGACAACAGTGCCGATTTAAGGTTATTTCGGGCCCTGGGCGCAGAAGATCTACAGGCCCCTTGGCACTGGAGGATCGAAATTTATAAGCAGAAAATCTGTTTGAGTCCAGCTTATCCGGGCCCTTCTGAGTCCCTCCGGACCCCTGGGCGCCCTCTCCAAGAGCCCGATGGATAAACCGTTACTGAGTCCAGTGGTTAGAATTGGAGAGGTCATTGGTCAAAAGAGAAGAAAGATGAGCTCTAAGATCAAATGCTTCCGTAATATCCGGTACAAATTCGTAAAATATTATTACACATATACAATACTAAGAAAAAGAATGCATAAAATACAGCTGTAACTGTTATACGCGTTAATTAGAAGAAAATAATCGTTTAATAGAAGTGTGTAAAGAAAATACAAATGACGCAAGTATGAACATTTTACAAAATTTGAAATGTATACCAAAACCTGCATCGTTACCCATACTTTTTTTGCTTGTAAAACAACTCGTAGCAAGGTAAAACTGTATATATAGTATATCAGCTCAGCAATATAGGCAACTAGGAGAAATAATGGTGCCTTAAAACTTCGTTTAATCCTTATGCTGACTAAAGACAGCTTTTAAATTGACATAAAGGTGGAGTTTAACCAGTTTTAAGGCTAGCCAACTTTTCCCCATTCTGTTCACAATACTGAGTAAAATCCTATGAAATATAATGGATGTGGGAGTTCTAAGTCTATTAAAAAATTTTTAAAAAAAGGTTAGATACCTAAAGGTGTATTCGAATACGCATAGATCTAAAGAACAATAAACAAATTATTGCCAGATTCAATGATCCTAATGCATATTTAAAGTTAAAAAAATAAAGGCCGAATTGTACCATACAGCAATAAGAATATTAACATTTTTTTTCTAAAATAATTATAAACTAAAATTATATGTAACATTAAGAATATTTTCTTTTAAATTGTCTGCACAACAATACTACTAAAGGCTAAAAAATTATTGGAATATATTATTTTTAAGACACAGTGTCGATCTATGAATAATTGAGTAGGTATATGTATATTGCTTTCTTGGCAAAAGAGTAGTTTTAAGCAAGAGTAGTTTTTAAAAGCAAATTTATATTTCACATCTTTTAAAATAAAGAAAATATTGTGAGAATATAAGAAAGAAATCGGTGCTTAATTTTTTTTCTTTGTTGGTATTTTTAAAAAAAAATAGCTTAGACCACTTCTGTATTTTACTATGGGTAAAAAGAAATTAAAACTCAAACGCCATTGTGTTTCTTTATTTCTTGGGGAGGGGGAAACCACACACATAGCATGCACTTTCTTTTTTCTCTTGTTGAACCATCCATGAAGATTTCTTCTTCAAGATTCGCACCAATAAATGGTAAAAAAAAGAATTTGTCTGGAATCAAATTGTCTGTGACTAAATTCCCCGAAGAATGATTGTTCCAAACAGAACGAAAAATGTTTTCCCTCCTCTAGTAACAAGGATTCTGGCGTAAAATGGTACACTAAGAAATATCTCAATATTCCGTGGATCGTTAGCCGAGTGTAAAAATGGTAGAGAAGGGATGTTTTGTAATAAGTTAATTCGACGAACATCCTTTGATGAAAAGGATACATCATCTGCACTTTCAGGATGAAGAACACAATCCCTGAATATGGTGTTTTTCATCTGCAGGCCAAGAACTTTCACCAAATTTTGGTTGGCTTACACCAGGGGTGGCCAAACTTTTTGGGAAGAGTGCCACTATTTAATAAAAAATAATTATGCGTTCCACTTCCAACTTTTTCAACAAACAAATATGCAAAAGGAAAAAAAAACGTTACTTATAGGCTTATTGTGGGAATATTTACTCAAGTAGCATATTTTTCAATGCAAGTCCTTGGAGTCGAAATTTAAATGTAATATTTTAAATAAGACGAAAGTACAAACTTAGGTTTTATTGTTAATAAACATTTTACGAGTTCAATCAATTAGGTTAAGTATACAAAAAAACGAGCTAATTAAATCATTTAATTCAAAATAATTGTTAAACGCTCAGTATTTCTTTAAGCTTTTGTATTACTACATTTTTTTTTACCTAGTCATCTATATTAGGATTAGCTCTTGCAGATGCTAACAAAATTAGGTTATTATAGGTACACATCAGCTAGATTTGAGTGGGATTTATTTTATCATGCTCGTAGCAGAAAACATTTATTTGCTAACATATTTTGAGTTTTTTTGTCTTGGGACAACCCCACTTCAATAAAATGGTAAGAAATGGTTTCTTATCTATTCAAAAAATTTTATCTTGAAAAATGGTTAATTTTTCGATTTCTAATCAAAAATGGTTAATTTTTTAAAATTTTCAGTAAGTCTTCGCGTGCCACTGTTACAACACCACTGTGCCACATTGTGGCACGCGTGCCGCGGGTTGCCCCCGGTATACAAGGTGAATATAATTAAAGAGTTCCACTTTCGAAATGCTCTAAAAAAGATACACTAGTCAGAAGGATTTCAAATTCGAACTGAATATACTTGAAATGGGGAGAAACGGTATGATATAAAAAATAGTTTCGAAGTGTATCAATGAATAGCGTTGTAGGCAGCATAACGAAAGTGAATTCGGCTACAAGTGGCATTTTAAATCGAATTATGATGACTTTGGCTTGAGTTACACATTAAACCAACTGAACTGTTAATGTGCATGATTATTTCGGTTTTTTTTATGGAAAAAATGACTTTCAAGTCATTTAATAGTTATTGCACTGTAAGTGAAAAGCCCATCCACCACGACAAAGTCGTACCACATCAAATGGGGGGGGGGGGTCGGATTTTAATTGTTCATGGGCCCAAAACTCTTAAGAAACAACAAAGAAAACGTCAGCGAATTTTTTTTCTTATATGCCATTCCATTCCCCCTTTTCCAAGGCGAGTGGTCTAGGCATCGGATCATGGCTAGCATGTCATGGTTCGATCCTATACACTAAAGATCCGCCGTGTAGGGAGCGATGCACGTTAAATCTGTCGAGAGCTCAACGCCTCCGTTGGTGTGGTGTGGTAGTTAGGAGAGAGGGGGGGGGTGCAGCTCAGGTGTCGTCCGCGTCACTTGACCGTGGTTCAAAATTACGCGGACCGTCGCCAAACCCTCGTGTTGCTAATCAGTGCGACGTTAATATTCTCTCACTCACTCACCCCCTTTTTCAAATATGTTTAGTTCAAATTTGAAGTTATTCTGAGTAGTGGTTGTTTTTATTACAGAATTTTGAAAGTGGAACTTGAATTATAATCCCCCTGTACCTATATGAATTGTCTCAATAACTGTGTCGAAGAAAATCTTATAAAATTAAACTAGATCTACATCAAGCAATTGTGAATGAAAAAAGTTAATTTTTTTGAGGATTGTGACATTTTAACCACATATAAAAACGAATTGGTAAGGACCTGAAAAATGTTTCTAGAGTTAGGATACATTTATGTGTCTTGCCAGTGGCGCACACAAGGGGGGTGATCCTAGGGGCTGGACCCCCCCCCCTCCACCAAAGCCCTTGAGTTTTTTTTTATTGATAACAATTCTATATATATATATAATGTAAAATTTAGTTAAGTACTAATTAATGCTAATTATTAATTAAATAATTTATTTTTTACTGTTTTTTTTTTGTTAGCAAAATCTTTAAAATCAGAAGAATCAATTGGTATTGTTTTGAGGTAGGATACGAGTTGGGGGACTTTTGACCATGGACACCCCCCTTGGAAAAATTTTGTGGACTCTACTGTGTCTTACTATACCTCAGACAACTGGGGGAGGGGCTAATTTTTGTTGAGTAGTATATATTTAGCCTTCATTTAAATTAAATTCTAATAGTAAAAAAAAAAATCATAAATGTATTCTGCTTTCTTTTTTTAGTTAAAAAAATCGTTTGAAAAAAAAAAAAAGAGAGATGACAGAAAAACAGTCTTGGAATTTTACATAAAAAAAAAGTAACATTGAGTTTTTTTTTTTCAGACTGCTGTGGGATGATTATTTGCGTGCCCAATGCGATTTAAAAAAAAAAGAAATGGAATTTTAAAAAAATCTTAATTAGTTTGCTTTAATTAAATCGCCTCCTCCTGAGAAATCTATGACACAATTACTACATTTTAAAAGAATGTTTTAAGATATTAAAACAGAGTCGTGCGATGAGTTTTAATTCCTCAACTTCTTTTATAGAATCGTTAATTTAGGACACGTTCTTTTTACAACTGTTATTTAGCTTTTACATTATTCTTATATATATGTACAGGAGCATAACAAGAAATTTTTCTTAGGAGTGTGTGAAGGGGGGGGGGTACACTTCAACTCATTGTTTGTTTCATGGTGAAAAGAATATGTGGAGCAAGGGATTTCGAATATATAAAATAAACTGTTTAAAAATTTCAGGTTTCAGCAATCTTTATGGGAGGGGGGGGGAGGGGTTACGTCTCCCTTGTCGCTACGTCACTGTGTATATAATAGGAATAATATACTAAATTACCATAAATTTAACTAAAGCAAAACAACCTATAGAAATATAATAAGACAGTATAGATCGGAGTAAATTGGCCACATTAATATCGTAGCAAACTCTTAAGACTATTTTATGTAGGGTTAAGCATTGTATTAAAACGCCAAGCTTCCCCAATACTTGGCTATATTGCTAAGCTCAGAAAAAATGAAAATATAGTGTGGAAAATGTATTTATGGGACTAGAAATAATTTTCGAAAAATATAGATATCTAAATATTTGAGTTACACCTGAAACACACATATATGTCTACTTAATGTTGTTTTAAAGGTAATTTTTACGAAACAGTGATAGGCAAATTACGGCCTGTGGGTCAAATACAACTCAACTAGAGTTTCTATTCGGCTTCTAAGCATTTTGAATCGATAATACAAAACTTTTCAATTTCAGTGCTCAAAAAAAAAATTTTTTTTTAGGACAGTTTTTTTCCTGTCTAACATTTTTATAAAAATTTTAATATTAGCTAGAAGTTCTATCTCACACTTCTAAGCATTTTGAATCAATAATGCAAAAAATTTCAATTTCAGTCCTTAAAAAAAAATTTTTTTGAGGGCAGTTTTTCGCTTTCCTTATCTAAAATTTCCGTAAAAATATGAATATATTTGCGTGAGGAAAATATAGCTTTGAGAATTTATATGAAAATGTATTTGCAAACGTAGAGATTCGAAAAATTGGAACCCATCCTATTGAATATGCTACAGTATACTTGTTTCTTTTTACATTTAAATTTTAAATTTTTTTAAATAAATAAGAAAAAGTATAATTATAGTTTAATTCATCGCAATAGTATTAAAAGGTTTTCAGAATATTTTATTTTGGGAATCTAAGCATTTTGCTTTTCAACAAATTAAATTGGCTTGCCCCGAAAGTGCTTTTTTAGCTCGTTGATTAAAACATATTCCATCACTGGTGTAGAGTATCAGAAATAAAATAGTTGTATATCCTTTAACAATTAATGACTTTTCATGCATCGAAAAAAAAAACAGTGAAAAATATTTATTTTGGAATTGTAAAACTATTTTAGCTTTAAAAATAGTTAAATTTTTTCACACAATAAAAATTCCTTATTTCACCTACAAGATTTTCTTCAACTATTGAACCTGGGCATAACTTTACGGGTCACTTACAAAATGCAATGCCATCCCTCTCTTTATCAGCAAGAAAATAGAGTAAACATTACAGGGTTTTGTGTTACAGTAGACAACGTCAACACTTTTCTCTGGTAATAAACAACAATATCTTTACTTTAAAGAAGGGAAAAAACATCACACTTTTGATGCATAGAATATGCATTGTTAGTTTTATAACATCCCTTGCCGTTACATCAAACTATATACTCGTGGGTGGAAAAAAATTCAAATTTTTCCGTACACCATATTCAAAGCCGTAAACAACAATGGCACTGTAAACGGCAGTCTATATTCAACAGGGGTCGTTCGAAAATATCCTGTCAGATGATCCATGGGGTGTCTGGTACCCCAATTCCCTCTTTTTGTTATGTCTGTTGCCTTCCGCACGCCCTGGTTCCTCCCCCTCCTTCTTGAGATTAGTTTAGCATTGAGGGGGAGATGTACCATAGGGGGGGATGTCCCTCCCCACATCCCCAAATGAGAACCTCTTTTCGCACTCTCGGGGTCACTTTGGATTTTCTGAATCTTTCGGATTTATGGTTCACCATTAATAAAATGTTCTCCCCAGAATTCTTATAAAAGAATTGCGGGGAGATAAGAAAGTGACGATTTTATAGTCCTTCTGGGGAGTTGCTGTCGTTTGGGATGCCACTCCTGTATCCTGTTAGAATAATTTTAGCTTTGGATAAATATTTTAGGGGGAAAACAAATCCTCTAATTTATGAGATTTATGAGAATAATTAGATCGCGAATTTTAGGAAATGAGTCCTTCAGTGTCAAAAGCGGATAACAGAATGCACTGCAGTTGCAAAAAACAAATTTATTTATATTATCTAGTTCGATAGTTTCTTTAAGCAACTACACATTCCTAGGTTTGTCACTGTTTTTACTTTGGTTACTGTGCATCAACTTAACAACATTGGTAAAGGCCAGTGGTAGTTGCACACAAGAAGAGGGATTCAACTCCCCCCACCCTCCATAAACCAACACATTTTGAATTTTTACCATAGAGGAGGTACCATAAGAGAAGTCTGTGTATTCCACCGACCAGTGGTATACAGAAGGGTGGGGCTCAAACCAGCACCTCGAGGTGTTGCTCAAACCCCTTCCATAGACCAAAAGATAGGTGCTTCCATAGACGCTTTTTTAAAATGTAATCCCTCCTGTGAACAGGGACGTCTTAAGGCAAGCGCCAACTGGGCTCGGGCCCAGGGCGTCACGTTCGGTGGGGGCCTTGTTTTGTTCTCGACTCAGTCTTATTAAGACGATAGTCTAGATAATTTTAATGGTTAAATATTATTCCCGTACATATTTCAGGGGAAAAGGGAATTTCAAACCGCATGTCAATTGGCAAAAGTGGTAAGACTGCATTAATATGTGGGGACAGTGGCACGCACAAGGGGGTGTCTTGGGGGTCCGGACATCCCCCAAAGCCCTTGAGTTTTTTTTCGATTGATGATAATCCTATATATATGTAACGTAAATAAATGTAACTTGCAATTAACAATTTATTTTATTAATTAATGCTGCTTATTAATTCAATAATTTATTTTTTTGCTGCTTTTTGTTAACAAAATCGACAAAAATCAGAAAAATCAATTGGTGTTGTCTTGAGGAATGATACGAATTGGGGGACTTTCAAACATGGATTCCCTTCAAATGGACCCTTCAAAATTTTTGTGTGCGCTACTGAGTGACGACAATCGCCCATGTCTAGGCCTAGGCCTAATACCATAAACAATTATTGAACTCATTTATTCGAAATGCTGCCATCCACCAAACCTGGTTTTTGTGCCTAGGTTTTTTGAGATTGAGTCATGCACATTTATTTGTTTCAAATTACCGTTTGTACGAGTATTTGACAATGCCTGTTATATACTGTGTCTACCTTTAAAGATTTTAGGTAGGGCCTACTTTTGCATAGAAGCCCAGGGCCTCAAAAAGTCTTAAAACAGTCGGTGAATGCAACTGGTAAGGGCGTATTCATTAAAAAAGAGAATTGGCGAATAACAAGTTAAAGACGTTATTATATGCATTCACTTTTGTGCTGTTACTTCTAGTTATTTAACATTATTTTTTGCTCATATATTTTATCAATCCTTTAACAAGGGTTTTTAGTATGTTCGTCAAGGAATTTCATATTATGGATGATTTTATTCGGCTTATGTAAAAAAAAAAAACTCTTTAAACTCTCTCAAAGTTATAAAAGTTATTTTAGTCTGAACTCAAATTCTAATTTGAATGTGTTTTATTATCTATATAATTTGCTTTACAATTTTCCTTCCTTCATCATTGGCTTGACAGCCCAGTGGCCTTCTGAAGAAGCCTTTTCCAAGCCAGCTTTCTTTCTGCTAGTTCTCACCAAAGTTTAGTTCTCAAAACTAGGAGGTCTTTTTCTAGTCCATCAATCCATCTTAGATTTGGCCTGCCTTTTCTCCATATACCTATTGGTTGGGCATTAATTTTTCACTTTGAGGTTGATAATTGACTTTTTTAGTGGCGCGATCTTCGTCCATTCTGACAATATGTCCTGTCCATTTAATTCGTTATATGATGAAGTTAACGATGTCAGATTCTTTAAAAGAGTGATAGAGTTCTAAATTTGATCTTCTTCGCCACATGCTATTTTCTTGAATTCTTCTAAGAATAAATCTTAAAATCTTCTCCTTTAACCTTTGTTTAACATGTTCTCATGTGGTCGAGACATGAACCAAGTTTCACATGAAGTTAATATTGATCTGGAAAAAACTTTAATACAATAGAATCTTTATTTTTCTTTTGATTACATTCGATTTCATAGATTTTCGAATTCCATTAAGGCATCTATTAGCCATAGAAGAGCTTTATGATTTTGGGGAAGATTAATGCATTGGTCGCGTTATGGTCGTTGTGTAACGGTTCATAACTTGGTCACAGTCAGGGACGTCTTAAGACTTCTTAAGGCCCTGGGCCCTTACGCAAAAGTAAGGCTTGGGCCCATACACAAATGGAGAGCCCCATCTATGATTCTTAAAAGTAGACAGTACATAACATACGTTGCTAAATACTCGTACATACAATAACACGAAGCAAATTAATGTGCATGACTTACAATTGTACAAACCAGCTCAACCGATTACCGCCTTTTTATTGAATGAATAATGATGGTATATGGTGGTAGGCCTAGGCCTATACATGGACGAGGCTCAGCAGTTGATATATCGTCCGAAATTCCCAGTTTTTCGGAAAATAAAACTGGAAATAACATTTGACACTTGAAATTATTCGAATTTTGATCTTGTTGAGACTGAGTCGAGAACGAGACGAGGCCCCCACTGTAGCTGAGGCCCTGGGCCCGGGCCCAGTTGGACCATGCCTTAAGACGTCCCTGGTCACAGTTATGGTTCTTAAACTCCTATACATGCGATTATTTAGTTAAATTCTGGTCTGGTTAAATTAAATTTAGTTAATTCTAGTTTTTCTGTATTACTGTTCAACAAACAAATGTAGGGAAAAGATTTAACTTTAAAACCAAAACCCTTGGAAGAGTGTCTTAAACGTGTTAACATATTTCTCCGACAATTTTTCTTCACGTCACGACTTCCATAATCCGATCACCCGCACTGGGCCTAGATTTGAGTGGCATTTTGATAAATCAACGTGAAAATCGCATAAGCAGCAATGATAGGGGGAGTGAAACCAGTAGACCCCAGTCGGTATTAAAAAAATTCTGAGGTTATCCAACAGCTTTCGCATCATGTGAGTTCCCCGCGCTGCTGACCTTTGCTGCCCACACACGGGACAAAGAACACGTGGGGGAGAGGGATGATAAAGAGGAAAAGATGAAAGAAAGTCTCAAAAAAAGTAAGAAAAAAAGTAAGATATAAATTGCATAGCTATCATTGTGTATGTATTTTCGCACATCCACCTAAAGAAATGATACTTTTGTGATCTCCGCTATGGAAAGGGAATTCTTTCTTATTCACGCATTCACTATTTATACCAAGAATACTTTTATTGAATTACAAATAAAAGTACACACATTTTAAAAATACATAATAAATTTCTTTGGAAGCTTAATATATTTTATCAGGTTTTTTTTTAATACTCTCACATTTTCCTCTAATCTTACTTGGAAAACAATTGAACTGATTTACGTATCTCATGTTAAACGACTGAAATCACAAGCAGTTCGGGGGACTACAGCATAGTCAATTTTCCTCAAAGGATTTTTATTATTATGGTAAATTATAAAGTTAGAATCGAATATCTGGTTAACATAGTTTAGTATTAAATATGGAAGATAAATGTTTTTTTAATCAATAACCTGTGCTAAATCTTCATGACCTTGCATGTAAAATGGATAGAACTAATTACAAATGACAGCAGACAAAAAAAAAAATGGAAATTTTCTACAAAGTAAAACTAGATGACTGATTGCGATTTGGTTATTTTCATACAAAATTGCGGGGGGGGGGGTAACGTAGTAAGACTTGTTGAGGCCCTGGGCTTCTATGCAAAAGTAAGCCCCATCTTCGACAGATTGCCACCTTTCTACTAAATATGGTATATGGTGGTAGGCTTAGGCTAAAACAGAACGATAACATAAAAGAACGTGGAAAGCCACGCGATAGAAGTGAAAATGCAGGAATAGATCTAATTATATTAAACTGCTGAATAACTTAAATCAAATAAAATTTGTACTTCATTTATTGTATGAAAATATTTTTATTCAATTTTCTGCATCATCATTTTCCAAGAAAGACACAATAGGTGGGTGGTAACTAAAGTAGGATATAAAAATCCTCGATTGTTGTCAATCAAGAAAAATGTGAGAAAACTGCATCAATCGTGGTTCCGTATATTGTTTTTCCTTCTCTAGAATCAGTATTCATTGTCAAATTCAGTGTCCGTTTCAAGAATTCAATGAGTGGCTTTGCTTCTTCTGAAGCAAAATTAACATTTAAGTCTCCAGTTAAGATAATCGGCTTTTAATCATCATCGGATCCAATGATTGCAGCAGCCTCTGATGTGTACAGCACTAAAACTTTATGAATAAAGATGATAAAAGCTGCGACAGAACTACCTAGTGATATATAGACTTTCGCCTGGAATTGCTGCTAGTTTTCCTTTTTTTTTCTTTCACGAAACTTTTCCTCTTCTTGCATTTGGTCTGGGCTATCTGACCAGAATTAATTTTGATTCAATGGAAATAAAAATTAAAAATATAAACTTAATGCATCACTAACAGGAGTCACTGTGTTTGTTTACAATACACTATCCGTAGCGATTCTGGCGCAAACGTTAGTGACATATACACAATGCCTCAGACACTCCCGAAACGGGAAGAGCCATATAATGGTAATATTTTGGGTACGTTTATTCGTTGAAAACGGCACGTTTTTATTACATAAAAACTACGAAAATACGCCACACGAGTTCGTTACGAGTAGCATACTCTCACTTAATATCTCCAATACCTAAGCGCCTTTAGTCCAAACATCAAGATGCCCCACTCCATACCCCCTTAGCGATCGTCCCAACTTTTTCACGGATATGACGCAGGTCACGTGGTGTACCCCTCCCCCTCTCTTTTCCACCCGCTCGCTATCTCCTCACCATGGCGACGTTATGGGGGGATGGGGGAATCACTACTTCCGTTCGCTTTTTCCCTGTTACGCAAAACTGGGTAAATTTCCCATTCACTCCCGTCCGCAAAGAAATCTCACTTCAATAATGCATTCTTACCATTATAGTCAGTTTTCATATAAACATAAAGGCCTAATGACTTGTCATCTCATCTAATGTTTGATTCTTCTGCCTTTTTCCTAGTATAAAGCATGAACTCGTCGTGGTACTGATGTAACAAGCTTCTGATATGTCTCTGTAGTGATTTCAGACCATGTTTTATGAAATGATATTTCTAATTCCCTGGCTTTAGTTGTAGGGGCATTCGACTCTCTCCAATGTCTTTCCAGTTCATTCCAGTTTCAATTACACTAATAACTGTACTTTTTGATTGCCATTTCAGATAAGGAAATACACAATGGTTATGGTTAAACCAGGTCTGTACAGTTCTGGTGCGAGGGGAGTAGCATTGTCGTTTTGGTATATTCCGTCACCATCTGGAAACCAAACTTACATTAATGGTTTAACACCATTTTCTAGGTGAGATAAGTACTCATTTCTAGTTCTGTTACCTTTTACAATGATAAGGGGACCAATCTATTCCAACCAAAAGCTTCCCAGATCATTAATCCTTTACCTCCAGCCTGCACGACTGGTTGTTTGCAATTCAAATGAAGAGCCTCATATTGCTTCTAACGAATTATTTGTCCTCCATCATTTGTAAAAGGTGTAAAACGCCTCTCATTGGTCCATATAACCTTTTTCTATGTTTTTACGTCCCAGATTTTGTATTCCTTAACCCAAGCATACCGATTTTTTCGATTAAAAGTTGACAAATAGGGTTTTCCTGCTAGTGATTGATTTTCAAACTCAAGAAATTTAAATTCTCATCGTATTGTTCTGTGAGAAATCTTTGTTTCTGAGTTTAAATTGAGCTCCTTTGTAATCTGTAGAATTGTCCATCGTCTACTTTTCCCATTTTCTTCACAATATGCTTCAATTTCCTCTCATCACGTTTTGTCCTTTTCTTGTGTTTATGTCCCCTAGATGATGACGATTTTGTGCTACCTTTAGTTAAATATGCTTTTTATATCTTTATTACGCTTTTGTTTGATATTCTAAGTTGTCATAAAATTTTAGATACTTTCACGCCATTTGGCGTATTAAAGCAATCTCGTCTTTTAAACTTCATTATAACTTTTGTTGATGGCATCATAAAACAAAAACAATTTGTTTTTATAAAATTAAAACTATCTTACATAACTAATACCTGATCGGTAGACATCTATCCTTACCGACACAGCTTCTCTGGTATTTCAATCTCCAGGCAACTTCATCGAATCATCTATTCTCCTCTATCTCTTCTTTAAACCTATACTATATATAACTGACCTAATATGCATATCACGGTTTCTTCTTCAAAAAGGGTTGTAGTCATTGATAGCCCAAAGATTTCCCAAGAGGGTTATTATAAGGACGCGTATAGATCCGTCAGAAATTCTATACGTGCACATTTGTCAAAAAATCAGGTATGGATATACTGGGGAAATTGATTTTCACCAGTAATCCATACCTGATAATCCATACATTTTTTTATGGAACTAATGGATAAAATTAGAAATTTTGCCCCTCACTAGTTGCTAAATCTATATGAAAATTCCATCCTGCATTTGTTTATTTCGATTCAACCTTGTAGATTACTCATTAAAAAGTATCAACGAGTTTCAAAACACGTCAGCTACGAACTTATGATCTAGTCCCTGACTTGATGCTTCATTTCCCAATGACGGATACAGTTACAAAATGACGGCAGAATTAACGAAGTGACAACTCGCTTGCCACTTGCAAAACCGAATCACCCATTGTTCCAGGTACTCGGTACGAAAAAAACACACGCAGGGGTTGATGCCACTTTCGCTTTCCAATGTTATCTCTCGCACATTTTCACAACTCATGCGCGAGTGAACAGAAGCTTGCTCATTTCCATCCTCAAATTCGAAATGGGTGTGCGCGTGCAAGGAAGGATAAGGTTACGGTCGAAGGCACCTTTTCAAGGTTTTTTACAGAACCTCGGTTACCCATTATTATGATTCTGGAATCGCGTGATTCAGTTGGGCGGATTCACTATGGAGAAATGTGGATACATTTTTATTATGATTCTCATGGTAGCAGCTGGGAATAGGTCGCTGAAAGGTGCTAGGAAATAAATAATGCAACTTGTTGGAGGACAGTATGGCTTTTGGATAAGGTGAGAATTCATTGTAAAGAACTACGGGTGTGTAGGAGAGGGTATGTTTATTTCATCGCTGAATAATTACTATAAGATTTTGGTTTGTCGTTCCATTTATCGAGAATCATGTTTTTGGGCTCAGAAGAATTCGGTGTACATTATGTAAGATTTCATGAGTATTTTTAGATGGTGAAAACACAGAATTCGTGATATTTTCTTAAAATTATTCTTCAGTTTATGAATTTATTTCAAAAGGAAAAAAAAACCAGAAGAATTCAAACATAACGACTAAAAATTTGAACAAATTATGCAGAATTAAAAAAAAATCATTTGTGTAGGCGCTTTATTGTCCAGTGATTCTTTAGAGGATTTCATTTTTAACTTGGCTTCTTTTCTGTTATGTTTGGTGCTGAAGACTTTTCAAATTTATCGATCAATATTTATTTTATTTGAAAAAAATCCCGAATAATGACGTAAAAATATAAGAGTCAGGATGAACGGAATTGAAAAATTCAGTTTCAATAATAGATGCCTTTTTTCCCCCTTTTTTCTATAAGGTGGCGCCATTTTTATCCAGGATTTCCTCGAGTGATTTCTTCTGAATTCGGCGTACTTGGCACACAAGTGGGGTCCTCGGGTCCGGACCTTCTCCACCCCCCCAAGCCCTTTTTTTCGATTGAGTATAATCCTATACATATAGAACGTAAAATTTAATAAAGTATTTGTTGTAAATAATTGATTTTATTATAATTAATGCTAAATATTAATTAATTTTAACTGTTTTTCGTTCTCGAAAATCGACAAAATCAATAAAATATGTTGGGCGGCTTATCGGAGCATGGTACGAGAAATGTGGAATTTCGACCCTGGACCCCCCCCCCCTCCCCCGAAAATTCCTAGGTGCGCTGTTGGGGAGAGGGGGCAAGTAATAAAAAGTAAACGACGAACGGATTTGTTTAAACTGTTCCTGTAATGTCTCAAGAAATTGCACCTTTCATTGGGTCCTTAAAAAGTATTACGAAGGACACACACACACAAAATAGTGTGAATGAGGGAGGGGCGAATAATGGCATGAAGAATTATGAGAAAAATGTACGGTTGAATATGCAAATAAAACATCCATGTGAGAAATAATTTTTTTTACTGTCATCCTTTTGCAGTTTAACATTGTGATTTTAATAGTTTTTCATTAAATTATTTTGATAATGTTTAAAATTATTCGAATAATGTTGCTTACATTTTTAAATACATTTAATTATTTCCATTTACAGTATTGTACACAAATCTCTCTTATGGGGGGGGGGTGCATCCTTAAAACACGGGGACGAAAGAGCCGGGGCATAATCTGTATGATAAAAATTAAAAAATCTTTTGGTCAATGAGAAGGGGGACCCCCAAACTCCACCCTCGTGCACACCATTGACATTTTAACCCGTTACAGTATTTTGAGGAGTAAATTGAAAATTCAATGAAGTTTCAATTAGCAGGCAGACATCTTGTAGTACTTAAATAACTGCAATAAAAAAATGTAATTATTTATCAATACATTAAAAATTTTGTAATAAAAAATCGTCAAAATGATTTACCGGCCATACTCTTATCTGCAACCTTGTATTAATTTTTTAGAGAAAAAAAGAAGAAAAAACAGTGCAAATTTTTTCAAACAGAATCTTTTCATCCCATTCCATCAGAATGCATTATCTAAAAAAAAATCTTTTACAACTTCGGGAGGGGGCCACTTTGGGGTTGCTCTTCCCCATCTGCTGCAATTTTGTAACCCGAATTCGTGACAGGGAGGTCACAATCCTTACGCTACTTCGATTTCTTTTGCAGAAAGGCTCTCACTTATGCCATCGCGTTGAGTTGCTGAGTCCATTACGGTACTGAGGGGAGGGAAAGGAGGTGCTGCACCCAAATTTAATTTACCCCGGCCCTTGCTTACGGGGTGATACATGCTTCGTTAGCTGCTAACTGGGGTACAGAGAACAGAATTCGAGTAAAATTAATTACCTCATTCCTTTTAAGAGGGGTTGTTGCTCGTGATAATTAGGAAAAGTGGCGACGACTATTTCAATACAAAAAGTTGTTATACTGAATTTGGGAGAGGGGGAAGGGATGAATGTTGCACACTCTTAGAGTCAATTATACTTTGCAGCTGGATATTAACTGCCAATAATTTAACAGGGTGAGTTCATTAATGGGGGAGGTGTTAATGCATGCATTAAAGTTTTGAAGATGTGGGGGATCTGTGAAGTGTTTTGAAACATACATCCTTATTCCAAGGTCCGCGTTGTTCTATTCCAGAGGTTCCCAAACTTTTTTGTCTCATAGACCTCATGCCATGTTTTTCGGTTTCAGGTAGACCCCTGCTTATCTAATATTGATTTTTTGAAAATTTATCAACTTAAATGTCTTTTTGACAACTGGTACTACTACTTACTTTAAAAGAATTAAATTTCTAACTATGAATTAAATTAAAATTAATTAATTTTATACATAAAACAACTTTTACATAAAAGAACTGAACAACAAACAAATGTTTTTACTGAGAAGGAGGAATCTGGTGCTTCAATAAAAAATTGTTCAATATTTAATATCAATCTAGTCAAATTTAACCCTAAACCTCCTTAACCCTACCCCCCCCCCTTCTTTTTTTGTTTTTGAGATTGACTAACTCACTGAAACTCACTAGAAAAAATAATTAAAAACTTTCTCACGATATTCCATAATTCGCGACAAATAACACGAATGTCTTTTTAAAGCAAAAATTGCTGACATCCATTTCTAAACTTTATTTTAAGTTCGTTAGGGTCTATTCTCTTCAGTTCCTATTATAATATGGCATTTTTTTTTTCAATTTGACTGTATGAATTCATTGCCTACTCTTTGGTATTACTGTAAAAAAGCAATCTCAAACCTAGTTTCAAAATCTGAGTGGAAGGCATTTAAATATTGAACATAGTTTAAAATGTCCTGACAGATTGTCTGTGACAAATTGAGAAAATTCGTGACGCGTCCAATACTATATTTCTTCATTTTAATTCTGGAAATAATTGCTGAAATGTTCCTTATCTCAACAAAATTTATGCTATCACCTAGTAACCACAAATTAACCTCACTAAACTTAGTAACTAAATCAGTTAAATTGGTAAAATCTGCTTTCCACTAGATCAAAAATTTTTTTTAAAGATTAAAGTCACGTGGTTTAATGAGAGCCACTATTATAGACCTCCATTTACACCTCATGAACCCCCAAATTATTTTTTCTCTGGCGTGGACCCCTTGCAGGTCGTCATAGACCCGAGGGTCTATATAGACCACTTTGGGAATCACTATTCTATTCCAAACAAACATTTCAAATTTTTCTCCATCATTTTATTAACAAACTGAACCACGTAACTTGTGGAACAGCCACTTACACAACAAATATAAAATCAGACGGTAGCGTTACTTACAGCAGTCGATTGAATAAGTATAAATAGGTAAAAAAAATTATCGTTGCCACAGTGTCAAAAGAAATAATTATTTACTTCTTTTTTAACTGTTTGAATTTCCCCATCGGGTAGGGAAAATAGATAGATTTAGATCCCCACAGAAGCAGTATTAATACGATTCTTCAACTTCAACATTATATTATACTGGCTAGAGAACGTAAGGAATACTTTATTCTAGTAGCATTAGATATTAAATCAGCATATGACTCAGTGTGGCCAAGTGGTCTAGTTTCTAAATTAAAAAAAGTTGGATATTCAGGTAATTTGCTACGATGGGTTCAAAATTTCTTACATCAAAGAGCAATTCAAATTAAATGGCGGAACAATTTTTCGAAAATCAGCAAAAACAATTATGGTGTACCTCAGGGTTGCATCTTGAGCCCTTTCCTATTTATGATTTATATGGCAGACATTTTTGAAATCCAACACGACAGCCATCTTCTGGTCTATGCAGACGACATATTCTTATATAATAGCGGCACAAATTGGAACAAAACAATAGACGAATTACAAGTATCTTTAAACAATATTTCAGCCTGGTGCAAAAAATGGAATTTGTCCACCTCTCAAGAAAAAAGCAGTTTTTATCAACTTTTCCAGAAAAAGAAGTACAATACCTCCTATACTTAAAATATGTGATAAACCTATTCCCGAAGTAAAGTGTCTTAAAATCCTAGGGATAATCTTCGACCCCAATATCACTTGAAAAAATCATATTATTTACCTCCGACAGAAATGGTTTTAAATATTTAAATGCAATCAAAGTATTATCGTCCCCTAAAATAGGAACAAGAACTGATACTCTTTTAAATATTATTAATGCTACAATCCGTTCTATTTTTGACTATGGAAGTCAACTTTTTTCATTTTCAAGCAATAGCAATAGACAAAAACTAGAACCAATTTACAATGCTGCATTACGTTTAGCCCTAGGTCTCCCAAGAAATACTCCGATAGACGTATTAAGAGCAGAATCTATGAATGGCAGTATCAATAATCGACATAATTTCCTTTGTAAAAATTTATTATTAAACAAATAGCATTAAAAGACTGGTCACCAAATGCAAGGTTATTTTGGGATATTAATAATAATTTTTATAGATATAGAGAAAACGAAATCAGTATTTTTCAAAAGTCAATCAACCTGCTCCAAGAACTATGTATTTCTAAAGTAGATATTCTTCAGTGGACTCCTCCTCCTCCAATCTATGAAAATCACAAAATTAACATCTATACTCATGAACTGCCATTTCAAAACAGAGACCTTCCAGATCTCATAGTGCAAAATATGTTTAATGATTATATCCAGTCAAACTTTAATAACAGTATTATAATTGCAACAGATGGTTCTAAAAATACTAATCAAACATCAATAGGAATCTTAATCCCCAAGAAAAAGGTTAGACAAAATTACATTCTGAAAGAAATGATTTCCATTTTTACAGCGGAAGCTATTGCCATATGGACTGCGTTAAAAAATTGGGTTTCAGAAACAGAAAACTATGTCATCCTGACGGACAGCTTATCAGTTCTAAAAAGTATCCTTAATATTAACAGAAAATCCAGTACAATAATATTAAATTTAAATTCAACAATACACGAGTGTCTCCAAATAGCTCAATCAATTACATTCATTTGGGTACCAGCTCACAAGGGAATATAAATTAATGAAGAAGTAGATAAATTAGCTAAAGCCTCTCCAGATCCTTGGAATATTATTCCTTGGATTACTTAGGAAGATCTACATACATTTTTCAAAAATCAACACAAAAGCGAAAACGAAGAAACATGGAAAAAGAGTAAGAGACATAAAAATTATAGTTATATTTCTCATCTTAAAAATGGGAAAGACAGGCAGCAAAAAATAGAAATACAGAAGTTTTAATTAATAAGCTGCGGGCAAAGAAATTACCATTAAATGATATTTATTTTCTTTTTAAACAAACAGATTCCCCATTGTGTTCAGATTGCCATGTACCAGAAACTAGTGAACATTTTATTTTAACCTGCAACAAATATCAGTTGCAACGTAAAACATTGAAAATTTTTATCTCTAATCATAGTGAATGGTCTTATTCATCAATAGCGAATTGTGATACAATAGAGCATATTCAAAAAGTCGAAGAATTTTTAAAAACAACCAATAGATTCTAAAATACCAAGTAATAGATCCAAAATACACTAGTTTCATCTACCACTTTTGAAGCATAAGTTAACAAAACTTAAAGTTTTACATAATAATCAAGACCTATACTTGCATCCTATTTGAAAAAAATAATGTAAATAATCATTTCGGAGCATAAGGTGGTAGCCAGGGCTCCAGATGTACAGTGGTAACACTGTACTGAACTGAACTGAACTAGATTTAGATAAATAAATATAATACGGGTTGGTTGAAAGATGTTTTCTGTCATCAAGCAGTCATATTATTAAAGAATCAATAAAAAAATTTGTGAAATTTTATAGTTTTTAAGAAGTTATTTGTTCTTTGTTGTCGGACGGTGACTTCAGATCCTGTTTTGGTTCTGTTTGGAATAATAAGTAATTTTTACCCCAACTTAACAATTGTATTCTTTTTTGACATACAATAAGATTTTGCAAGTACACTTCACTCATAACGTTCACAAATACAAACAACGACATCAAATCACATTTTAAAATTTTCATGTAGTCAATCATTTCACAAAGACTACAACAGCTCTTGCCCATTCGATGTCTTTGTTTCGATCAATCAGCAGTTCACTTCTTGAAGCAACGTCATCTGTTAGTTAATTAAATCTTTTTTGTAATAAAAATTACAAAATTGATTTATTTCATGGATTAATAATTTAAAAATGTTAGGCGAGGGCATTGAGGTGAAGTATTTATGTGCTGCCATCTTATAAAAATAAAATTAAACTTTTATTCATTTGAAAAAAAAAAAAACACCTTGGATTTCAAATTAATTTGCATGTCCGGTGATGTAATTTATGTTTTTCTTCCCATTTTCATTTCTTTCAGTGGAGAATTAAGGCTTAGTGCAGCAAATTAAAAAGAATTTTTTACTTACAAAGAAAATATGTGTTAAATTATTTCATAATCGTATTTTGATGTAATTCCTCATTTGTTGTTATTTTAACAGTGATGTTAAAATATGTGAACTATATTCAGCAGTTAAATTTATACAAAAATCGTTTGTGGAAATCATGAAATAATTTTTAAACAAAAACTTCAAAATATTTTCCAGGTTTTTTTTTTTTTTTTTACTTTTGTAATTTTAATTCAAAATTAAAATTACAAAATTCTGGTAAAAAATAAATATGCACAGATGCTTTCAGGAAATAAAAATAAGGAAAAAAAGTAGTGTGCTTCACACATGGTTGATTTACCAATACATATACATTATTTTTAAATTACATGCTTACAGATTTTAAAATCTTTTGAAACCCCAAGAGGGCGAAGGGATTTCAACTTCACTATCCGTACATCCTCTTAATAATGAAAGGGTTAATTCCATGGACCTCTTAGAACGATAAATCCGGCAAATCTTATTCTATCCTTATTTTATATTTCTTTTTTAATATCTTCAGAAGATTCAACAAGTTTGTGCCTTATACTGATTTTCTCTCCCGCCATTGTTGACCAAACGATAAATTGAAATGAATTGGTTTCAGTTGATTGGCAACAGACAGCGATTACCACTGAATTGATTCGCTTGAATGGCATTGTAGAGATGTATCATTCTTGGTTGAGTGAAATTATTCAGCCTAGTAGAACATCAGTACTTAACAAATACGTGTTCGTTATTTATCGCATCGGTTACGCTGTTAACCGACTGTTTTAATAAAAACAGTCGTTATTTATTTCCTCTTCTTTTAATTGTTCTGGAATTAATGATATTGTTTTACCGAGTGGCAACAGTTCGTAGACAGATGCATTGTATGCTGTCCAGACTCCGAAAACAGGTTGCATTGCTTTGAATTTAAAATGCAAAACTATTAGTGCATACCTACTTAAAAAAGAGTGTGCATCGTTATAAAAATTCAATTTAATTTGGGGTTCTATTAATATTTGTCAAACTGTTTCATTTATATAAGTGGCAATCAGTAAATAATGTACGTGAAATGTTTTTTGAAGTCCATGCGAATTTGCTTGGTAGATTTTGTTTTTATGAAGTTATTTACAAATTTTAAAATGAAAGTTATGTTGATGATTTATAAATCTGTAGGTTGTCTACCTTTAAGCATTTGAAGAACCCCCTCGTCCATGACACTATTTTCAATCAAGCATTGAAAATCTCATTTTTGTATATTGTACATTTGTTTGTACACCGTAGTACTCGTAAGAAAATGGTATTTTTGAAAACTTGCTCCGATTACTACCGAAATTGATAGATGAAAATTGTACTATTGTGATCATTGTAAGCTCTGTACACTTGTAAAACGTTATTTTTAATAGTGTTCACTTTTTTATCATAAAATCGATGTGGGAAACGGGAAATTAGCGAGGTCTATCCTTTTTAACACGAAGTCTTATCCTTTCAGCCAAATTGGCACTTTAAGCTAAGAAGTCGCAAAAAAATGTCACTACCGAATAACGTATAAAAGTCAACGAAGTAGACGATTGTATATAATAGTAGATGATTATAGATAATGGTAGATGCGAGTGGAGGATATTGTCATATTAATTCGTACCAGAACCATATTGCCGTTACCACTTTTACGTTTCAAGATGAAGGCGGATTTATATTTTTCCAAGTCCAACTCTTTAGCTTGTCTTGTGTATCAGGACATCGCGTATTTCCTTTCTAATGTCAAACTTAACAAAAGTAAATTGCTGCAATTTCTTGTTTTTAATCATTTCGAATTTGATTAAATGGCTTCTCCATCCATTCTGCTTTTGGAAATCCCAGAGAACCTCAATATTGAGCGAGGTCTTCACCTCAACATGAGGAGGAGGTTGCCGTGACAGGGGTACTTCTGTATTTCATTATCTTCATGATATTTTATCTCCAGTACGAAGATTCGTACAGGTAGTAGAATAAAGCTACAACGTTTGCCCAAGAATTTTTAAATTAAGAATTTTGATGTCGCATGCTTGAGCAATGCCGATTTTAGCTCATTTCAGGCCCTGGGCGTAAAAGATCTACGGGCCCCATTGGCACAGGCGGATCGAAATTTAGAACCAAAAAATCTGGTTAAGTCAGGCTTATCTGAGCCTTTCCAGGTCCCTGGCCCCTGGGCACCCACCTCAAGTGCCCAATGAATAAACCGGCAATGTACGTGAGTGTAATGCATTGTAAAGCATTTGAATGATGATACTCTCGTCAAGGTAGGTTAAGAACCTTTTTATTTTTGAGTGGACAGCACACGGACCAATGGCGTAATGGATAATCTTTGGGCCTCCCTGCAAAGTCAGGTTTTGGACCCCAAGCTATACGTACTTGGCGTCAGTCAGGTTTTGGATCCCAAGCTATGCGTACTCGGCGTTAGTCAGGTTTCGGACCCCAAGCTAGACGTACTTGGCGTTAGTCTGGCTTTGGGCTCCCTAGAATTCCTGCCCCTCCCCAACAATGCGGGGGTGTACGTTACGACACTGACTCGGACTTCACATCAAATTATAAGAACTACATAAAAGGCATGTTACACAAGAACGCGCACACACGTACAACAAGAAGACAGAGAACGTAATGTAATCTTAACATCTTCACCACACCAGGTGGTGTTAGCAGTTCAGTTACAATTATGGGGACTATTTAACTATTAAATGAAAATTTAATAGTTAAAAGGTTAAAAGATATATTTAAAAACTAAGCATGATATGAGTTTGAATTTTAGAACATTATTTCATAGCATATACACTGAAGTAAACAGATTGAATGGGTAGATTTTCTCCGTACCAATCGGGACACTGCAAAATGATGATGCAATCAATTTTTTTTTTTTTTACTAATTTTTGAATTTTGCATAACTCTACAATTAGTGTTGCTTTATTATGTCCGATTATGTTGATTTTCAATCTAATGAGGGAAAAAATCCTCTTCTTTATTTGCCTCAAAGAAAGAAATCAATTTAAAACAAAATACGGAATGTAATAAAAGCCGTAACGAAATCGCTGCATACGTAACATCTCCGTTATTAAACCAAAACACCTGTGTAAATAAAACATACATAGAATAAAACTAAAAAGAGAAGCGAAATCAATCTTCTAATTGGATTGATAATAATCTTTACGACTCTTCTAAATCTGTACACGTCACACAGCTTGTATTTACGGCGATCAACCTGAGATAATTCTAAAAATGAAAGACACCTTATCAGTATGCAACGATTTCGTTAGCTCTCTTCGTAAATTATGGAACAATGAGTAATCATTTTTTCTTTTTGCGTGATGGCCCGCGGACAGATATCCTTGTTGGTTTCCCTCGTGTCGTGACACCGCCCGACATGTTCGTGACAACTCAACACGATTTGCCGTTAAATTGACAGCAGCGGTAACTTTTCTTTGTCAGCTCTTCGCGCGCTTTTGCTTTCGAAAGATGCCGGAATTACTATTCGCGTTAGGTATTTGGCAACAGATAAAACGCTTTGAACTGTTGCCACTCGGCGATGCTAATGAACGGAAAAATCGTTTAGCTAAAGATGTGGCGTGTGTGTATGGTTTTGTTTTTCTAAATTATTCTTTTCTTGTTTTGTGAAGTGAATGTAAAAAATGTGCTTGTGTTAGCAAGATTATAATGGTCTCGGACGAAGGAATGGACAATTTGGTTTGAATGTTCTCGTATGCAATAAAATAGATATTAACAAAATTATGTACGGAAATTAAAATGTGAGTTTTGAAGCTGTTCGCGTGAGGGGAAAAGGAAATTAATGCAAAATTTTATTCATGTATTACCGTATTATTGTGATTTATTTAAAACGTTTTCATGCTAAAAAATTAATCATGTAGATTCTGTAATTATTTTTTTAGTTCGAAAAAAATTTAAAGGTATATTTTTAAAAAATAACCCTGTATATATACTTTACTGTGTGTGTTTAATTTATAGAATTGCTCATCTTTATATAAATATATATATGTCAGTGCCGGTTTATCCATTGGGCACACAGGGGCCTGGAGATGTCAAGAATGGCCCAGATAAATTGAACTTAACCAGATTTTTTGGTTATAAATTTCGATCCTCCAATGCCAAGGGGGCTTGCAGATCTTCTGCACCCAGGGCCTGAAATGAGCTTAAATTAGTACTGATGCATGTTACCGTTAAAGCTCGATAAGTGTTAATGTGTGCAGATTGTCTAGCTGATCTGCAGATTAACTGATTTGCTCCGCTAAAGTGCGGAATCGACAGTTTTCTGCATTTTAATTAAGAAATTTTCATATTAGTGGTTTCTGTATCGTTAAAGGTCAAAAGTTTGTTTCTCTCAATTCTTTTCCGTTAGGAATTTTGATTGAACATTTACTATCCCAGAATAATTTATCCAAAACATTTAAAAAAGTGTTGCAGAGATAGTAAATGAATTCAATAACAGACCCCTTGAATTAATTTAAACTAAATTTAATTACAACGAACAAAATCTTCTGAAAACAAATTAAATGTTTAAAGTTCCAATATATTACAAAGTATAACATGTTAGCTGTTTCTAATGCAAAACATCCACCATTTGATTCTTTGTAGTTTCTCATTTGATTGGTGATTGATTCTATCAACTAATTTGTTGTTTGCTTGATTGTATTAACTTGACTCTTTAGGTATCAAAATATTAGTAAACAAGCATTTCATTTAAGCGTACAGAAACGTTCCTGTTGTTCCACCAAAAATCTTATTTTCAGTTTAACGAGTGCCTTGCAGGTAATGTGTAGATTACCTAGGTAATTTGAGAAATGAAACACTTTTCCGTACTTTAACGGATTATCCTATTTGTGCAATCAGCAGATTAACTGATGTCTGCACTTTTGCGGTAACATATAATCAGTTCCTTTAATTTTTAAATATGAAACTAGAGTGAACTTCAAAAATATTTCATCCCTTAATCGCTATGAACCGATCATATTCAAGTTGACGAACATACTTTAGACTTTAGTCATTGCAGATACGCTACCCATCTAAAAGAGCCGAATCTATACATCTTGATGTGACCGTTTGATCCAGCCAATCATCACCATCGAACGACATTAACCCATAAAAAGGAAATAACCAAACGGTTCGCGCTGCAAAAAAATAACTTTGCGAGCAATTTGCAGCTGAAGTGACCCATTACCCTACCCGTGAGGATAAAATTACGATCACAGCTGGTCTCTGGAGCAAGTTCTCGTCGTTTCCGGCGCAGTCCATTGTTTAACTTCCCCTCCCGTATTCGAAGCTCCCCTTGAGTCGAGCCTTACGTGAATGGTTTAGTAATGAGCGTCATTATGGTATGTGCCACAGGGGGAAAGCGACGTTTAATGAAACTGGTGGGTGGATATTAAAGTTGCACAAGACTTTTTTTTTTATCTTTCTGCAAGTGCTTATGCTTTATATCTCTCTAACTCCTTATCACATATTGTTCCTTGGGTCGTTATCGGGGGACAATGGAAGAAGGCAGTTGTTGAGATTTTACATATTTCTCCTTTCTTTTGTCAGGCTTCATTTAAAATGATTCTTATTTCGGATTTGATGGTGGCTGCTTCTTGTTCTTCGAGTGTTCTTGATGGTTTTGTTCCGCGCCGTCTTAGAGATTTGATTTGGACTTTATTTTTTTCTTGCCTTACTTCTTGTTCAAATCAATTTATTTTAATGATTGCATTGAAAAGCCGAAATGACAAGAATGATTACGGGAAAGCGGTGTTGATGATGAAATCGAATCAAGGACAATTCCAATGACTGAGGGGAGGGGGAATATCTGATGTTATTATTTTTTTTAACTCTATTCTCAATTGACATCGATTTATTTGAGGACATTAATGAAAGATTTATAGTAACTGAAATCGGTAATGGGTATATTATGATGTTATTAATGGACACCTTCGATTCAAGAATTTATGATAATAATGCTGCAGAACACCTTTGCAAGTTGGATCTTTCAAGGGAACGGAGCAAACTGGAAAGCATATGGAAATGAGCATACAGAATCGACTCTTAAGAACATTCTAACATCGCGTATAGCCTTAGAATATATTTCATCACCGAATATTTTGGTTTGTATATGCATATCATAAAAAAATAATACACAAAGGCACGTATGTAATATTCTTCCATATCAGGTATCGGCCACCTTTTAGCTGCGGAGGGCCAAGTCAATCTACCAATAGGATTAAGCGTGCCACACAGTAGGACATTTTTGTAACAATTCGAATTATTTTCGAATATTAATTTTGCATCATTTAAAGATATTTCTTAAGAGAAAAATAAACAGCATAAAATATAAGTTTTTCTTCAACAAAAATTTTAAAAAGTTGAAATTGTACGTATATTATGTATTTTTAAACATATTTGTTATAATGAGAAATAGATAACGTGAAATATAAGTATTTCCATTCATTACAGCTAATTCCAACCTAGTGTTTTCATATCGCAAAATCAAGGGTATTGTGTGACTTCGAATGTGGCACGATTCTGAGCGTCCTGTTGTTAAACAATTTCTTTGTGGACTCTAAATATTTTTCATATTAGGAACGATTTTAAACTTAGATATATGTTGAAACAAAAGTGGAAAGCAGTGCAATTTCCTCTTCAAACATTGAAATCTCTCCAGAAATGACATTCAATAATTGATAAAATAGCTGTAAATTTGTCTTTAGAATTTTTCATAATTCCGTACATTTTCAAAATTGTGAAGATGTTTGTCAAATAAGGTCCTTTACAAATTTGTCTACTTTCATCCTTTCAAGAAATGACAAATTCGTAGAGTAGTGCAGAGTGCCACTGAGAATTGTACCGCGTGCCATGGGTTGCCGACCCCTGTTCCATATCAACACATTAACTATCTATCTTATCATGCCTTAGAAGACTTTTCTTGAAAATAAAACAAAAAAGAGAGGGAAATAATAAATTCAGATGCAATCTCTTACAGGCAGGTCAAAGAATAGCAAGCGCTTTCTCAACTCTGGCTGCTTTAATCAATGTACTTAGAAGTTAACTTACTTGTTAGATCACTATACCTTTTGCAGAAATTGATTTTAGGTCGAATGTATTGGAACATAAGTCGGAATATATTAGAAAAATTAGGTCATTTTATGGAGAAGATGAATTCATATCAACATGCTTCTGTAGCTGTGTGTGCGAACAATTCTTAACCAAATTTCTTTTCACTAACCAGATTTCTGAAAACTGTGTGTGGCAACGAATTGAGAGACCCAGTTAAATTTACTTGAAGCAGCCTCTGAGTAGCGTTTTAAGACTTCTTGAGATGCTTACCCCCCATGCAAAAGTAGGTCCCCCCTACGACCTTTTTGAAGCTGAGACCCTAGGCTTCAGCCTAGTTGGGCCATGACTTAAAATGTTCCTGCAATCTCCATTATTTGCATGACGATGTTTAAGGGGATCAGGCCTTCTATCTATAAAACCCTATTTAATAAGATCTATGCCTGTAAATAGCTCTGCCTATGCTGCATTTTTAGTTCAGGTCGTAATTTTCTTTTAAATTTTCAAGTAATTGTTACAGTAACTTTTTTGTGGGTGTGTGCTGAGGAATTAGAACTTAGAACCTTAAAAATCCTTAGAAATTTTGTAAAACTATGCATTTTTCTTCCTTTACAAATAGTTTAAAGTTTTCCTTTTGTTTCAGATACAGTTTCTTTGCTGAAGTCACATCATGACTGCCGAATTGGAAGAACAGGAGAAGAAGGGCGAGAAGGAAATCGAAGTGGAAAAGACCCCTTCTCCTAAAGAGGAAGAAGCTCCCCAGAATGGGAAGAGTGAAGTGAAGAAGTCTGAGAAGGAAGAAGAGGCAGAAGGAAAGCCAGTGCAAGAAGAAGAAAAAGCAGCTGAGACGGACGGAGAAGCTGAGAAGCAAGAGGATGACATCGTTGTGGTCTCTAAGAAGAAAGGCCCAAGCTTCTTCCAGAAGTAAGTGCAAAAAAGTTTTGAAAAAAATCTTCATAAATCTGTTTATATTGGGAGCATTTCTTGATGGATATAATATTCTTCAATGTCAAAATAACAATCTGATACTTTAATATTTCAAAGACTGTATAATGAAGGGGGGGATTATGTATTCATTTACTGACCGCAGTGAAGGTTAAAGACAACATTGGCCAAAAACGAATCAACGTTTTTTTTTTTACTGTAAAACTGGTGTTTAGTGCTTAGACTGACATTCTAATACTTGGTCTTCTATCAATACGATCATGACCGATAGAAATCGGGCAACGCAGCTGGAGGTGAATGTTATTTTGATAAACTGTATTGCCATTTCATTATGGTATATAATATAGTAATAACATACATGTCAATGAAAGATACAGTAGTGAAGATAATGCTTCTGAAAAGTCCCTTAAAATCACGACACCAGGAAAAAGAGAAAAATTATTTCCTCATCCTTTTTGGTTTTTGATGTCATGTAAGTTGCTAATTGCTGCCCCTAAAAGACCCAGTCTTGCCCAAATGGAATGAGATATAAACATTTGTGATTCATTTCCTAGTTATACCACTCATTTATTCCTCAATTATCATAAAGTACTGGGGGAAATCTGTTATGGCACTTTCAAACTGAAATATCTATAATAGTAGTTTCAGACCATCGAACTATGTAATTTTATCTAAGATTCTTGTATAACAATTTTGTGTGTGATTGATTTTTAATCAATCATTCAAATTCAATTTTCTGAAATGAAACTAATTTTTGAAAAAGTTTAACGACTTCTGGACCAGACGCTTCCAACCACCTCTAATAACTACCAAACTCCTCTGATTCTTAGTTTTAGGGACCAAACACACACACAATCCACCTCTATTGAATCTATCTATCGAAGTCTGTCTACCTCTTCTAATGTTACATGGTACAACCAAAAAATATTTATTTAGAATGTTATCATTGCTCATAGGGATAACATGTCCCGTCCAATTTAAATGGTTAATTTTAATATAATTAACAAGTTAGCTCTTTAAGCTTTCAGTACTGATATCTGGCTTCTACTCTAGATGCCATTTTCTTGTGTGTGTGTGAATTCCTCCAAAACCACTTCTCAGAACCTCTAGCGTTCAAAATCACCCAAAATCCCTTCGTCCTTCGGGGTCATTAATTTAAGTAGACTATAAGAATATTTAAAACTAGTAATAGCGCGTTCGAATTTAGCTATGTATCGTTAGCAGTAGCGCACACAAGAATTTTTCAAGGGATGGGTCCACGGTCGAAAGTCGACTATTCTCGTATCATGCTCCAACATATTCTTTTGATTTTGTCAATTTTCGGTAACAAAAAACAGTAAAAAATTAATAATTGAATGAGTAATTAGCATTAATTAATCAAATTAATTATTAATAACATATACTTAATTTAATTTTACGTACTATATAGATAGGATTATAGTCAATCGAAGAAAACAAAAGGCTTTGGGGAGTCTGGAACCCCAGGACTCCCCCCTCATGTGCGCCACTGATCGTTAGAAATCCCTGATTTTTATTATGTTTATAAAATTTTAATTATTAATTAAATTAGAGACGGAGAGTTTGCCTAACTAAATTACTTTCTCCCCCTAGAATTTTTGGAGGTCGTAAAGCTACCAAGCAGGATGTAGAAGCAGGCACAGAACTGCTGTCGAAAGATGGCAAAGCCGAAATCAAACCAGAAGAGGATGGTAAAAATGAAAAGAACGATAGTGGTACTGACGTGACAGTCGCCATTACGGACGAAAACGAAGCCAACGCTGACGACAGCAAAGACGCCAAGGTGCGGGAATTGAACTTGAAGCGAATCTATTGGAAACGAGTCGTCATCTGTCTCATATGCATTTCGGTAGTTCTAGTCCTAGTCAGTGTGGTGTGTGTCGTCACGGATTCTGGCTACTCTACTAGAGGACCCATGGGAGAACCTCTTGCTATCACCGACTGTGGACCGGTTAAAGGCTTCAAGGAAAATGGAATCTATGTTTTCAAAGGCATCCCTTATGCCTTACCGCCTGTTGGTGAACTCAGATGGAAACCACCCATGCAAGCCTCCAGTTTCAATGATTGTTGGACTGGTACCTATGAAGCATACAACTCAAGCGCAATCTGTTACCAGAAACCAATACCCGGACACAATTTGGAAATGAGCGAAGACTGCCTCTACTTGGACATCATCACTCCAAGTCTGTCGCCACCTGTTCTGCGGCCCGTTATTTTCTACATACCTGGCGACCATCCACTAAAGGGTTACACTGCTGATGACATCAACTGGAGGCCTACCACACGCATCGCAGATACGAGAGACGTAACATTTGTTACCATCAACTATCGAACCAACGCGTTCGGCTTCTTGGTCTTAGACTTACTTACCAACAGGATGCGCCCACCAACTTCTGGCAACTATGGTGCAATGGATATGTTGGCTGCATTGCGATGGGTGCAAAGGAATATCAGGAGTTTTGGTGGTGATCCTGAAAAGGTAAGTGTCTTAGGGGAAACCATAAAAATAATCTTATTTAATGAATGGACAAAAACATATATTTGAATGAATTGATTCAAATTCTATCGAAAGTTTAATGACAAACTGTTTGAAATTTCAGGTGACTGTTCTGGCCCACGGTGGTGCTGCTACAGCCGGCCTTGCCTTGTTGTCAACGAAGAAAGCCGAGGGTCTATTCAACCAGATGTGGCTGACAGGCCCTTCTGCACGCTTCAGTAACAAGACACTGGGACAAATTGGTGCTGACAATTCTGCATTTCTTGAGTACGAATATATTCGATTTTAACTGCTTTAATTTAAGTATTGTTAAAGCTCCATATTCATTATAAAAAAATCAGATTTATTCGTGTTAGTTTCGTTACATAAAAACAATATTTTTTAGGTAATAGCGTTCAAAGTTATTTTCTGAGTGTAAACTAGACTGACTATTTTTTACAAAAATGTCTATATTTTATTAGTATTAACATTTTAAATTAAAAAACGTGATCCAAATTTGAAGTACATAGTTAAAAAAAATATCACAATAATAATAAATAATCGCGGGGCCGATTTAAGCTCATTTCGGTCCCTGGGCGCAGAATATCTACAGGCCCCCTTGATACTGGCGGATTGAAATTTATAACCAGAAAATCTAGTTTAGTCCAGCTTATCTGGGCGCCCACCCAAAGTGCTCAATGGATAAACCGGCACCACAGAATCGTATGACTATGACATTCTGTCTTTTTAATTAAAATGCTCTTTTTATGACATTTCCAATGGTCTAAATTCGTTTGACGTCATTGTCACATGAGAAATCCAATCACGTGTTTTCAGTCAACCAGTTCATATGCCTCTCTGTTGCCAACTTTTGCTTTTCACCGAAACATTTTTTTAAAGAATATATAATTATTAACAATAATAGCACACAAAGGTAAAAACCAAATGTATTATTTTCTTTTTAAAACGTAAAAAGAATTCATTCATTTTTATTTTTATTTTGAAAAGCTTTTTTGTGCGAAGAATTTTAATACTTGGACACATCTTTATCCATTTATTTAATTTTAATTCAATGGAAAACACGTGATTACAGTGTCACGTGACCGTCGTGAATTTAATCAACGTTATAAAATTAGAAATATGCTTAAAATTGTTATAACTATGTAGAGAATATTTTATGATGCGAGAAAGGTTGATTTAAAACTAAAATGAGAAATATATAATTGCAATATTACAGATATATATTGCAGTTAGAATTTAATATCAATCCTAGAGTACTTTTTTTTAATCTGCAAGAGTGTTTTAAGTGTACAGGGCGTAGCTTCCGCCGTATCAATGATACGGGCCCCCAAGCTACAGGGGCCCCAACATGTGTAACTACAGTCCACTAATAGGGCTTCCATGTCTATAAAAAGGCCCCGAAGGAATTTTGATACAGAGCTCCCTCAGAGCTATTACGCGGACCGTCCCCAAAAAGCCCTCGTGTAGCTAAACAGTGGGACGTTAATATTCACTCACTCACTCCCTCAGAGCTAACTACGCCAGTGTCTTTAACATTAGCCGACGATATCCTTAATTCGTACTTGTTAAAAACACTAATGACTATATTCTGTTAATCAAAAAACTCGCTCTATGCTAAAAATAAATAATGCTATTTCAACTTTTTATTACTTATTACTGTCATAAGAAGCATACAAGTTATCTATACTAGATACTTTTATACAAACTAAAGCATTATATCAACATGGTTAATTTTTATTATTTTTGATTTCATAAACATTTTTTTCTTCTTCTCTTTTTAGCAAATTAAACTGCTCTTCACTATCTTGCTTGTACAATAAGACATCAGAAGAAATCCTTGCAGCTGTTCCAGGATTCTGGTCCTACGATTGGTCCATAGATCTACCAAGCTCCGATGAAGAGCAGTACCCGATCTTGCCAGTTGTTGACGGTAAAAATATGATATATTTAAAACTTCTGATAAACCATTTTTATCTTTTTTTTTCCAAAGGAAATCAGTTATATTTCTCGTTATCGCGTATCAATAAATACTTTTCTTTTAATTAGTTATTGTCTCTAGCTAGAAGTGAACTTTTTTACAAGTGTTGCCAAAAATTTATGTGTAAAATTTTCGCAAACTTAATATCAGACACTCAAAAACGTCTTAGGGCAACTGGGAACAGGAGCTCGGCCCCAATAAGATCTTTATCCGAATAATTTGAATCGTCAAATGTTACTTCAGGGAATATTCTCCGAAAAACCGGGATTGAACGGTTTACCAACTGGCAATAGTAGCAAGATTGCGTTATTATGTCATGACCGTGTCTAGGCTCACCCCCATACACCATTTAGGCAAAAGGAGTCAATCGGCATATGTCTAGGTTTATGAGATTTTGAGTAAAGGGCTTTTATTTGTTAGTTTACCGTTTGTACAAGTATTTGGCAACGAATGCTGTATGCTGTTTACCTAAAAATGTCATAGGTGGGGCCTGATTTTGCATAGGGGTGGGGATTGCTTTTAGCATACACAAGAGGGGTTGGATGTACACTCCCCCCCCACCTCACTCAAAGACCTACATTTTTTTTATTTTTACGATGGAGAATACCCCTCAATGCTTTCGTCTACGTGTTTTTTAGAATGTTTCCCATCCGTAAGAGTGGTAGGTGTAATCCACTGCCCCAGTGTCTCAAGAAATCTAAAGATACCACTGCAGACACTTTATTTGTGGACCATTTTCGATTTTTTCTTCAAACACAAAAATTACCCCCCCCCCCCAAATTTACGTTTGACATTATCTTATGACTGAGGTGGGGAACCAAGGCCTCTGTGAGTTTCTTGTGCGGCCATCATAAAAGCTAGCGTTTGTATTTATTAATATTTAATGGATTAAAACAGTTTGAAAATAGATGGAATTAAATAAAGAACGGTATGAATGTATGTATGTTTTAATGACGGTTCGTGGGAATAGTCAATTTTACATTTCAAATGTTAAAACGTCACCTAGTGCAACATGGCAACACTACCAAACATTCATATGTAGACGAACAATTAAGGCTTCACGTCTGTGAAGTAACAGTGAATATTAAGGCCCCCTGTAAAGTCAGGTTTTGGGCTCCAAGAAAAGCAGGTATTAGAAAGGGCCACATTAGTTCAGTGTGTCATTATCAAAGAATTTTTTTCTTCAATGCATGGATTCCAATTTAGAAAAAGTACTTCATCATTGTTATTAACTAGGATATTCTAAAAAAAAATCGTGTTCTCATTCCAAAATTAAAAATCACTTAGATTATTCAAGAAGTACTGATAAATATCCAATTTTAATTTAAGTGAAGTACGATCCCCTCTTTCTTACCTCCCAAATCCGTATATCCTCTTGAAGAAATCAAAATTCATTACAGAAAACATGTGATATTACTACCATATTTCATCCGCCGAGATTGCGTGCTTACTCAACGATTCTGTTGTATTATTCATAAGCCTCGGGAGAAAAATCAAACCCTCGGTGGGAGGAAAAAGCAATTTTCTTTTTAAATCAATCACTGGACCAGGGATCAGGGAGGGGTATAAGTAAATTCATATAAGAGGGTGCTTCGATTGGATGGATGAGGGACTTTAAATGGATCTCATGAGAATCGAGTAAATTGGATTGGATTGGTTGGGGGTTTTGTTTCGTTTGACCCAACTGATAATGGTTGCTCACGAAGAAAATCTTTTGGTACAGGATGCTTGGTTAATTTTGTGGGTGGGATTTGATCATATACAGGATTTTGGTAGCCTTGTTGGTTGGAATTTCGAATTCATAACCCCATAAAGCTACAGCCCATCGAATACATTAAAGGGAAAAAGGGGAGGCCGTTGTTAAAGCCCACTGCTCACAAGAGTGGGCAGTTACATTACAAATGCATAAAGTCCTAGGTATTGTGACGTTTGAAACAAATAAAGGTAGCGTGATTTCAAAAATAAAAATTTAGTTTAATTAAGTCACAGCTATTATTTACATTAATTTACTATTTAGTACAGTTAGATAATTTTAGGGTCCCAATTTCTATTGCTTTGTGAGGGAGGAGTCTTCTGGTGTCCGTTCAATGCGAAGTTTCCGCTCGAGCTCCCGTTTCCTCTCGGCCCCCTCTAGGTTTTTGGGGTTGACCGCTGTCGGCGCCTTTTCTTCTCGTTACATTCGACCTTGAGGGGAGTGGGCTTCTCATCGTGTCAAAGGTTGCCGGGGCTAACCAAGACACTTCCGCGCAATATATTAACGACTGCAGGTGTTTTTGCACATGTGGGGATCAATTCTCCTAAAAACTGATCCGGCCGTGGGAGGGGAAATCGCAGGTGTCCAAGAGCTCAAAGAGGTGACGTTACAGTCTCTTTGACCATCTAAAGCTCACTTAGATGTCCAATGCAGTCCTCCACAGACTTTAAAACAGCATTCAAGAAATTTTCAATTTGAATGTTTAAAAATAAAATTTATTTCAGTATATTTTGTATTATTTGCATGTATGAAATTTTCCTTGAAGTTTAGTGGCCATGCTAGAATAGTGGTCGTGGTCCTAAACGCGTTGCCGAGTCGCATGTTTTCAAATCCAAGTGCCACTGAAGACCCACTGTTTAGGGAGTCGAATGCACAATAAATCTGTCATCCTCAGTGCCCATTTTAGCTCGGGCCCTGAGCGCAGAAGATCTACAGGTCCTCTCGGCATTGGCGAATCAAAATGTATAACTAGAAAAACTGGTTAAGTCCATCTTATCCGAGCCCCTGGGCGTCCAGTGGATAAACCGACACTCTGGTCATCCTCACCACTTGGCAGTGGTTCAGAATTGCCAGGTTCGTCGCCATCAGTCCTCACGTCCCTTTAGAGTCCGATGTTGAAAAACGCTGACATTATGGAAGTTTGAATATTGTGTTGCATGCGCAAAATATAGTTGTGTGAATTTACATTGAAATTTATTCGAAAATTTATATACAGAAGAAGAAAAAAAAGGAACTTGTGCAGATTATTAAAGCATGCTGATTTGCTTTTATATTTAGTTCAAATGTACTTTTCTACATTATTTTATTTCAAACAATCGAAAAACAAAAGTCCGTAGTCACAGCTCTGTTCATTGCATTGTAATGTTAAAAAATTTTCAAGTTATACTATATATATTTTGTAATTTTTATTGCATTTTAGGATAAATTATGTAACTCTTGATCAGCCTTTTTTCCCCTTGCCCCCGTAAGAGGGCGCAAGAGCCGCCAAATGTATTTGTAGAATAGCGTAATCAGTATAAATAAAACATTTTTCATGAACAACGGACCACTATTTTCCGTTGCCAACACCTGTCAAACATTTTTTTCCCACTTGCTCTCTTAAAAAATTGGGTCCTCACTGGTGTAAAATTTCATTCAATTGTAATCCAATTCTTGGGTGTATTATCAAAAGAATAGAGGATCAAGTTCGCATTCTTTCGCCAACAATTTTTTTATTTGATTTTTTCTTTTTGGAAAAAGATCTCGCATTTCATGAAATTTTGAACGATAACGATATTCCAAAACATCTCATTCGAATTCTCAGGACAGTATGATTCGTTGCTTATTTCACATCCTACAACCGCCAATATCCATTCAAAAAAAGATACATTTGCCGTTCGGAATGGGGCTGCAAATTCTGTTATTTTCGAAAGAAAAAAAAATGCATTAAGGTATGTAACGCAAAAAGAAAAAAAAAATGGAAGATCTAGCCCTAGTCCATTTTTAAGAGTAAGAAAATATTTTTATTTAGAAAAAAAAAGTGCATAGAATAAATTGAGTGCTAACGGGTTAAAGCCATGAAGCTAGCAGCGGTGGCGTTGATCAGTGGCGTAAAGAAGAACATTAGGTCCCCCCTGCAAAATCAGGTTTTGGGCGGCAAGCTTAAATATGTACTTGAAGTCGATAAGGCTTTGGGCCTCTAGAATCCCTGCACCCCCCCCCCTTGAATGCGATGGTGTACGTTACGCCACTGGTGTTGATGGAGAATATTAAGGCCCCCTCTGCAAAGTCAGATTTTGGGCCTCAAGCCGAACTTCACCGAGGGTACGCACTTGGCGTCAATCAGGCTTTGGGGCCCCTAGAATTCTGCCCCCCTTCCCGCGTTGGGGGCGGTGTACGTTACGCCACTGGCTAGTAGTCATCTTGGTCTATTATACTTGCCAGTCAACTGATCGTACAGAAGCAGGGGCGTAGCTACCATTGTAACCTGTATCAATGATACGGGGCCTCTGAGCTACAGGGGTCCCAAAATGGGTAACATTATGAAACTTTCAAATAAGTGTTTTTTATTTCTTATTTTTTTAAAAAAAGGCCACCAAGGAATTTTGATACAGGGCCCATTCAGGACTAGCTACGCCAGTGTATAAAAGCCAGTATTTCTCAATTTTGCTTTAAATATGTTATCTATTTACTCTGTGTGTTTTTCACAATTCTTTTTTAAGATCACATATATTTTTTTTTTACAGGCAATATTCTCTACAGCACTCCTTACCACATGTGGCAGGAAGGAAATATTCAACAAGTACCTGTTGTTATTGGTAAGATATTTAAACATATGCGTGATCAATAAAATTGGAAGGAACAGTTTTCTCAAATCATTGACATAAAGAATAGGATTTAGGAATAAAGTACAATAAGAAAACATTTTTGTAAAGTCTTCTTCTTGTCTTGTCTATAGAATTAGTCCAAAAGATTATTAAAAAGCGATAGTAAAGAAGTGCCCAATTAATATTATAATTCTATTTATGTGAAACGTTTTAGAGAAAAAGAATTCCTTGTATGTGATGTATAAATCACAAAGACCTTAAATTTCTCACTAAATGGAATGGATTGATAAAATTACATTTGGTAAAAAAATAATACAGAAATTAAACCTTGATTTTATATCGCAGTGTGTGTGCACGGCTAAAAATAATTTAGTTTTAACACGTAGTTCTAGGATTAATGAAATAGTAGCGCCATCTAGTGTTATATATTCCAATTAAGAGTAAATATTATCTGTTGCTCAATGAATGCTACCTTTTCACACAGTGATCAAAAACTTAAAATAACTATAATCCTGTCACATTTAAAAGTTGTTTGATTAAACAATGTTACACATATTTTATTTTGAAAATTTTAAGAAAAATTTTCGCATTAAGGCTTACTTGATTTTCTAAAAATAACCCTGAATTCTACAAAACCCAATATTTTATTGTGTATGTAAGTTTAAACTGTTTTTGTATGAATTGCAAAAAACACAAAATGAATTAGGCGTTATCCTAATAATACATGAGACAAATATTAAACCTCATGACAACATTTTGTTCTTATTCTTTTTTGGAACAATTTTTATTTCGCGCGTTACAGTTACGGAAATACTCTGGAGCAAACGATATAAGAAAATTGAAAACTGCGAAATGTGTGTAAATTCCTGCCAAGTCTTCTAAGAGGCTTTATAATTTAAGAACAAAAAATATTTATTCAAAAGGAACTGGGGAATAGTTAACACAAGTTTATAATATTTTAAATCGAGCCATTTCGTATAAATTTGAATTTAATCGCATCTCTTTCTGAGAATGTCAGACGCTTGTTTTGTTTAAAACGGTTAAATGCCTTGAAATAATGTAAAATTGTGAAATAAATTAATTTAAATTAACCACAAAATCTTGAACTGGGTCATTTGCATGTTAAAGCAGACACGATTATTTAGGCTATAAAAATGAATCGGAAAGACATATATTTACTTTGTGCTCTTCAAGGATAATTGTGAGAAAGTGATTGATCTGTCTGAATTGAAATAATTATTCAACCTATTTTTTTAAATTTTGAATATTAAAAGAAAAACGTCGGTTTTGATCGTTAACAAACAAAATATTACCTAGTTGATGTTTACTTCTTACACATCGCAGCTCTGTGATCCTGTTTTGACCAGTATTCTCAGGGTTAAAAATTTATAATTAATTTAGCAAGAAAAACGCGAAGACGTTTTTGAAAGGTTATAAATCAATGAATGCCCTTACATGAAAATCTCGTATGGCAAGACAGTATACCTTCTAACAAGAACTGGAAGTTTAAGATCGACGAATTGATGTCCTAAATTTCTCTTCATATTGTTGTTTCTTATTTAATTTTTGATGATTGTTTGTGAAAAAAGATAAAAACAATGTGATACATTGAAGAACTTAAAGAACTGGTGAGCCTTTAAAAAAAGGTAGAAAACGAAATAACTTTATGGCAATTTTAGAAATATAATTAAATGCCACTTTTCTCTAATTTCCTTTGTTGTTTCTCTTCATAGAATGCTATATGTGATTTTTAAATTATATTATAACAAATAATTAAACACAAACTTTGACCTTTGTTTATTAAAAAGTTTCTATTAATGTTAGTATAAAAAAATGCGAAAAATAAAACTAAAAAAAAAAATACGGAGGGAATGAAAGTTTGAATGACTCATCAATAATCAAAATGGATAAATACGAACACGAATAGCAGAATGCTTATTAAAAATATTTTCTTGAAATATATGAATTATTATTTTCTTCATGCTTAAGTGAACATGTATTTTTAAAAGAATTGTTTCTTCTTTAAGTGCTAATATGACTACAGTAAAACAAGAAAAAGAGTGATTTACTTCGAAATCGAATATGGTTTCTTTGGATTACGATGAATTTTCGAGAATAGAGTTAGAAAAAAAATATTAAATCTGTAAAAAACTTCAACTTCAATTTTTCAATTTTTTAAAACAAGTTTAATTAAACGTACGAATGAAAAATAAAATCGTTTGCATAAAAAAATGCATCATTAAAAAATTAGAACATCTTACTTTTCTATTTAAATATGCAGAATCAATTCTAGTTCATAGCTTTCTTGCCTTTTGAAATTTATTATTGTGAAATTAGAGAGGGATATACAGTATTATTTCTTGGTTACACAAAATGACGTCATCATTTCCTAATGTTTCTGAAACTCTTGTGGAATATGAATACAATGGTTGGAAATAATTTAAGACCCAGTCAAAACATGTCATGAGTATAATGTAACAGACGATTTTTTTTTCATTTATAATTTTTTTCCGCTTTCACTAAAATAGTTTTTATCAACAATTATTCATTTTTTAAAAAATAAATACTAGGAAAGAAACTGATTGTATTCATTTTGCAGGATCGGTTGCTCAAGAGTCAGGCTCTTCCAAAGTGTTGCATAACCTTGAAAAGTGGAGCTGGTCCGATCTGAGTGAATATGTTAGTGAAAAATTGGAGACCATCAGCGACAATGTGACGGTGGCTGCTCTGCAGTTCTACATACAGAACTCGTCAACGCCTCTGCAACAGTTCCATTCCATGGTAAAGTATCCAGAATCGAATTAAGGAGACTTTAAGAAATTAATAAAATATAACAAATAATAATAAGAGTACACTCGTACTAATAAATAAATTTAATTGGTTTCAAAGTGACCGCCGTTTGCAGTAATGCAGAGGCACAAACGCTTGCAGAAATTTTCAACAATGAGCCTCAAGTCTTTTACTTTTAATCTATCCCATTCCCGCAGAAACAATTACTTTAGAGAGTCAAAAGTTTTGTATGGTTTAGTGCAGTCTCTTGACTCAAAATTGGACCATACACTGTAATCCATGAGATTGAGATCCGGCGAGTAGAGTAGTTATTCTACACATGATATCATGTCTGGAAAATTTGCTTTGCACCACTTTTGTGTCTTTTTGGCCTTGTGAGCTGGTGCAGAGTCTTGTTGAAACGTTCACTTTGCATTTCCGAAATGCTTTTGGGCCTACGTAAGTACATCAGCTTCAAGAATGTCCCTCTGGTACACTTTTTGATTGATTTTAACGCCCTATTCCACAAAAATCAAAGGAGTTTTACCACTTGCGCAAATTCCGCCCCACACCATGACCGACTTTGGATATTGGTAATATTCAACAATTGCCGAATGCTTAGAGCGTCCACAGACCAGATTCAATCGTTTTGGGAGTTATGAACTTGTTGAACCGCAAAGAGCTTCTCATCAGTGAAAAGGAATATCTCCCATCGCTGACTCGCGGCCCGTCTCAAAAGTTTTCGGCATCTTTGGAGCCGTGCGAGTTTGTTTCTTTCATTGAGGAGCTGAAATTTTCGCAACTTGTAAGACTCCGTTTTTGCAATTCGTCTCACCGATGTGACACATATTCTCATGTCAAGAGCGATTTTCTCATGGAAACCATGGGATTCCTCTGAACTCGCCTTTCGATGGCCTTACGATTCATTGAAGTGTTTATAGTGCGTTTTCGCCCACTTCCTGGACGTCGACCATTATTGCCAAGCTCTTTGAAACGACAAATTGCATCAAACACTGTTTGCCGAGGTACAAGAAGCAAATGAACGACTTCACACTTTCGTTTCCTTTGCTGAAACAACTCTAAAATAGCAGACCTTTTGCTCGACATTATCAAAAACACATAAATTAAAGTACAAACTAAGAAAAGTATTAAAAAATATTTTATTATTAAAGTGGTGGATAAAGAAACATGAAAATACCAATTAAAAGGAAATTTGTTAATTATTCTAGGAGGCAAGAAATTTGTCCGAGTTTTTTTTTTTTTTTTTGCCGAACCTTGTAAATGACATGTATGAGTGTCCCAGAAGGCATTCATGTCTTTTTACGAGATTTTTAACCCATTTTTTTATTAGAAAACTTCAAAGTATGGGAAATACGCAGCTAGCTATTAAAATTGCACCACCATGAAGAAGCAATGATACAATCGTCAAACTTGGATGAAAGAGAGAAGATGTGTAAATGAATACTGGGTTATTCCTTTAAGCGCAGTTGAAGGATGCAGGAAGGAAAAACGGCATCTCGGTACAAAAGAAAAATTACCTATGGGTTTCTCATCATAAATCGTATTTAAATGTTCGCTGTTTGTGAGAAGATCGTGATACGCCTCGTATAAGAAGGATGAATGGCTACCAGCACATATCAGAATTCGATAGTGGCAGGATCATGGTCAATCCAGAGAGCGATTTATTGTTAAGTGATATTGCTACTCGCATTGATCAGAATTTATGACTATCATACGAGTGTGGAATCGATGGGTTCAAGAGGGTCAAAATGGACTCCCGTATCTAATGCCCTTGAAGACAGATGTGGGACACAGACCTTGAGTCAGAAATTGGGCTAGTTTACAGTACAAGTATCCACACCAGCTTACAGCTGCTAGGTGACTATTATTTCGGTTTTCCTATACGACGCAGCTTGGAGAGGCGACAGTTTTGTTGGTGGGCTACAGTGGTGAGGCCATCAACAAAACTGGATAAGGAAGTGGCATCCCGTCATTTTCTCAGACGAGACCAGGTTCTGCGTGTATTTTCATCAAGGGTGTATCGCTTATGGAGGCACCGAGGAGAACGCATGGGCCCTTGAGACATACTGACAGACATTAGGTACACGACATGAACTGCTCTACGTGTTGTTGGTAATCTAAGCCGCCAACGTTACATTTATCTTATCTTTAGCCTGATGACTGTGCATTATCTTCAAGGCCAAGAAGACATTATCTTTCAACGAAACACGCAACATGTTACCCGTTGAATTCTGACTTACCTTGACGCAAGAGTTTTCGACTACCATACGTCATCCAGATCTCTCAACTATTGAAAACAGTTCGTCATTGGTTGCATATTTACCATATTTTATTAATTTAATTTTATGTCCAAGTTTTAATATAATTGTGCTGTTATGTAATAATTAAGAAAATATCACCAAATCCGTGTTCGTTAAAAGCATAAGCTTTTGTAACTTGCTTTTCAATTTTTTTACTCTTATATGATAGTCTGTTATTGCATCATCTCTAAATTATTTATATTAAACTATTTATTGGATTCTTTTAGGTATCGGATATCAGAACCATCTGTCCCATCGAACGACTAACCGAAGCCCTTGGTGGTTTCCTGCAAACGGATTCTTATTGGTATCTGGTGGATTACAAGCCAAGCGAACCGATCCAGTTCTCCAATCAGAGCGCTTCAGTCAAGCTGTCAGTGCACGGTTTGGACATAGCCGCCATCTTCGGTCTCCTGGATGACTACATAAAACCAATGTCTCCTCAAGATGTCACCTTCCAGAAGAATCTTCAGGATCTGTTCTACAGTTTTGTCAGTCTCGGAAGACCAGCGGTCAGAGGCGAGATTCTGATGTCATCCAGTTTCATCAATCTGATTGGAGAATCAGTCCGAAGTCGAATGACACCTTACGAGAATTGCCACCTCTGGAATAATGATATCTTCTACCCTACGTATGCTAAAATGAACTAGAAACTGTTCGTGCATGTTTAGAAATGCATGAACGAAAAGACGTTTGAAGTTTTGGACTGTAAATTTCGGTGTGTTTTCGTTCAAGTTATCGTTGCAGCGTTATCTCATTCCGAATACAAACTTATTCATTTGTGTTTAATTAAGGAACAAAATTCGAATGTCTTACAATATTCTATATTTTATAGGCAGATAGTTTAGGTTAATAATTGCAACTAAATGTTGGATAACGTTGATATTATTTGAATGATATAAAACTTTATTTGTGTTTTTTTTTAATGATTTTAAATCTTATGAATTCTTCTTATTATTAATTTTGCATTTTACTGGATTTTTTTTTGTTAATGTGTACTTCAAGTCGCAGGTTAGAAGGGCATTTTCTGCTAGTTTAGAACAGAAAAATCCCTGATTTTTAAAAAAAAAAATTAAAGTATTATTACCACCGTAAACTTCGCAATGTCGAGTAACAAGATGAGGCTGTGATACATTGAGAGTTAATAGTAATGAAAGCATTGCTCAGTTATCATATGGAAGTCGCTGTTGTCATTTTCATCATTTGTATGTGTTTAATTTTCTATAAGTTTACATTACACATTGTGTTTACTTTTTTCCTTCATCGCATCTCTCGTGATGTTTATATTAATGTTTATAATTCACAGATCTCAGTTTGCCATGGGACTTATATCCAGTGAAATTTCAAGTTCCCTACAACTGTTGGCATTTGATTTAATTTCTTTAAGTTTAATTTTTTAAGTATTCATTTGAAAAGCATAGTTCCTAATTATTTGACTATTTTTCATTCTGAAATCGTAAATGAATATATTGTTTTGAGTTATTTCTAGATCAATTAAATACAGGCGTGCTTAAAAAGACTGATGGGAAGAGGTATGGATGTTGTGTTCCATTTTTTTAGCGATATTTTGCTCACTTTGTAGATCAATAAAAGTATTTCGTTTGTGCAGTAGGTATATATGTTTGAGGAACTGCTCAATATCAATTTTGCATTTCAGTCTCTTTTGCCAAGAAATGCAAGCACTCAAATCCGTTCGATAATTTTTTTATCTTAAACATTTACAAGAACTCTTTTAGAATTTAAAGTTATACACACACAGTCGTTTTGTGAATGATAAAAGTTTTGCTTCTACAATTTTCCTCAAATATTATCGAATGTGAAAACTACATGATCGTCTTGTTGTATTGTTTTTTAGAACAAAAGGAAAAAACTTTCGTGATCCATATATCTATTTCTGAACGTTTATATTGTTTTTAAATGTTGGATTCACTTATTTATCAATGCACTTTAAAATTGGAGATGATGATGGATATTTATCGTATTTGGAATTGAAATTTTCTTTCTTTTCTTTTAGATAAAAAAAATTTACAAGAACGAATCAAAGTAATGTTATTTTATTGATACGCTTTGTACTCCACTCTCTTCATATATATTCTGCACAGAATTTTGAAAAATTCTTCTTTTTTAACTATCAGCGACTGTACTCTATACAAAGAATTTGACAATTTTTATGAATTTTTTTATTTGTTGGTTTTATCTCTTTTTCCGTTTGATTACGAAACAACCACAGGTGTTTATAATGCATTTCTACTGGAATGCGTTTTGTTCAGTCAACAAAACTCTCAATTACTCATACTTATGTATCGGGATTACGTACTAGAAGCTCAATTAGTTTTAGAATCTTTTTCGATATCTTCCTACCTCTTTTCCTTGTAAGTTTGTTGGGACCAACCACAACCCTGATCTTATTAAATCGTTGTGATTAGAGTTTCAGCTCTTGTTGTTGATAAAAAAATGATGGATCTAACCACCGAAAAACTTGTAGATTGAGAATGAAAAGCTGCGACGAGATTCAGTTTGGCTTGGTGACCCGGAATTTGAAGGTCGTCGTCTTTGAACTTCCAAGTCGGCAAATATGCACGTTCTGAAGTTAATCTGCTTTTCTACCTTCTCCCTGCCCTCTAGAATAAATGTTCTATGGTCCTGTTTAGTATATGTGTTTAGTGGATATCAGTGTATGTATAAATTTACAAGTTAACAGTTGGATTGCGTAGATTAGATTACATTACAGCTGTTCAGGCATCCAAGCTATGGATTGTACCAGGGTAATCAACAACAACAAAATTGTATGTCCATGGGACAGTATATGAATTTGAAAATTAATATATCAATCATCAAATACATTGTTAAATTTCTAAATTTTGGTGATACGTCTCATGCTGTTAATATAATTTAAATAATAAAAAAAATAAAACAATCACACACCGTTTAAGGTGGAACTTGAACAATCTAAAGATGATTTTAATAGTTCTTTTGATAAAATAAATAAATAAATCTCTTATTGAGAATTTTCTCTTTAATCTGTTCTAAATAATTACATTCCTATTGAAATTTTTAGTAACTCGAAAAAGAATTTTTTTTCTTTGGTGATTTTTTTCTGTACTAGTTTTTCAATCCCTCCAAAAGGGAAAGACTATTATTATACAGAAGATTTGCTGGCAGCGTTGGTGCTGTTTTTAATCCTATCTAGTGGGCTGTTGACCCAGGTGCTTGTTTTATATAAAAGGAAGGTTTTTAAATTATTGAAATTTTCTATAGAAGCGGATTTCATACCAAAAAGTATGCTCAATTTTATGCACTTTTAAACTTGGATCTTTGTCTTTGAGTAGATGGGGTAAAACGAAAAAAAATTCGAATTTTTTGGAATACATTTTGATTGCAAAACTTGAAAAAAAAATGGTAAGGAATTTTACACATTGTATTTATTGCCATTTACAATTTCGTATCCGACTGTACACTGGGATGTTGCATATCATTTTTCCCTAATAAAAATCGGTCTGTATGTGTTGCTCAATTTTAGAGCTATGAAGAAAAAAAGTGTTTACTTTTTAACTATCAATTGTGTAATTCGACTTTTTTCAGGATTAAATTTGTAATCTTATTGATGTGGAATTTTTCACTTTCATAACGAACGATTTTTACACATTTTTGATGTATTGAATCTAAATGCATTAATGTGCCCACCATGGAACTAAGCAAAATTTCTCCACGAACTCATTTAATTGTATTTTGACGTTACATGATACTGTGTTTCTGTGTTCACAAGTATATATAATCTAAATAAAATTCTCTAAATATTGATTCATTTCTAGGGATTAGTAATAGAAACTGTTTTATATCTGGACTAGACTGATAAATGAATGTATTTTTCTTATATGTTTTTATTGTATTTTATTTCTTGAGAGTATTTTGGTTTTTATTGTGTTTTTGACTATAATGATATCATTTTATAAAAAAAAAAAAAAATTCTTATTACTTTTTTCGTAAATATCTAAACTAGAAATTGTGTGTTTTAAAGTCTGATTTTTTTTAAATGTTCATATTATCATTTTGTCTTAGTTCTGTGTATTTTTCTGTAAGTGCATGTTTTTTCTTCCGAGAAGTATTATTTTTAAAAAAATTTTAAAACATAAAGTGTTTATTACGTATTTTAAAAAGGTCTGTATTTAAAGTATTTAAAAATTATAACATTTTGGAAGGGGGGAAAAAGAACCAATTTACAACTTTTTCAAATTCTATTGAAGAATGAACTGGGATTTTATTTTGTCATATACGTTTTCTGAATTTCTAAGTATGATTGTCAAGTACTTAAGATTACATTTAATGTGTTTCTATGTTTAGTAGAATCTTGTAATGGCTGCAAAATAAGTAATACTTCAAATATTTGTTTTTTTCTGTGTAAATTGAGAAAAAAGTATCTGAACCTCTGCTCTGTGTACATCTTAAACTAATAATAAAAAAAGAATTAAAAAATTGTGTTACATTCATTTCCGAATTTTCTTTCTGCATAAAATCGACCCTGTCTCAAAGCAAAAATGATCTCAATAAGTTTTAAATTGAAACTTGCATAATTTTTAATAAATTAACGTTTCCCTTAAAAAATAAAACTTTTTTTCTGTGATTAAGGTAACCGACTACCCTAAAATTGTGAATTTTGCCCAAAACGACTTTTTTTATGATTTTATTTTATATGCCATCTTATTAGCTTTATAAAAATACCCAGTTTATTATTTTCCGTTCACTAGAACGAAAACTACAAGTGTTTTAGTAAAAAGCAGATACCATTACTTTAAGCAAGATGTCATACTTTTAAACGAGCTTTACTTGAAATGTGTCTTTTTTTTTTCTTTTTTTTTTGAAAATGCTCAAACGGGGGGAACAATTGGTGAAAAGGATATGGAAATAATTAACTGAAATTTTTGTGTATGCTCTGTAGAATAGTAGAAGTGTTTTAACCTTCAGATTTATCAATCACTGTTTTATTACCAAATTTGCCGTCCCTTGTGTTAATATAATCACTGCTTTTTAAGCAATTTCATATAATAACTACAATAAAGTGCTTTTGCTTTTGTAAAACTTACAATATCTCTTATTCTGAAGGTCATTTCAAAAACGAATCATCAGAATTGAAAAAAATGAGAATATGCTCTTAAACTTTTGGTACAGAATGGGCCCCGTTTATGTAATTTTTTGTATAAATGTTTACCCATTTTTTCCCATTTTAGTAATAATAATTTCTTTTCCTCTTCTTAATTTTAGCATATTTTTCTTAAAATTTACTTAACAAATCTGAAAGCCACCAAAAACCCCTATATCTCCATTTAAAAAAAAAGTTATCGCAAGTAGTCGGATACCTTAAAATACAAATCTATGACATATTTAAATTTATTTAGTCCAGATTCATGAATTTTGACAAAAAGTCTGAAACACGTTAATGGCATCCAAAGATGTCATAAAGACCGTAAATAGAAATGAGAAAAATAGTTCCAAGTACAAAATGATGTCGACTCATTTTAGTTTGAAAATTCTTTCACAGCACAACATTGCAAGAACGCAAAGAAATTGAGAAAAGACAGTTTAAGGTCTTTTGGACAGAGATGGCAACCTCGTAAATATCTTAAAACTGTGAATCATTTAACACTATGTCTTGTGTGGATTCTTAATTTTTGAGTTATGGTAATTACATAGATTTAAGAAAAATATTCGGTTCGCGAACTTTTCTTCAATCCATTAAAAATAAATGAAATTTAATTAAATAATGATTTAAAAAAATGCAATTTATTTTTTGAATATTAAAGTTATTCGTGGTGAGAGCAAAGATCGTGTAAGAAGAGATTCATATAAAACTTTCTATTTTTCATTATACTCAACTGTATGTATGTATATTGAACCCTTTCAGGGTCATTTTTAAAGGGGTTGCGGGCTTCAGTTAAAATCCTTACTATATAAAGACGACTCAATAAGATAGAATCAATTGTTGAATTTCATTGTCATAATTTACCAATCTTCGTGCATAAATGGGGAGGGTTCGTTTTTATTTTCATACAAACAGAAAATTATTCTTTTTTTAATAAAAAAATTTAAGTGTAAGCTAAATAATACTGTTGTGAATGGTTTTAACAGAAATTACTCTTAAAAGTACGCCACAGAAAAATGATATAAAATTTAAGACGGAAAAGAAATTTCTTTCAATTCTTAGGGAAGGGGAAAAAATCTTTAAGCAAACACAGCGAAAATTTGACTTGAAAGAATAATAATGGTAAAATTGCATGTATATGTAATTCAAATTAAGAAAGAAAAAATATTTTTTATGTTACAGCAGTGATTCCCAAAGTGGTCTATATAGACCACCAGGGGTCTATGACGACCTGCAAGAGGTCCACTCGAACGAAAAAATAATTTTGGGGTCTATGATAGTCTTTCTCATTAAACCAGATCATGACGTTAACTTTAAAAAAATATGATCCAGTAGGAACCAGATTTTACCAATTTAACATTTACTAAATTTAGTGAGGTTAGTTTGACAACATAAAAGGTGACTACCATACTAGGTGACAACATAAATTTTATTAATACAAGGGCTATTTCAGCATTTCTTTCCAAAATTAAGTTAAAGAAGTATAATATTGGACGTCGCGAATTTTGTCAATTTGTCACAGTCTGTCAAGACATTTTAACCTACGTTTAACATTTAAATGCACTTACTCAGATTTTGAAACTAGGTTTGAGATTGTTTTTTTATAGTAATAAAGCAGTAGACAATGATTTCAAACAAAAATGTGTGGGGAAAAAAATGTGTCATATGGCAATAGGAACTGATTAGAATAGGTCCTAATGAAGATCTTAAAATTAAGATTAGAAACGGATGTCAGTAATTTTGGCTTTAAAAAGATATACCTGATATTTGTCACAAATTATGGAATATCATGAGAAAGTTTTTAAATGTGTTTTTCCTTGTGGACTTTCACTGAGTTTGTCAATCTCAAAAAGAAAAAAAGAAGTGGGCACTTACGAAAAAGGAAGGTTAGGGTTAAACCTGGCAAGATTGATATTAAATGTTGAAAATTTGTTATTGAAACACCAGATTCATCCCACTCTTTAAAAGTATTTGTTCAGTTATTTTGTGTAACAGTTATTTATGTATTGATTTGATTTTAATTTTAATTCATTACATGCGCTTTTTAAGTTTTAAACGCAGAACTATACTTATTACAGTTAGAAATTTAATTTTTTGAAAGTAGTAGCACCAACTATTTAAAACACATTTAAGTTGATAAATTTGCAAAAAATTAATATTAGGTAGGCAGGGGTCTACCCGAAACCGAAAAACATGGCAAGGGGTCTATGAGACAAAAAAGTTTGGGAACCTCTGTGTTACAGTAAAAAAAAAAAAAAAAATACAAATAGTTTATTTTTCATCAGTTAGAAAAAGGTGTAATTATTAAGACTTGGATATTATCGGAACCATCAGAGGTTATCAATACTATTAATAACTTCTACTTAAATCCTAATACTCCTTAATATAAAATGGATTTGTGTCATCTATTTCAAAAAAATAATTTTTCAACAGTCTTTCTTAAAGTTACTGAGGCGTCTGCAAAAAGGAAAAATAAACATTTTTTACACTAAATTTAAATGGTTCTCACTTACTTAAATTAAAAGCAACGGAAGTAAAATTGTTACGTAGAATTATCTGTATATTTATGTACCTGTTAATGAAAAAAAATTCCATTTTAAATTTCAGATAAATTTCTATGAGCAATAAATAATTAATAACTATTTTTTATTTTCGAGGCATGTTCCTACCTTCAGGTACACTTTGCATAAAATCCACTGCATATATAGCTATAAAATTTTACAGAGTTTTTGCAAACGTAACAATCCAAAAAATGAAATTTTAAAAAATAAATTTGTAAAAAATTTTAATTAATGATTTAAATTTCTTTAAATTATATGCAGGAATTGTGCTATATCTAAAATTTGTGAATGTTTATTTGAAAAAAAAATTAATTCACTTTGTTGACAATTTGTGAATCTTATAGTATGCAAAATACTATATATCAGCACTATAGATAAACTAGATTTTGAGAAAAGTGTACCGGAATTACCAAAAAAGGCATTTTGAGAAAATTGCAAATAAAGATATTTTCATCTATGGTTTGTAAAAAATAATATTTTTAATACGATATATAATAATCCAATTCATTATAAAATACATAATTAATTGGATTATTTTGCATCATTTCTCATTTTTAAATTGTAAGTTTAAAATTCTAGATTATTTTTAGAAGCTTTTATTTACTCTTTCCCTACTTCATCAACACGTGTTATCAACGCGATTCACACCTTCCTTTTAAAATACCAAAATTTTATATCTATAAGTTTAGTATTTTTCCTTCACTTTGAAGATCATTATTACAGGATATTACAGAATTCCTTACAAATATTTTTATTGTTATAAAAATTCTCAAAGAAAATGTCTTCGATTAATTTTAAAAGTTAATTTAATGTCTAGTTTAAGTGGAACTCCGATTTTAAAAATTATAACAGAAGAATCTCTGTTTTTATACCTATACATATGAGTATTTATTTATTTTAAAGTAAAACCAACTGTTTATTACAAACATGTAGAGTTATTTATGAGCATTCAAATGTAGAAGAAAAAGTGAAATAAGCAGTTAGAAAAAGTGAAACGTCTATTTTACAAGCTGTGTATTTAATTTAGAATAATTCTCAAGATCCACTTTGTATTATATCTACTTGATTTATAATTTAAGAACTACACTGATTATTTATAATTGCAAAACTGGACATAATTAACATTTCAAAAACAAATTTTATTTTAAAATTTTGTAACTAATCATTTAAATTTTCCGTAATTTTTGCACAAAAAATGTAGAGTTTTCAATAAATTTGAAAACAATACAAAAAAATTACATTCTCTGTTTAGAAAAATTAGTTTTTACTATACATATTATGTACAAATCGGATTTTGAAGAAATTGTACCTGAATCATAGTAACATCACATTTATTTACAATTTTAAAATTCCTTTTTCTAACGTTCTATTTATCGAATTCTCATAACTAATGCATCTATGGATGCAGCAAAGTTCCTCTATTTTTTTAAAGTAAAATAAAAAAAAATGCAAAATTTGAAGCATTTTTACCTCCCTGTTACCTAAACTCTCACTTCTCAATCTCTTAAGTTTAATTCTTAGCATTATTTTAAGTCTGAAAGCATTGAATTTCTCGGAGCATACGATTGTGGAAGTTTAATTATTATAATAATTTAGGCAAATTGTCCATTTAAAATAATTTATGCTTGAATACCATGATCTGTCTAATACAAAAAAAAAAGACTTAATACATTGAAACAACATTACTACTCGTATTAGTTTATTAAAATGTGTTCACACATACATATATTATTCCCCCCCCCCCCCAAATTACTTTTCAACTTTTGCAGAAAAGTTCTTAAGAAATATTGTAGAGCATCGTTGCCTGGATTTTGGTAGTTACCTATCAATTGAATAATGAAATGACTTTGCTAAATTTTATTTAAAAAAATACTGTATAAAATACATACACAATTCTTTAATTCCTCTATAAATATAACAGAATGAAAGAAGTAATAGAATACACTTTTTCGAAAGAGTAGTAATATTCTATGTGGTGCGTATCACACTATATAATATATATAATATATAACTCTCTCTAAAACAAAACATAAAAAAATAATAAACCACATCATATTGCTGAAATCTGAAATTGCTGTGTAACTAAGGAATAATATGACATTTATACTGAAGATTTTCAGAATCTATACAGAAAGTCCACTTATCCTTCATGGATGTTCAAAATATTTCCTCATCCAACTGGCATGGAATATCACAATATGTTTTTCATAACAGAACCAACGAAATTCACATTGTAGTCCTGTTACGTCTGCTTATGGCAAAAATAAATAATACACGAAGCAACATCGAATCTTTTCTTTAAAAAAGAATGGCTGTTGCACGTCTTTCATATGGTAAAACTCAGGATACAGGTTGAGAATTACCCAATTAATTGCACATCTCAAGATTTAAAAATCTTCGTCAAAAACTTGAAGCCGATTAATATTGCACGTTGGGGGAATTCGATAACACTCGTTGAACTATTTTCAAACCTTTTGGAAGTTCTGAGGTTTGAGTAACATCAACGAAAGACTTAGGTCTTCTTTCAACATAGCCATATCCGTTAGAGACCGGAACCCATGATCGTAGAATGTCTTCATCAACAAGTTTATTTGGATTAGTTTCGGTTTCATGTTGTGGCAATGGCTGTGCTGGAGAATATGACGGTGGTTCTGGAGCTCGTTCATCGTTGGATTTAGCAGGGAAGTTTTTGTATATCGCTACAGGAAGTACTCTGTCTTCTGGAGCAACTGTTGACAGAGTTAATGGCACTTTGTAATTTACAACTGGAACTGGTGGAGATGTTTTTGTTACATCAGGTTCCGAAGTTTTCTTTTTACCATCAATAGAAGCATCTTTTACAGAACTCGAGGTTTTTTCTTTATTTTTAGGCATCATATCAAGCGGCTGTGCAGGAGCATAGTGCGAATTTGACATCGGGGATGCACTGCCTTGTTTTCCAGGTGAATCTTTCTTATTTGGGGACGATTTATCTGTTTTATTCATCTTGTTGTCAGTTGGTGTTATTTTCGTTTTCATTTCTTCCGGCTTTTTCTTATCAGAGGGAGGTAGTGATTTCTCCTCTGTTGCATTTTTCTTCGAATCTTTTGCCAATAAATGGGTTAAATTCATTTTAGTAAGGAACTTTTCTGTTATGTCTTCTAGAAATATAGGAAAATCATCAATATCATCTAAGTGGGCCTGATTGCCATATCCCGGATAAAAATCCAAAGACCTCGATATTGGTGTTGAGTCCATGGCTGCCCAGTTTCCTGCACCACCAAAGCTTCCGTCCTCATCTGCAGATATTCCGCCACCTGGGCCTAATCCCATCATATCCAGAAATTTGTTCATGACGTGTCCAACAGAGCCAAAGCGCTGACTTACTTCTGGCCCGTGCTCGTGGGAATCAGTAAAATCGGCAAATGCGTTTCTGATTTCTAAGCTAGCTCCCTTCAGTCCACCAATATTGTTGAAAAGGGGCTTATGTCGTGGCACTTGAGATACATAATGAGCAAAATGGTGGTTTGCTGCTGGTATAAATCGATGAGGCATCAAAGTAGATCCCGACATGGCCAGATCGCCCCAAAATGCTGCTGTGGCGCAGCATTATGACGGAAGGGATTGAAATAATTGCCTAACTGTAACTTTGTCGGTTGGCTAAAGGAGGAAGCAGCTGAAAAATCTGAAGGAAGAGAATAGGCTGGTTGGAACTGGTTCCAAGCATTTGTAGGAGTATGGTGAAGATGTTGTTGAAAAGGGCTGAAGGAACCAGGTGGATGGAATCCATTTTGATGATAGGGCATAAATATCGGCCTGTTTGCTGTAGACATTCCACTCAAAGGTTTGGTGAAAGAAAACATGTTTGAAAAGGAATTTCTGAATCTTTGCTGCCATCCCATGCTTGGCGGGTGAGTGTGAAAGGGTCTAGCAATACTGCCGGAAGGCATTTGTGGAATAAAGCTGTGCTGTCCACCAAGAGGAAGGGAAAAAGTAGATCTTGTTTGGGAAGAATCGAAATTTAAACTTTTAGCCTGTCTTGGAGATTCCGCCTGTTGTGAAAAAGATTTTTGTCTTGCTGAATTCGACGAGGCAGCTCGTAGTAGTTTCATTATTCTTTCGGGAGTTAAAGACTTGTACAAATCTGGCATGTTTTCACCACGAATCATATTCACCTGGAGAGGTGTTTGTGGATTCAAGATGACAAGAGGGATGTTCTTCAGTGTGTCAAGGTCCAAATGTTGTGGATATGGAGACATCTCAGAAGCTGATGCATATGTAGTTGGCTCATGATTCATTGATATAGCAGGGGAATATTGGGGCTCTCTCCTAACGCTGGTCGCATATCCGGTGGATGAAAGCCAAAGAACAAGAAAAACAAGTGGTAGCATCTAAAAAATAATAGATAATTAGAAAAAATAACAAGTAATATATTTAAAGTAAGTATTACGTAATGTTTGTCAGCAGGAGTGATGTCATGTAGCTTAAATTAATTACAAAAAATGCAAATGAATCCTAACAATATGTAAAATATGAATTAAACATATGCTTAGGAGTCAAATTTCGAAGTTATTAAAGATTCGAGTTAAATTATTAAATCTGCTTCAATCTTATTCATTCAGGTTTCATTTATTCAATAAAAATCGTTTGCATTATTGACTTGGAGCAATCCAAATTCGAATACATATTATTTCAATGTCTCGCAAGGTATCCGACTACCCTAAAATTATGAATTTTGCCAAAAATTGACAATTTTTTTATGATTTTATTTTATAGGCTATCTTATTAGCTTTATAAATATACCAGTTTATCATTTTCCGTTCACTAGAACTAAAACTACAGGTGTTTTAGTAAAGCAGATACCATTACTTTAAGCAAGATGTCATACTTTAAAACGCGTTTTACACGAAATGTGTTTTTTTGAAAATGCTCAAATGGGACAGCGATTGCTCAAAAAGTTTAAAAATAATTAACTAAAATTTTGTGTATATTATGTATAATAGTAGGTGTTTTAACCTTCAGATGTATCAATCACTCTATTATTACAAAATTGACAGTCCTTATGTGAATATAATAACTTCTTTTAAAGCAATTTCATATAGTAAGTGAGATAAAGTGCTCTAGTTTTTGAAAAAATTAAAATATCTCTTATCCTGAAAGTCATTTTAACAATGAATAACATATAGCAACACATCAGAATTGAAAAATTGAAAATTATAAACCTTTGGTACAGAATGGACCACGTTTATGTTATTTTTTGTCAATTTTCAACCCATTTTTTCTCATTTAGTTATAATATAGTTTATTTTTCTCTTCTTAATTTTAGCATATTTTTCTTCAAATGAACTAAAAAAATCTAAAAACAACAACAAAATCCACATATCTTCATTTTTTTAAAAAAAAATTGTCGCAACCAGTCGAATACCTTAAAATAAAAACAAAGCAAAAAAAAAAAAAAAGGCATCAAAACACAGGTATTAATGTCACTAATACCTCAATGTCATGATTTCATTTTTTTTTAAAGTGAAAATAATCGAACTTGACATGGAATTATTTTTTTTAAAAAGAAATTCTCTGCTGCAAAATAATCGTCAGCAAAATAATACGGAAAACAAGCGGAAGCGAGATAAGAAAATAAAAGTGAAGTGAAGCGAGACTCAATATAATAAGAAGCTATTCAGTTAAGAAGATAAGAGGATTACATATAACATGATTTCGGTCCTTTGTTAATATAACGAATTATTCTAAGCTTAAATTTTAATGTTTCTATGTTCTTTCAATATTTTAATTGAGGATTATTATCCTCCGGCGTATTTTATTTGTTATTAACCGCAACTGGGAATTTAATTTCAGTAATTTGTTTACCTTTCACAAGTAGAAAGAGAAACGAACGAAGAAAAAAAATCACAGATTTTCTGTTCAATAGTTTTAGAAAGGTAGTTATTTTATTTTTAGAAATCTTAATAGAAATTTAATTATGCTTATTTACGCATTCTACAATGTTGTTAATATTAGCATTCTAAATAAATTCGAATTAAAATTATTTTAAATATTGAATATTTTTCTTTTTAAATCTTTTTTCCTGTCTCAGTCTGTCTATCGGTCAGTTTATTCTTCTATCAAGTAGTTTTGGTGAGAAAATTTTTTAAATGTCAGGTATTATATACTCATGTAGTTGTTAATCTATCAAAACATGAAAAAAAGAAACTCACTTATTCGTCTCGGGATTTCCTGAAGTGTTAGACATATATACTTTAAATTTGGTAAGCATATTTCTTTTGTTGAGTAGATCCGCCAATGACATTCTCTGCGTAAATCAACTCCCAAAGAAGGTTACAGAGAACTTTTCAAAAAAAAAAATCAGTTTTCGAAGTATTAGAACTATCGATTATTTTAAATTTAGCAAGCATGCTTTTTTTGTTGAGTACAGATCCGCTAAGAACGGGTTTTGAAGAAATCTACTCCCAAGGAGGGGGCTTACGGGTGGATAAAATTAAATATTCTTCTGTTTTAGAAATTCGAGTCCTGTCTTTTTTAAATCAAGAGGTTGTGATGGATCTATACGCATCTCTACTAACCCCTTCAGGACTCTTTCAGGAAAATATTTAATTGAACCAACTTTCACCGAGTGAAGAAAGCGTAATTATGCAAATTTAGTACATTATATAAATTCTGTATTCCGAGTTTTAGGAGTTAGTTGGAGAGTGAAGGATCGTGAAATGATTAAGTGCAATCGGAGTTTATCAATTAAAGATTTCTGAGAGAGGATCAATCGACGGTGATTAATTCCGGATAAGGATCTCATTCAAGGACTCAAGTGTAGGACTAAACTTCGTGATCCTTATTTAAATAGAAGGTTAGCTTATTAGTGCTCGACGTAGTTATATTGAGCTTGTTTAAGTTATCGTGGAATCAGTTGAGGGTCCGTATTATTATCCCCAGGCTAACGAGTCTCACCTCCGCGCTCTGCTATATGATCTGTTACCTTAATTAGATTATTATTGTCTCTGCTTGATATTTTGGTGACAATAAAATAATTAGAGTGAATCATGTCTACTGATTATTCAGTTTCTCCCACACACCTAGCAGGGTCCGAGGGAAGACAAGAGGGTTCAGAGGGAAGCAGGAACCGACAGGCATTACAAGGGGAAGGTTAAAAGAATAGTTTTGATTACAAACGAAAGCTTAATGCTATAAAGGACTTAGCTATCAATAACTTAAAAATAATATATAGTTGTACAACACCAGCGAAGCAGGTGGGTAACCATTAAAACTGTACCATATAGATAATAGTAAATTACACATATATCGTATAATTATAAATTTATTGCAATAATTTATTACGTTTATTAGGTTATTACGTTTACGTAAATTTACAGCAATAATTTTACAGCTATACAACCTCTGATAATAATGTTCGGTGAATTAAATCAGAGCGGCCGATCTGGCAACACTGGCGAAACAAACGCTTATCATGTGTAGCTTCAGGTGTTGGCCGTCTATCCCCACAGTTGTTCAGTTGAGCATCGTTTGTGTTCCGTGTAAGACTTGTTTTACAAAGTGCTTGTTTAGTGGGTTGATTCTTAACTGATAACTGGAAAATGAACGAACAAAAGATCAATTTAAAATTTTGTTTTAAGTATGGCAAGACACCGAAAGAAACTTATGCTATGCTGGTACGTGTTTATGAAGATCAAACACTGTTATGAAATGTGTGTAGGAGTGGTTCGCCCGTTTTTGAGAAGGCCAGGATTGTGTTGCTGACAATTTCGCCGTAGTGGAAGACCGGCGACCTCCATCAGTGACGAAAACATTGAGAAAGTGAGTATCACCATTTTTGATAGTGAAGACATTATCCACAAAGAATTTCTACCTGAAGGAACGACGATGAACGCTGCAAGATACTGTGGAGAACGCAACGGCGCTCGGGTTCCTAGCCGAGTACATAACCACTAGACAAAAGTGATCATCTCTGTCCGGAGACTGTTACTGGCTTTTATAGGAATCGCTACACTACTTCCCCACCAGTGAGTCGGTGGATAAGCGAATGAATGAGATATTTGTTATGGCGAGCGTGTGTAACACTTGAGTTGTTGCTGTGGATTTTGGTTGATGAATCAAGTGAGTCTGACGACTTTGGTTGATGAATCAAGTGAATCTGACGAGTTTGGTTGATGAATCAAGTGAGTCTGACGACTTTAGTTGATGAATCAAGTTAGTCTGATTGTTCTTGTTGCGGGTAGATGGCGCCACGAAGATCAGAAGGTTTTTTTGTAGCTCAAGACCGGGTCACCAATGAAGTGGCGCGCTTATCCAGCAGGACAGAACCCGGGTTCTTTGGATCCGAAACCGAGTAACTCAATCACTATATAAAAAAGATCACCTTAGTAAGGAGCTTTTTACTGGCTTATATAGATTATACCAGTGCTGTACATTAAAGTTTTGACCCGTTTCATGAAACATCTGCGCAGGGTACGATTCCAGTGCGCACAACAAGGTTCATGGTTTCTCGTTCACGACAATGCTCTCCCTCACACATCGTCAAACAGTTCCTAGCAAAAAAGTTGGTGGAGCAAATTGAACATCCTCCATAACTCGCCAAATCTCAATCCTGAAGACTTCTTCCTATTCCCACGACTCAAACTCGATTTGAAAAGAAAGAGATTTGACGATATTCCCTGACACCAACGAAACGTGACGAGGCTTTTGAACTCCTTCCCAAACGAAGATTATTGCAAGTTTCCAGGATATGTCTCTGCGGTGCATAGTTATGGAACGTAACTATTTCGAAGAACAGTAAAGTAACTTTCATTAATATTCATTCACGTTAATGTTACAGGACTATTCGCCTAATTTATTGTAAGAGTTTGTATAATTTTAATTATATGAAAGAAATAACTGTTAAGGAACAGCTAGAGAAAACTGTAAACGAAACAGCTAGTTTCTCTTGTTTCAGAAACAACTAGAGAAAAATAAACACTGGATGGGGATTATAACTTTTTTGGTGAATATTTACCTAGTGCCTGAAGAACTAGAATTAAACAGATGGAATATTTATTTATAAAAATTCAGTATATTCACTAAAACGAGATATCCATCTCAATACAGTCTTTCTTTTTTTTTTCCATCGAAAATTATATTTTAGCTAATATCTCTCTCTGTATTGTGTATATTTCTTCGAAAATTACACTTTAGCATATTTTCTCTCAAAACTTGGTTCAAAGATAATTTTAACACGAGATATACAATTTTTAAAAAAAAAATTCAGCTAATTTAGAATTAAAA
>BMAO01006193.1:0-19016 GCA_019973975.1 Trichonephila clavata | reverse complement strand
TCAGTGCTCTCTGTGACTTTGTGACGAGTCCACAAAGCAGCATGTAGCCGGGCTTTGTCATGAAGCAGTATGATGTCCTTCCTATTGAACATCGCTAGACACTTTTCTTGGAGTACTGTTTTGAATTTATCCAATTTATGACAGCACCTCTCCAAATTTAGCCTTTCGTTTGGTTTCAACAGCTCAAAATCTATCGGTCCTCGCATGTCCCACCATATACAAAACTGTCTTTTGTTCAGGCTCAAGTTCAGTTTAGAGGTGGATGGGGCAGGTTTTCCGGGTGCACAATATGCCCTTTTCCTTATGATGTTATCATAGGTAATCCATTTTTCAACCCCAGTTATGATCCTGTCCAAGAAGGATTCGATTTTGTAGCGCGCAATATGATGATTTCATTCAAATTTTTCTCAATTAACTTATGTGGAACCCCATCTCGAATACTTCCACACAAACCCTAGTTTCCGAATATGATCCGAAATAGTTTGTTGAGCTGAATCAAGCCTATCCACAATCGCTGATGTTGTCAAAAAAGGATTTTGCTATACAATGATCTTGACAGTATCATCGTCGATCAAAGATGGTCGCCCAGAGCGTGGCTTACCAGAAAGGCCGAAATCACCTACTTGAAATTTTTTAGCACCATCTTCTGCATGTTTTATTAGAAACTGTACCTTCACCAAAAACTTTCAATGAATTTCTGCACGCTTCTGTAGCATTTCTTCTTTGTTGGAGTTCATACAAAATACAGTCACGTAAATGAACTTTATCTACAACAGTGGTCAAATGATCACATCTCACTTAATATTAACATGAACTCATTTGCTAGGTCAGTATGTAGACATTCAGTGATAAAGAAGAGGGCTAAATATGCGACAAATGAATATGCACATACTTGTTGAAACTGATTGTAACCGGAACGGACAGAACTTTTCGGTAGTACTAATAGTCACACGTATTTGAAACTTCTTAGTTTAGTTTTGATATTTTTTCTCGTATTATCAAAGAAAAATTTAAAAGTACTTAAAAGTTGGTAAGCATACTTTTTCTTAAATTACTTACTGGAATAATGATTGTATCGTGTACATAAATATAATACTAATAATAAAAATGATTAGGATGATTGGAGGCACCAATAACGTTAGTATCGAGTGTACGCCTGCTCCCTGGTTAATTAAAAAAACTGAATAATGCATTGCAGTCCAGACAGTAGACTGTGATCTAATGAAGTAGTACCAAGGAAAACAAGTATACAGAATAACTTGTCGCAAATTGAAATTTTTGTTTGATTATCGGTATTTACGAAAAGTGCCTTCCCGCTGCATTTGTAATTAAAATATTGCTCAACATTTCTTCAGAAACATACATTTTTCGTATGATTTGCTGTCGTTCAATAGATTTTGGCCCTTTAATTTGGTACTGCCTCAAAGCAACATTTCCTATTTTTGTAATTATCTTCAAAAAGAATAAAAAGAAAAATTAAGAATCCGAAAATGCGTTTTTCAATTATTATATCGAATCTTAAAAGATCAAATAAATCCAATTTTAGTATTAGCAGAAGTGTTAATTCAATTTCGTTAATTTCGGAGATAATCTTTTTATAGTAATTGATACGAAGGTGAAAAAATCGACCATTTTTTATACGCGACAGTATATGATCCCAGACTATGAAAAATTACTTCTCACATACCTGCTACTGAAATGTTTGTTTATATCATAGGTTCCCAACCTTTTTTGTAATGGCGCCCCCTTTTCTAGTGAATATTTCGATACTGCCCTCTCCCACTCAAGAGAAATAAGAGAGTACATAATACATGGTGAAAACAAGAGTTAAATTTTAAAAAATATTCTAATACTAATAGAATATATTTTTTTAATTCAATTTTTTTCTGAAGCCCCAAATTTTCTTACTTCGAATCTGAAATGGCTATTGCCACAAATATATTTAAATGTGTGTAATATTATTTATTTTAGTTATAGAATAGGATATTGTTGGAGTTGAAACGTTACTGAATTTCTTCTTCACTTAAAAGAATGGCATACACGTTTTAGCTTACCTGTTATAAAGACAGACTGGGGTTTAAATGATACAAAGTAATTAATAATAAACTATTTCTTTCAAAATAAACATAAATTGACAGTTTCAGCCTTTAAAGAATCACTCGTTAATTCCTGGTTAACGTATTTAATTATGCTTCTTGGATAACATACGTAATAAAATGCAGTGAACTAAACTTTTTTCCTACAGCTTACAGACAAAGACAACATGTCACCACAGGAATTTAAATACACTACATTATTCAATTTAATGTAGGTCTGAATGTAATGTAATCTTTAAGTTTTTCATCCACTTCCCGAACTACCAAAATATGTGAATTTTGGTACATGTGATACAGAGAAACAATTTAAATACATACAATCAACATATAAACAGTATTAAAGTTTACTTTTGTTAGTACATAATCAGCGTGTCTTTTAAACTTTTTAAAATTACATTTGGTTAATCTGTCCAAGCCGCTTCGTGACATCTCATTGCCTCCTTATTTTCTCTGGGTCTTTTACTGCCCCCTGAAAACCTAAAACGCCCACAAGGGGGCGTTATCACCCACGTTGAGAACCTATGTTTTATATTGTAATCCAGCGTTATTTAAAGATAAAAATTAGAAGCGGCAATATAAAAACTGCTGCAATATTGATACACATTTACATCTCATGGCGCCTTTTTTTTGGCTAGGTAGTGTATGTTTATTTATCTCTTTTATGATTTAAAAATGTGATCTTTGTAACTTTTCATATTAGAGATTGATACAGAGTCATTTTTAGCTGTATAAAAATATAATGTGCCAACATCCTTTTACTTTTGAACTCTCGCAATAAATATTTGAATGACGAGATAATGAATATATTTGTTTTCTTATAAGTGGTGAAAATCTTGAATTTAATGAGTCTTATATATCAATTTTTTCAGTATAATAGCCAAATTGTTATAAATAATTTTGAAATAATAATAATATTTTTAATTACAATTTCCATTTAAGAGGATTGAATCTCAAAAATAACTAAAATTCTAACTATTCTAACTTGTTTTGCAATAATACTCTTTGAATTTTTACATATAGATTGAAAACAAGGAAATGGAAAAAAAAAATTATCTGAAAAATATAAAGGAATATTTAAAAAATTGACATGCCTCTTTTTACAAAAAAAAATATCAATGCTTTCACGTTATTTTGTCAATTAACAATTTTCGAAAAGTAATTTCTTTTGTTTTAATCATAATTATAAAAATTTGTTATTCCTTTTAGTGACTGTAAGCAATATTAATAAAGGACAATATATACCGCGTACTATATGTACTATGGGATTTTATTTTCCCCCGAGAAAGGCAGAAACATGAAGCTCTAGTGACTCAGTGAGTCATCACATTTAATATACTAATGGAGTTGAATTTTAAGTAATTTACTTAATGTAATAAAACATCAGAGCATCACATTTGTCCAAATACACCTCTTACCAGATTAAAATATTAAAATCACTATAATAATGAAGCTAAAAGGCAAAATGTATTATTTCCTAAGAATATTAGATTTCCAACAAGGTATTATTTATAAATATTTAAGCATCTGAAAGTTTTATATTTTTTTTTTCATTTTTGAGTATTAATCACAACAAATATATTTCGCTTATTATCATTACATTCCAAATATATCTACGTATTAATACATTTTCCAATATTGCAACATACTCCAATACTGCAGCAAAACAATTAGCTCACAAAGAAATAATTGCGTGACCGTAACGAAACATGGCATGAAGGTACATGTCCGGAGATATGCAAATGTTTAGAAATGCAGCGTGATTGCGCATTACATATAGCCGATAGAGGGCATTTAACGTCACTCTCCGTGGAGTATAAAGCAGGTAACCAAAGCTTGTTTGAGTGTGCTAATCGTTTACAAAGGAAGACCCGAGGTAGACATGCCATTACTCTGTTTTCGAAGACAATATGAGCAACTGTAGCAATTTGAGAGGGGGAGAATCATCAGCATGATGGAAGCTGGGTGGTCAGCTAGGGGTGTAGCTCGTGCATTAGGCCACACTGATTGTGTTGTGAGGAGGTGTTGGGTCCAGTGGATCCGAGAGATGTCATTTACATGAATACCAGTCTCAAGACGCCCTCGACAGACCAGCCATCGAGATGACCGCCACATCGTAAAAAACGCACGCGTACAGCCAACTGCTTCATCGACCGCCATCCAGACACCGGTATCATCTTCACTAAGAGCCCCTGTGTCGTCTCGAACCATACGAAGGTGCTCGGCTGAAGGACATTTGGGATAGCGGCACCCATTACGTGCACTGACCTTGATGCCCACACATCGTCAACCCCGTGTGGAAAGGTGCCATGCATGAGGAAACTGGACTGCAGCGGAATGGAACCAGGTCGTATTTAGCGACGAATCCAGATTCAATCTGAGCAGTGATGGCAATCGTGTTCGTGTGTGGAGACCCCGAGATGAACGCCACAATTCTGTCTTTGCTTTACAGCGACACACCGGTCCCGCAGCTGGTGTGATGGTATGGGGTACCATTTCCTACATTATACTGTCACCCCTAGTATCGATCCGTGGCACCATGACAGCCCAGCGGTATGTCAATGACATCCTGCAACCACATGTGATGCCACTCATGCAACGTATTCCAGGAACCATTTTTCAACAAGACAATGCTGGGACTCACACGACAAGAGTGTCACAAGACTGTCTCCGCACTGGTACTATCCTTCCTTTGCCTTCCCGATCCCCAGATTTGTCTCCAATCGAGCATATCTGGGACCATTTGGGACGGCGAGTTGGGCATCCCACCAGTTTGAACGAACTAGAGGCAAGGTTACAGCAAATATGGAACGAAATGTCTCAATACACCATACGGAACTTGTATGCCACAATGCCCGATGGTATCGCATCACATCGTGCATTCGAGCTATAGGGGAGTTCAACGGGATATTAAATTCCCCGTTTTTTTTTTTTTTTTGCCTTTTTCTCTGAAATAAATTATCCTTTTACTTGGATTTTCTAATCATTTACTTATATCAAAGCAGTCATTACGAATGTAAAATTTCGTTTCATTTTGACGATTCCTTCTTGGTGCGCTAATTTGTTTTGTCCATTAGTGTATATAATCGATTTTACCTCTTTATTCACAACCGAAAAACTTAAAAAGTTGATTCATCAGCCATTCAAGCAAACATTTATTTTGCATTATAAATTTTTCAATCCTTGTAAGAATTTATAACATATATCAAACCTAGGTTAATAATTAAAAAAATACACGAGTGCAATGATTTAATAAAATTATAATATGTTTAAAGCATTTAAATTATCTAAATTTTTTAATACGCGTACATAGATAAGTTTCGTAATATTTTTTGAATGGGTGAATGTTTCATCACGTGAAAAAATAATCACCATAAGAAAAAAAAAACACATCCGGAAGAAGGAGAATTTGCGTTGGATGAATGATACATGTGGAGAATGTCGAAGAAAGAGCAGTAGCATAATGGCGGCTTGAAGGTTATTTGAGTACAAAACACGATGCAAGGCAGACGTGAGCGGACAACGTATTTGCCTATGGAGAGTGTCCTGTTATCCGGTATGAATAAGCGTGTATGGTATGTCCGTCATCCACGAATACCAAAAGAACGCTTTTGGTAAAGAAACCATAAATCATTGGTCACTAGTGTTGCATGTTCAGTGAAACATGCGGTATTGAGGATGTAATTTAAAGTAAGCATCATTCTGCATCCTCGAATGAAAACAAATCTGCGCCATCAGATATTCGCCTGTTCCCTACACTGAATGTCGCACTATCGTGACATAACTTGCAAAACAATAAAAACAATGGTGAGGTGGAGTAGGTTGTACAACAATGCCTTGCACTGCGGGGCACTTTCTGCAGAGTGACGTCTTCAAACCGATTTAACGCACGATAGGAATACGTAGAAATCTAAGCAGGGTTTGTAGATCCTGATGTCCTGGTTTATATTTTTGACGATAAAGTTTTCCTTTACGTATATTATACTTATTCCTAAAATTCTCTCCTATAGAGAGATAAATCATCAATAATGCCTAAAACTGAAAAAAAAATCCAAAATTGAAATATAAACCTGAAATAAGATAAAAGAAGAGATATACAGAAATCATAAAAATAATAGAATTTAAGAAATACATATATTGAAGCTGCAGTATTAGAATAAATTAGGCTATACATATATATATATATATACAGAAATACCTGGACTTTTCGAATCTCGTCGATTCGTTTTTTGTTCGAGAAAAAAAAATGGTCAAAATCGTTAAAATTGGTAATATGATTGAAGAAGATGTGGAGCTTGTCAGGCAAATAAATATAAAAGTAAAAAGTCATGATTTTCAGGAACTACTGGATTCTCACAATCAGCAGCTAACAATTGATGAGCTCATGGAAATGCAAGAGAAATATGTTACAACGTAACAAAAAAATCCCCTATTTAAATGGAGGTTTCGCACTTCAGGCGCTACGCGCCAAATGTGGTGGTGCAGTGTGGTTGGACTGCAGAGCAAGAAATCAGTTGGCCTGATGTACTTCTCAAGAAATGACGAATGAACCATCCGTCCCCAAAATTGTCGATTTGTAAGTTGGTGTTTTATAATGTTTATTTAATTTAAATTTCTCTTTTGCAATGCCTGACTTCGCGCTGAAAACCCTAATTTTTTGAATGTTTTAAATAAATCAATGGGTTATTTTAAATCGTACTTCAGTTCAATTGCATTGTGTGTGTGTGAGGTGTGCTTTCCATATATTGGCTTTATAAATTTGCAAAGCTTACTTAAAATAGTTCTACTGCTAAAAAGTAAAAAATTCCACTATACGATCGGTCACTACATAACAAACTACATTGAAGAACTTAGTCTTCTGACTCCGTCTGTTCAAAAGATTGAATGACAGTTGGGAATTTGACAGGACGCTCAGATTAATAGAAAAAAAGTTATAAGATTTAGAAAATATATACTTCAACGATGAGCATATTTTTTTTTAACAAAACAAGGAACAAAAAAAAATATTAGTTTGCTACGAGAAAATTTTGTGAGAGAAAAAAAAATTTATCCGGCAGACTATTTTGTGATATTTTATGAAACTTTCTACATAAAATAACTTCGGTTTAAGAAAAATAATAATTATTATTATTACTTTAATTATTACATTAATTCTTATTGGATTATTTTATTACTACTTTAATTCTTATTTTCTTTCGTCCGACCCCAACTAAAATAATTGATATGATTTGATATTGCGAAATCATACCCCGAGTTACGTGAATTCAACTTCCGCAGTTATTGTTCAGTCCTACTATCTCGTAAGTTCGGAATATTACTGTACAGTAATGACAATTTAAGAAAAATTCAGGAGAAAGAGTATTTCAAAAATTAACATATGAATACTCCTTATAATTTTATGTAAAATATTTATATGCAGCGTAATCTTTGTAGTTATTTTAAATTATTTGTTTTATAACTTACTGTGAGCTTAAATACAGGAGTATATTTTGCGCGTTTCTTAACATTATATAATGAAAATTAGCAGTAATCAATTGGAGTCTGGGGAGAAAAGAATCCATTAATATATATCGAAAAATTGTTTCACATTTATTTTATTTTTTCAGATACGAAACTAGTAATTTGTAATGACATGCTAAAAAGTTTTCCTTTTATTATAATCTATTTTTCTCATAACTTTACTTCGGCTATTTAAAGTACGCGATGTGGTTAAATAGGTCATTTTCTTCTGTTCTAATAAAATCTAATAGATTTAACTGAATCACATATTCATTTTAATCCACTGATATTAAAATATAAATCAATGATCTAATAGGATATATCAACTCATCTTTTGAGATGAAGATATTATACGGTATTCAGAAATTTCATTTCAAAATTATTTGAAAAGGCCCTTCTCAAAATACCGTCATTTCAAGTAAAGCACTTTATATTCCAAGGAGACCATCCTATTTTTATTTTAAAGAAAGAAAAGGCATTACCTTGATGACACTTCAATATCATCTGAAGACCGCGTTTATTTTTGATCATAAATTCAAGATGATCTTTCCTCAGAGGATGATCACAGAGCCTTCAAGATATTCTTAAACTGTTAGCTTTATAGTGCTTACTTCGAAGTCTCTGGGAGAGTTATTGCATTGAATGGGAGAAGAATGAATACATTTTTGAATAAATTTTTACTTAAAGTGGATTGTTTTTGTAATAAGATATATACATAAGAAAATATATGCATATTTTTTATTATTATAACTTTTCTTTCTAGGAATTATTTCTAAATAATAAAGAAACAATTTGTAATTCCAAAATTTAATACATACAATATTTTTCTTAAAAATTTCAACCAAATCATTACAAAAAGAAAGATAATTATTTGCATATACATATTTGTATTTGTTCCAAACTGAATCATACCGGACTTGTATAATTATAATATATGTAAATTAAAATTTAAAAAAAAATTGTAATCTTAAGTGACGATAAATGCATGCCTAATATATTAGGCAATCATACACTTTCTATTTTCATTTTATTGAGCCTTGCAATCATTTAGCTTTATAAAACAAGTTTTAATTTGTTTCTACGTGAATAACCATTGAGTTAAAATAACTTTTACAAAAATAATAGGAATGTAAGTGGGAAATCAAACCGTCCAGTATCTGTCACAAACTAGTTTAAATAGTAACATTCTCAGCAGTATTCTTAGTAAAACTGAATGTGAATTCGAACACCTTTCTCTCACTTTACTACAACTCCCATTGACGATATGGAGTATTTTGCAATGTGGTACTTACCTTAAAATGCGACATGTAACGAGCACCTATACTTCCAAATTACCATTTTTAACTTTGGGGTATATTCGCCGTATAACAAGCACCATAATTATTTACCAAAAAAAAATAAACTGAAATGTACGTGCGCATTGCTCTTAAGATTTGAAGTCAGTATTTATACGAGGTATTATTCCAAACTTTAGTAAAAAAAAGAATACTTGTACAGCTATGATCCTTTAAATTCATAAGGATTGTCATTCCTTTAAGTAAATAGTATCTTGATATATGTAAAAGTTAAATTTTTTTTGCTTATCTTTTTATTTTTATTTTAAAGCTCTCCTTTTTATATCCTGCGTTTGACGCGCACCCCTTAATTTTGATCTTATTTTTTGTGTTAACATTGCATTTTACCCGCCGGCCCTTACGACAGTTGCATATGAAATTAACAATACATTCTGATTTTGCTTTGACTTTGATTTACATATTTTACATATTTTAAGGGAAAAAATTCAGTTTATCCTTATTTCATAATTTTAAATTTAACTTTATCGTGAATGTAAACACAGAGAATGTAAATTTTTGACTAACTGTTTTCTTTCTATAAAATAATTTTCATTTTGCTACAAATGTCGTAAATTCGTTCTGCTTTAAAAATATTATAATACCTTCTTATTAAAATGGTATTTTGGACTGGAGGTCTTAATTGACTATGTTTTTTTTGTTGAAATGATCCAAAATATTTGTAACCAACTTTTAATTATTAAATACAGTTACAACTCAAAATCTGACAAATGAATTATTTAAAAGAAATGTAAATGTTATCATATTTCTTGGTGACTTGGATTAACGAAAGTGTATCTTCACACACACACACACAAGAAGTGTTTTTAACGAAAAGTAAGATTCAAAAAATTTTAGTGATAAAATGAAATATTCATGAAGGAATATTAAATAAAGGCAAATAGCCGACTTTCCTTCTAATTTTCTAATCCATTTTATCAAATCTTCTAATCTAATCAGCAATTCATGGTTTTCAAAAAATGCATTTGATTAGTAACAGAAGGAAGTGCTTTTAATAGCTTAAAACAATTTGTAACTATTTAAAAGAAAAATATAATTAATTGAAAATTATACATTCAGCATACACGAAACAGCCACATCTATGATGCACTGATAAAATAAATTAGTTTCATAACATATGTAGCTAAAAAAAGTTAATTGGTTTGAGATAATTTTATTCTTCATTTGTTTGTAAAATTAGCAAATTCCCCTTTTAATTAAAGTAGAGATTGTTATGATAATGGTATTTGTTTCATAACTCTTTAAGCTAAATACCAAACGTTTAAGTAATTTTCATATTAAGTCTTTTTTTAAAAAAATTAATTGGTAGTATTCTAAAGATGCTATTGAAACACACCATTTAAAATAAATTATGAAGGAAACTTAACAGAAAAAAATCTCAAATGTATTTCCCGTGCTGTAGGATCTTTAACTCTATTACTTTTGATGTGAAGACTTAAAATAATTGAGCAAATTCCATAATTAGATCAGAGAAGTGTTTCTCAAACTTTCCATACTTGCGACCCAAATTTCAGCTAAAATTTTCATCGCGTCCCTCTCGTACGATAACAATGTATTAAATATAATAATAATAATATACTTCGACGCTAAAGCTACAATGCCACTTTAATATTATAAACTGCACATATTATCAAAATATGTATTATATTTTGTGTATGGCAAGCCCATGTGGAAGCCACTAAATATTACTAAACTTGCTTTTATTTTAGTCTTGATAAATGAATTATTAAATACTTTTTGCCGCACTGATATATTTATAAGTATTTTATATCGGCGTGAATTTGTATTTATTTTTATCATGTCAGAATGTATTTTGTTTTGCTTCATTTCGGTAAATTAATAATTATTTTAAATATTTTAATTTTGATTTTTTTATATGCTCGCGCCCCCTACGTAGGGTTATCATGCCCCAAGGGGGGCGTGTCCCACAGTTTGAGAAACGCTGTATTAGAGAGATAAAAATAAGTAAAGAATAAATTTCAACATTACATTATATTTGGTTTCTCATAAGTATAATGGAATAAGCATTCTAGGTATGCAAATTTGTATTTATAAGTAAACCAATATTTATCATCACATTTTTTTAAGAGTTCCAAAAAATTTTAGCAATGTATTTAAATCTTTAAAAATTTCTTTGATTCTCAAAAGATACTAATACGCTTTGGAAGATTCTATTAACTCCTCAAATGTAGATCACTTTTGGAAATCTTTCATTAATCTTGTTTTAAGTTTTTCATATAAAATTTATATAAAAATTACTACAATCTACATTTATATGATAATTAAAGCATCAACCTGTTACATTATGAGAAAAAATGTTTTAACTAAAATTATTATATAGATGTAAGCAATTAAGATTTGCTTTTTTAAAAATATAAACAAATAAATCACTACCATTGCATTTCTTCTTTAAAAAAAATACTCAAAATATGTATTTGTATTAACTTAGTTTTTCGTTAACAATTTTCATATTTAAATCTACTTATTTTTTAAAAATATTTTAGTACCCTTTTCCTGAAAGTTTGTAAGATGAAAACTATTTCACAATAAATATGTATAAAGATATACCTGATATTCTAATAATATTTCACTATCCACTGGCATTCCACAAATAGAAATATATAATAAAATTTAGGGCTGGTTAAAGGCGAGGAGGGAAAAATAATATTGTCACACTGTTAGGACGTTATTGTAAAGATAATTTGTTGGGCTATGAAAAACGGAAGGTTTATAATTAATAAAGTCATAAAACTATCCCTTCATGCAGTATACGAAAAAAAGAGGCACTTTCATGAGCGATAATATTGATGTTAGAGAATGTTTTAATTCGAGATGTGCCCATCTTTCCGTCACATGGGACATTATACTGTTTCTGGCATGCTTGTACAGAATGATTTTACAGCTTCTGGGGCAATCTATCCAATTCCTTTTTGTATTAATGGAATTGTTCTTGTTTTTTGGAAGATATTTTCAACTCTCAATTCACTACTCCGTTTTCCTACTACAAACGTTTTCATTGTAATTTATATCTAGAGAGTGTGCTCACCATATTAATCGTTAAACACTCTCTCAGTTTTTTACAATTCCATGTAACATCGGTTCAAAAACATGTTGCGTTTTCTTACTGAAAACACATTAATCACCGACCACACCATGAAAAAGAAAACATGACAAAATTTCATTGATGTATCGCTTGAAGGTCATGCTCCTTAATTGAAATACATGGAGCTTACTGCCATTAGCCATAATTAAAGCCATGTAGGATATCAGTCCCTTTCATGTACATTTTAATAATCGGCAAACAGTACCATTATCAAGCCAGTTACTTTCCGTCTAAACTCAGAACAAATGATGAGCCTGCTTTCATTGGAGAAGAGTATGTAAGCCAAATACTCGTTTGTGTAATAACGATAATTAAAATACTAGCAAACACGAGTCTTGTTGATATATTTGTACATCGAAAGACACAAAGCAAATCTCCAGACATACAGTTATCTTTGTCTTTAATGTTTGACAATAGTGTTTAGATGATCTCCATACAAGTTACAAAAGTAAACTCATCAGCAAATGGTTTGGTTACAGTGTGTGAGTCCATTTCTACCAATAAGACAATGCGCTTGTCTATCGCGAGTGCAGTTCTACTAACAAGACCTCCTCCCCTGCATTTGAGTACACGCTCTAGTGTTCCAAAGTCTTGAAACGTTATGGCTGATATTGAACTGCCTGGCTGCGCCTGTTTATTTATCAACTATTTTCAATACTTTCAAGTATACATTGAAGGGTAAATTTATCTTCCCGTTCATAAACTAAATGGTTCCTGTTAAGTTTGTAATTAGGATAACAACCTTTTATATGTGCCAAATCCTAACAGCGCTATCATATGTTGAAGTGAAAAAAGCTGACTTACAATTTAGTCCTCTGCAGATGTGATACTAGAAAAATAGGTAAGAATTTTACAACAGTGCCTGCATCGGGGTAGGTTTTGTTTTACTTTGAAATAGTTCTGAACAAGTTTAATGTCTGAAACTAAACCTCTTATTAGTTTTCTCATTTGATTAAATAAAAGATTATAATAACTATAATAATTCTTAGTTAAATCAATCATAAACTGGAATCTGTTTCATATTATGTTTTAATTTCAGAATGTAGATTGCTTAAACTTTTTGATTTTATAAGTACAATGGTGTTTATTTTTTTAAAATTTATTCTTAACTTTAAAAAAATACTTAAATTTTATAAGTAGGTAATATTTTAGAAAATTTATATGAATAATTCATAATAAATTTTACAAAAGTAAGAGGAAATATATACTTTCAATTCATACCTCTCTAAAATATTATCGCATACATTCATTGATTGTAATGGCTGAAGAACCTGGCAGCCAAGAATACGTTACAGAGTAATGACACACATTCAAAGTTTCGATAATTTTCCTTAAAATATAATTTACTTTTGTACTTAGGATAGTCCAATTAAAAACTGGAAGTTTAATCCCTTAAGCGAACAGTTGTTTTGCTCAAAATTTTCATAGAAAGTCAATTTTTTAGTCCATATATCTAAGCATTATACATAACAGAAAAAGAAAATTGAAGCATTTTGTTTTAATTTTTAATTTTAAAGTTCCCATACTATTTTGTAATTGAGGAACACAAAAATCTTCAATGTTTGCTTTATTTAAGTTCAATCCACATGTTGTGTGAAGAAGATATATAACATATCTTAAATTAGTTTCTCACATACTTACAAAAGCAATTCATGCACGTACTTCTTTTTCAAATGGTAGAGGAATTTTGTGTGTTTGTGCACATATATATATATAAATATGCACACACAATTTGAAGCATGGTGTAAAGCTCAGCCTTACTTTGTAATTAAGACAAAGATATCATCGGATTTTTTGGATCATATTTCCATTTTTCTTTCTTCTCAACCAACAAGATGGACATTGACTTGCAAATCCATGTTCTTTATGGAATATTTTCAAGAATTTGAATTCTTGCCTTCTTTTCCGACTTCGACACTTAGAAAATTCCATATAAGAAGTAATTCAGAGTACCATGGACAAACTGCATCTCTTAAAAACACTCGCATTAATAATCTCATAACAACAATTATAAATATGTGCATATCAAAGATAGAAAGAAGAAAATATCAGTGCCTGCGCAACGAAGGGGCATACCCTTTGTCTACAGCTTTCGGTAGCCGGTACGTTGTACGGGCAAACCAGTTAAAAAGTTAAGAAATATTTCATCCTTTTTATAGTAACATTCTAATTATATTTATGTAAAACATTAATAAAATTATAGGATTCTATACATAACGATTAAAATAAACTATTATACGGTTTTGGCTAAATAATCCCCCCCCCCTACTTTTTACGACTTTTGAAGGCCATCGTTTTACTTTAAACTGTGGGAAATCATAAGCAGTATGCAAATTATAATTTCTGAAACACATCATTGATTTGTTCCTCCTTCACAAAAAATGTTTAACGGAGAAACCATTAATTTCAAGAAAAAGGAAGATGCACAATATATCAAAACACTTCCAAATATAAAAATATTAGAAAATGGCTAAATTTTAAAAGTTCATTACACTTTTGTATATAATTATTTTAGGAAACAAGTTTATTACCTAAACATACTAAAATTGACATGCGTGAAATATTTTGAAACAAATACTAACTTTCAGTTTTTCTAAAAACATATTATTTTTACCCTTAAATAACATCCCATCAAATTCCAAACTGATTGAAGTACTAAACGTGCTTTTTATTATTTTTGCCGCTTGAGTGAATTTTTGATAAGGAAATGACAACACCTTCTGCTTAAACTAGTTTCCGTAAAAAACTGTTTTCGCGTAGGCAATGTTGAAAATGTTGAAGGGATAAAACATAGTTTAAATTAAGTTTTTCTGTCTTCATTTAAAGATTAAATCGCAAGTTTTTATATTCTTGTCTTCACCCTGGAGCAAACACTAAATAAAAAGCTATTATTTTCTCGTAAAAAAGTTTTTCCTAAAAAGTAAGTTATAAAAAAAGGTTTAATAGCAGGTTTAAAATATTCGGTAGAGTGCACGCTGTTTTTATAAAAAATTTTTGGTCCTGGAAAAGATGTTTGACACGCAAATAATGCGCATATTTTTTTTTTATTATTTTCATCCTGCATACGACAGTTTTATACTGATTTTTTCTTCTTTTTCCAACCTTTTATATTTTATACAAAATGTCTACATTTTATGTAAATAAATACGCTCTTTTTCATTCTGTAAACTAACTTCATATATAACATATTTTGAAAAATGAAAGAAAATTAATTTTTTATACTTATTTTAGCACAAAGGAATTTTATCAGCTGAAATCTGTGTTATATTTTATGTTGTTAAATGTTTTTGTGGAAATGAAGTAGTTAATAGCATTGAATATTATTTAATTTCTATTCCTTCATCAAAAATTGTACTTAAAACTATTTATTAGTAACTATAACTTTTTAAATGCTATGTTAAACAAGTAACTACCTCATGAAAAGTTTATACAGTACAGAATCTTTTTACTGCCTTACTGTATGTAAGAATTTATTTTGACAAAAATATATGATATATTTAGTGTACTTACTTATTTTATAGCACATGTATTGTTAAAAAAATTTTAATTTCTTAAAGATAATTGCAAATTACTCGCATAAGTTGCAATATGGAATGTTTTTTTTAATTTCATAATAAAAAGTGAATATAGAATGAAAACTGCTGTGCGAAGGAACGTTGTTAACCATCAAACAAGGTGAATGATGACACAAAGACGCCAATTGGACATGTTTACGAAAGGAAGAATCGTTGGAACGCTGGAATCCTCACGATCACAAACCGAAGTGTCTCGAATTCTGAATGTGGACCAGTCTGTGATCTCAAGACTGTGTCAGAGGTTTCAAAGAACGGGAGATGTTACCCGACATTCAGTATCATGTCGACCAAGAGTCACAACTCCTCGCCAAGACCGATATCTGGTAATAAGTGCCCGACGTCAGAGGGGTAGTACTGCCAGAGCACTGGGTTCGGTGCTCACAGTCACCACAGTAATAAGGATTTCGAGACAAACTGTTTACAGGAGACTCAATCATGCTGGCCTGTATGCGAGAAGAGCAGCAGTTTCCATTCCCCTCACATCTGCGCATAAACGCGCTCGTTTGAACTGGAGTTTGAAACATCAACATTGGAGTGTGGGATAGTGGCCAATGTGATGTACAGTGACGGGTACCGGTTTAGTCTGAGTAGTGATTCTAGGCGGGGAACGATATAGAGAGAACGTGGAACACGTTTTGAACAAAGAAAAATAACGGAAAGACATCATTTTTTATCAAGGGGAGTAATGGTATGGGCAGGCATCCCGATGGTGTACCGCACAGACCTCCATTTCTTTGAAACAGGGTCTGTAACTGCTCAAAGATACAGAGTCGAAGTTCTTGAGCCTTATGTTCGCTTGTTTCGAGGTGCTGTCGGTCCTGACTTCCTATTCAAGGATGGTAATGTGCCATGTCACCGAGCAGTGCTGATTGATGACTTCCTTGAAACGGTAAACATCCAGCGCATGTCGTGGCCTGCGAACTCCCCTGATTTAAATCCTTTCGAGTATACATGGGATATGCTCGGGAGAGAAATTGCAGCCCTTTAGCATCCGCCAAGCTCCGTTACAGAACTGAAGAGAGCTCTCCGAGAAGCTTGGAACCGTTATAGTCCACAACTCATTCATCATGTCATAGCAAGTATGGTAAATCGCTGTGCAGCGTGCCTGGCTGTCAGAGGTGACCACACGCCTTATTAAACTGCAGCATCAGTATTTTATTTAATGTTTTCTTTCATTTTTTTCTTTAAAGTGTGAATCCTTGCTATGCTCAGTTTTCTTTCAAACTGCTACTTTGGATAATAAAATTAATTATTATCATTTTTTTTTATTTGCTTCCTTATTTTATAACCATTTTACACTCACATATCACGTTTTCCGCCATTCTGATTTACAGTTCCTTCTTTATTCACATAATTATTAATTATGCTTAACTTTTGGACACCAGTGTAATCCCTATTATTCTTCCTTTTTCTTTTTAGAGTTTATGATAAAAACAGAAAGTAAACACTCTTGGGTATAAAATACTCTGCGCGTACTATTCCATTCGGATTTTAAGCATGAGTTATGCCAGGTAAAATATATACTTGTTTATAAGATGTATTGTGATATACAAGAACCAACAGCAATTGTATTATATTGGAACTTAATCAGCCAAATAACATAAACAGAAGTTAATTATTGTTTAATTTAGCTATTACAAAGTTGTGGAAACATTTTTTTAGTGAAACGGATTGACAAAATATTTTATAACATATTAACTTGGAAAATTAAAATAAATAAGAAATAAATTATTTTTAACGCAAGAATTTTGCCTTTTCTTTCAAATATACCAGAACAGGGCGAATTTGGCATACCATATATCATTGTGTCATTATTACTTTTCTGATATGATATAATTTATTCTACGTCGATCAATAATTTCCTAGCCAGCTGCTACAAATGTACAAATAAAAGAAAATTTGAATTCGTCCATGCATCGGAATAGCTTAAGGAAAACTTTTGTTAAAATTATCTTTTTCAATATGTGTGTAAATTTAAATACATTATTTTATATTTCCCTAAATTTTGAGGTAAGCAATTCAGTAATTTCTTTCAGTTATTTATTGAACTTTATCTCATACTCTAAGCCCCAAAATTTATGTTTATTTTTTTCAAAATTTTATGTATAAGGTTGTAGAGACATGGTAATATAAGAAAATCAGTTGATATTCAATTCGCAGTAATCAACTTAATATTATACTTCAAGGAGAAAATCATGCTGTTACAGCTCTATATGAAAATATGAAACATTATTAATTTGACGAAAATAAACAGAAAAATAAAACTTGTCTCACTTTAAAAGCTATAAATACCTATCAATTAAATCGAATAAATGAAAATTTACTGAATATTCTCACTAAATTAAAATGTTATAAATGGAATTATGTATTACAGATTTTCTGAATTTCGCCCTTTTACTTCACCTCTTTCTAATGATATTGATATTGTTAATGAAAGCTTACAAATGAAATCATCTGAAATCTAATTTGATTCTTTGAAGTAGAAAAATTTCTGGATTTCTAGATTTTTATACATGTTTATCAGCAGATTGGTTTCCTACGATTTATCAATCGTTAGGCGAATAATGGCTATATTCCGAAGCACTTATTTAAGCGAGTAATTAGTTTCTTTAATGAAAAACAGAGAAAATTCAAAAAGATCAAGATTACTCCTTCCTCTCTATCAACATTTATTGTCAATTTTAAAATTTGTAGATGCTCAGGATTTTGAATCAAATCGTGATGACTTACTTGCTATGTGAAAAAAAAAACGTTAGTAAATATCATCTAAAAAGTAATGTTAAATTAAATTTCTTTAATAACTTTAATTTTTAAAAAAAATTAAAATTTAAGTTTAAAAGATAACATGAAATATAAGACTACTACATATCTATAATATGCAATATATTGAGCTTTTCGTTAAGTCTAATAAATGCATACATTATAAAAATCGAATTCTATTGATTTTTAAAGACTGAAAGCATACGACCCTCAACCTATAATAAAATATACCATGTGGCTCGTAATAGCATATAAGTCTGACATACCTGTTTAGATACATAATATACGCAGTGACTTCTCATGGAAAAAAATCTCGTCAAAATAATCAATGAAAACTCATCTTAATTCCTTCAGAATGTGTTTAAATTAATATTCCGCAGATATTGTATTTATCTCATTCTCATTATGCAATTTTACACAATAGTATTAAGAATTTTATTACTAGAAATAAAGCATTTAGGAATAAAAATTATTATTAGTTCCTAAAAACGCATCAGTTGTCGTTTTGCTCGATTTTTTACACTGCTGGGCACCGTAAATGTACCACCAAGAAAGACAAGAGATAGCACAACAAAATTTATTTTGTAGATAACATGTTGTCCAAGTATCAAATGATTAAATTTATAGACTTCTG
>BMAO01006192.1:0-103361 GCA_019973975.1 Trichonephila clavata | reverse complement strand
AAACTTGGTTTCATCTAATTCATTATGGTGTGTTTGCTTATGATCATAGTTTTACATTTAGAAATCTTTACATTCAGCTTCTATCTTTTGAAATTTACACCAGACATTTATAATCTATAATCGTAAGACACAGTCCATGTTGAGGGCTCTCGTTTGAAGACAGAAGATGAAATTAAACAACCCAAAAAGCAGTTTTCATGCTGTGTAGATCATTGATATAATTTCTAATAGTCACACTATAATATCTTTAAGTTTTTGATATCAAAATGTCGGTGAGTCGGTTACGACATCTTAGCCTTTTTCTATCACTGAATTTTTTTTCTCGTTTTCGCTTTTAAGATCCAAAAGACTTGTACCCATACACTTTTGGATAAGCCCAATTCATTTTAATTTTTCCACTTGAACATCATATGGATTCACGCTCATCAGAAACTTATGCAAGGGGAAACACAGGTTCTCCTAGCAGAGATCATTTGATGCGCGTTAAGGAGTAGCTTCATTGTAAAAAATAGATAGATAAATTAAAAGTAATAAATTTTTTAAAAATAAAAGCTTGTTTTTTAAAAAGTTTTTTTTTACTTTTAATTTATTTTTTGCTTTTTAGTTATCGCTGGATAGGTATCTAAGCCTCATTCAAGGCTAGTTTTAGCAAAGAATCATAAAATATGTGAAGTATCATTATTTTGCACAAAAAAAGGGGGTGGGGTTAATTCGTAAGAAAGAAAGTTTTCGGCATTTTATTTTTTAAATCACTGATTCTAAAAGATCGAAATATGAACTTTTTGAAAATAATTTTCATTTAAACGCATCGATATTTATTTATTTTAGAAGAAATCATAAAATAATTAAAGTATCATTGTTTTCTAAAAAAAAATCGTATCGGGGTGCAATAAATGATCTTACTTAAAAAATTTCTTTGGATGTTATTAAATGTGGAAATAAAATGTTGAGTATTTTTTAAAAAATCAGAAAAATTTCCTTTTGAGGGGGTATAGAACCCTAGTCTTTTTAGCACTTAACCATGCGACATGACAATTAAACCAGGAGTTCTCGGCAAACAGTGTGGAAGGACCTTTAAAATCGAAGGTAGAGATATTCACACATCAAATCTAAAAAGCATTAAAATGAATACACAAACAGTCTATTTATGCATTATTTCATGTGAAGATAGCATACATGAATATTTACATGCTTTTTTCATTTATAATATAAACTAAAATCAATTTTATGCATTATTTCATGAACAGATAGAAAACATCCGATCATTTATTAAATTGCTGTTGTTAGCATATGTGTTTAAAATCAAAGAGGATTAAATTTTTTTAAATAAAAAATGAAATCTGTGATTTAAAGTAGAAATTTTTAAAATTACAAAATTTTACATGTTTATTGAATTAAAATTGTGAGCATTTTTTGAAAACGAGAAAAAAAAAGGAAAAGTTTTTGTGTACTTAATTTACTAAATCACTGATTTTAAAAGAGCAAAGTATATGAACTTTTTTAGTTCAGACGATTTACTCGTCAGAATTTTGAGAAATCCATACCTAACGATTGAAAAATTTCGATTAATGATTCACAGAAAACAATACTTATTACTAATTACTTATTACAATATTAATTTAAAGCACTACATTTAAAATAATGATAACGGAATAAAAACGATTATGTTTTCACAAATATTATAGAAATTTTGTTTTATAAACGGATGTTTAAAATGAATTCTTTGAATTAAAACTTGTACAGAGAAATTGAAACAAAAATAAATTTTTCATTCGCATTTTTTTTACTCGCCAAATTTGGTAATTTTGATTATTTATAGGCACCATCTTTTCTAGTATTTGCAGACTTCAAATGCAAGATGAAACAGGTCATTGGGTGCCAAACCGGTTTTCGACGCCAAGCCTTAACTTACCGTAAAATCACGTTTTTTATTAAAGTTTTTGATTTTTTTTTGAGGGCTTAATTTTTAGTTCTGATTTCCAAGTTTCACATATTGATTGCAAAACACGATAATTTTTAAATAAAAAATTTTAAAAGAAATTCTGTATGTTTTTATTCTCGTAAAAAGTGTATTAGATGAAAAACACAAAAACTTTTTTAAAATCCGTAATGTTTAAGCACTTTTTCCAATCTTCACCTTAATTATGGATAATAATGTTCTACACACGGAAAAAAGTTTCATGCGATTATTTTAATGAATGACGAAGTTATTAAATGTTTAATTAAAATTTTGAGTATATTTTGAAAAATCATTAAACAAAATTTTTTGACATTTTATTTTTTAAATGACACATTCTAAAAGAAAAAGGTATGAACTTATTTAGTGTAGAATATCGTTTTAATAACACAAAAATAAATTCATACGCAACGATTTAGAAATCGTTTTCAGAAAAACGCATCAATTTTAACACATTTTTTAAAAAAACTTGTACAAAATAAACATATTATTATTTTGAAGAAAAAAATTATACCGTATCTTGGAAAAATAAATAATCTTTCTGATTCTGTAATTATTTTTTGTCTGAGTTTTTAAAAAAAAATTAGATTGCTGTTTTAAAACCCCCCCAAAAATCTCCTCTTCCTTCTTCATTTTGCGTCGCCGAGCATAGCGGAAAAAAACAGCGGACATGAGTAAAACAAATATGCGTTTTAAGGTTTTCAATTAATATCTTTTGAACTAATTGCAATATCGGAATATAAATGGTCAAAACATGCATTGTCATCCAAATTAAACGTGTATACAAAATTTCAGCTCAATGAGTTGAAGATATAAGCTTCAAAATTTGAGTTGCAAGATTCCACCCGAACAAATTACATACATACATTGCAAGTTAAATAAAAGCTTGTAAAATACATTTTATCATTGTATTTTCTCATATCATATATCATTTTAAACAGAAATATTTAAACCTTTAGAAAATGTAAGAAAAATGAAAATATATAATTTTTGAAAATTTAATTGCCGGTACAACTGAAAAATATTTAACACTAAAAATATTTTTCTTTGCCGTAAATTAATTAGTTTGCTCATAATGGTTTTTAAACAGTCCCCAAGTTTTTAAACACAGTCATTTATTTCAAATTTTAAAAATTAATTAAAATGAAAACTTTAAATTTTCTTTAAATAATTTTCCCATACTATTTTATTAATTAATTTGCATCTAACTTTTTCAAAATGTTGTGGCAATAAAATATAACGGGATATTTAATTCTGGGAATAATAATCTCATCACAAAATACCAAGTATAATGAAAATATTTTTGTAAAAGGCAGAAAAATATTTGATAAATTAATTATTATGACGTATATTATAATTGAACCTACTGTTTGTGAACTTACTAGTATACCTATAAACACACACAAACACATACAAATATATGTGTCTTTTGCAAAAAAATATTTTTTAACATAATAATGTAAAATAAAGCAGCAAAAAGTTTCAATTTTAATTATATCAAATTATATTTTTTATTTGAAGCACTAGGTATTCACCATTGAACTTTCAATGTTTTAAAATATGTATTTAAAAGTGGAAAAAGTTTTAAGTAGCTTCTTATATTATATTATTTTTTTAATGTCAATAAAAAAATTATTAGAATTTTTGTTAAAAAAAATTCAGTTTCAGTTTTTTAAATTTATTTAAAGAACTATAAAAGATCAATATCCTGAATTTTTTTAATGGTATATGAAGGATTGTCATTTTAAGATTGATAAAAACTGAATTTTTTCCGAAGCCCGGATCTTCATCATTAGTAACATCCCAAGAATTCTTCCTAGAGAACGCTTCCATGACTTTAAGGATTCTACTCAGGCATGCTTCCTAGCAGATAGAATGAGCCAAGAAGAAATCATTCTCAGTAATTTCTTTGTCTTGACAACATAAAGTAATCAACTTACACGTCATAATTATTTTAATGGATAATATCTAGATTTATTTCATTAAAGTTTTTTTTTCACATTCTAAAATGTTTTGCAAGGTTTTTATGTTTAATAAATGCTTAAACGTATAAAATGTTTTGTTATAAAGTTTAAATTATGTTCAATTTCTAAAAAATTAAATCTGAAAAAAAAAGGAATTAATGTAAAAAACGAGCTTTACAGTAGTCGCATATATGTGTATCATCTGACATGTTATCGTGGTAAATTCGCAACAGCAGCTTAAATCCTGAAAAAAATGAAACGAGTATGATTGGAAATAAATTTCTATGGAATAATGGTATCTTTAATGTGAAAATTTTATTTAATTAACACAAGGAGTAATGCAATTTTTTATCAAAATAATTATTCTTGTTCAATTTGGGGAAGAGCGGTAATGATAACATATGATAGCTAAAATATGACACATATACTTGTGTTTTCCAAGTATTTAAAAACCGTTGAAAAATAGCGTCAATAATAGTACCACTATTGTTGTGACTAATGCCACCTGTCTGCGGTAGTCAGATCGAGGACCACGAAATTCCTCATGGCATAGGGCTAGATTGTACGCCTGTCGTAGCTTTGAGCACCATGCAGGTGACAGTACGTTTTGGCTCGGTTCTATCCCAATTTTGAGGGAGAACACCCTAGGGATGGTCAGGGGCCTCCCACCTCTCTTCCCTTCCACCAACCTCACGAGAGGACTTGCGGCTCGACGGCTATTTAGAGTACCCCCATGCCGTGAAGGACTATACATTTACAGACATCCATGCTTCTCCGGGATTTGAACCCAGGTCCTGCGGCACAGCAGTCAGCGTCACTAACCACTATACCGGATGGGCGTACAGTACCACTGTTCGTTGTCGAAACATTTCGATTTATGTTCATTTCGAGGTTGAGTTCATCATTAAAAAAAGCTATGAGTGCTCGGCTTCTAGCAAACTGAAGTTAACTTTAAAATCACCACTCAAAATCATGGGAAGCCAGTGATAGTTTTTTTTAAAAAAAAAGAGCGGAACACCTTCGGTATGTGGTAAAAGTAAAAAAAATGCAGGAAATCTTTAATTTTTTGAACCGTTTGATTCGGAGAAATGTATATGACCACCGAAATCACTGTTTGTCCATTTTCAAATAAGCATTCTGCCGCACATATGTCCCCAATATCTTGACTAACAATACCCAGTCCACTTGTTTGACGATAAGTAATATCCATATGTCGAGCCACAACATGTGAGTCGTTCTGTTTACGATAGATCGCAACACCAGCTGCTCTGTGTTCCGGTTGCTTAAATTGTACGCAGCAATCGAAGTCAGGTATCGAAACACGTTCGTCATTGTGTAACCACGTCTTAGCTTCTTCTCTGATCCTAAAGTGAGAAAACAAAAACAAAGATTCCATGACCTAGACCGCAGGGGGTAGGGGGGTAACTCCTCCCGAATGAAGGAGGAAAAAGTAGAACTTCACTGAATAGCGCGCGCTTCCCCAACTTCCTGTTACGCATTTCCGTCCCTTTTCACGAAATCACTCCCACAAATCTCCAGCAATCGAGAGGAAAGATGTTACACATCAAAAAAATTGAAAGAGATTTGAAACCTCACACTCTATTGATATCCTATGAGCTGTTACTGAATGTTGATATTTGTAATATCTCTAACACACAAGTTTCTCATCAATATTAGCTGCATTCATTCTGCATAATTTAGTCATGCTATATTTTCTATGAAGTAAGAATATTTCATGTTATTTTTGCTGATTTTATATTTTAACTCGTTTGTGTTATATAAATGTGTTTAAAATTTTTATAATTTATAAATGGGTTTAAATACAAAAAATCAAAAATTAATGTTTAAAAGATATATATAAAAAATTAACATCTTATACTAATATATTAAATCAATTCAACTTATGATATCTTTACTTTATTTTAAATTAAAGTTATATTTTGTTACTCAAATGTGGGGCAAGTTTAACACATTTATCAACACTAAATTTTATAAAGCAGATTTTACTAGAATTTGTTTGAGTGCAAGAAAAATATTTTCTTTTGTATTATTTTATTTTAATACGCTTTGAAAAAAGCTTATATAATTATAAATATATTGAGGCTTGTTTTTCCTATAATTTTCAGGGTTTAAATAAATTTGAAAATCAAATTTCTTGCAGAAACAATGTTGCTTTCTTATATGGTGACAAACGTACGTATGTATAAGTATATATGCATTTATGAATCAGTGTATTCATCTCCAACAGTTTTTTTACCTACATATAAGATATTTTTATTTAGATATTATATTAATACTATTAAGTTAATAATATAATATCAAACACTAAACTAATATCAAAACTGCGAACAAAATATTAAATAAGCCTGATTTCATAATTTTTGTGGTACTTGGTATTTTTCGCTTTTTTATGTATCAAGATTCAAAATTAAAATTTACGGTAAAATCCGGTGTATAACGTGCACTTATACTTTCAAGCTGTAATTTTCATCTCTTGAGTATATTAGCCGTATACGCACTCTCCCTTTTTACGAAGAAATCTGCTATGTGCGTATGCAATGCTCTAATGTTTTGAAGTCCTTTATTCGAGGTATTATTCCAAGATTTAGAAAGAAATAGTATGTTTCTAGAACTTCAGCTCTTCAAGTTCATAAGGAATGTTATTTCTTTTAAATAAATAATATTTTGATGTATGTAGAAATCTAATTTTTTCCATGTTTATACTTTTTTATTTATTTTTAAAGCTCTTATTTTTATACCCGGCATATAACGTGTACCCGTAAATTTCAAACTTATTTTTTGTGTTTAAAGTGCTCTTTATACGCCAGCTTTTACGGCAAGTCATTTACTTACTTAAAAGAAGAAATCTCAGGGATTTTTTTAAGAACTCAACATTGTTTTTTTAAAAATAATATTATATAAATTTTTAAAACATAACTTATTTTTCAATGCATTTTTAAAGCAAACTAAATTAAACTAAAGATGATATTTATTATTATTTGTAAAGATGCCACATTGGTTTAAATTGGCCTTATCCTATATAAGTATAAGTCAAATTCATTTAATTTAATAGCATTAGCAATTTTGTTACATTTTGATTTAAAATATTTAAAACTTTTTAGATTGGTATAAATTCTCTTTCGAATCAAATGGAATTTTCGTAATTCCTTTTCCTTTTTTGGGGGGAGTATTATTTGTTGCCACTTCGTAATTTTAACAAAAAATGATATTTTTAACAGCCTTTTCCAACTATGAAAATAATTTTCAATAAACATTGTAAACCGTATTTTTTAAATTGCTTTTATTTGTTTTAAAAAAAGGTGTGGTAGAAATTGGAGAAGAAAATCTATGATTTTTGTCAAAATTCTAATTATACTTTTAAATAAAAAATAATAGCATACGAAATTATGTGATTATTTACCTTTTTTTAAACTCAAAAATCCGACAAATGGAAAGGAAACAAAAATTTATAAATGTAAATAGAAGGATATTCAGTTTTGTAGTATTTCATAAATGGTAATTACATAAAAATACATTAATTTAAAAAAAATGTTTTCAAGTAGCTTTATTTTGATTGCATTCTCTAATTACGTTTTAATTCCTGTACTCATTGTATATCTAATAAAGAAAAACATTAACTTAATTTAAAAAAAATTAAAATCGAATACATTTGTACCATGTATTTAATTTCTCAGCATAATTTTTCATGTATCTTAAAATTGGATATATATGAAACCATTAAAATCAACCAAAACTTAAATTCCGATAAATTTTTTACCCTTAATATGTACTACAAGTTTGGAAATTAAGCTCATTTATATCAAATAGATTATAAATATTTATTTTGTATTACATGAAAAGGTAATTAAACTTTTGTTAAAATGTTTTATTTGCTGTTCTCGTATATATCTAGCTGAATCATATCTTTTTAAATCTTTCCCCCCAGTATTTTAATATCGAAGATAAATTTTATATCTTAATGTGATACTAGATAGTAGAAATGAATAATAGTTATTAAAGAATAAAGTATACTGTACTACATAACACAAATCTCCGTTACGTCAATAATCTTAAGCAATGTGTCATTAACAGTAATACCAACTTCATTTGCAATTCATGGATTAGTGTGTAGGTTGTGGGACTACTCACCGCACAATACAATAATCCTTTAGGCTGCATTGAGAATAAACATGCTCATTAAGCTTTAGGTGTAGGAATCTCTTTTCCTCATGTAAACTCCATTCTCGCATATGGTTTCATAGAGAGTTTGATGAATCATAACATTGTAAAATAATGAATAATACCAATGCAAAATAATTTAAATCTTTGTGAATTTTTCAAGAAGGGAAAATTTATAATTTAATATTACTTTCGGTAAAACATCCAAACAATTTATCAACAGATAATTCTATGTGTGTAAATTTCTCATATTCAATTTATAGATGTTAAAGAGTTATCTGTATTAATGTAACATGAAATTTATCTATATAGAAGAAACAAATAAATAACAAAACAAAATGCTGAATGAGCAAAATAATCTGTTAAAACAAAAAAAAATTCAATATCAAAATTATTTCCCATTATTTTTTTCGAAATGGGTATTGAAAGATATGAAAGCTAGCCACCCAAATTTATATTAAGTTTTTAATTTATTACATTTAGCATCAGGCTTTAGTAAACTACTTAATTATTTTTTGTATTTTTTTAAACAGAGAATTAAAAAAAAGTGTAAAATAAAGTGAAATAAAAATTAGAATTTTTTAGAAATTAACTATATGAAAATAAACTCTGAAATTTGCCTTAATATATATGATTGATGCTACCGATATAATTTTAAACATGTAATAAAAATAAGAATCCATACTTTTTAATCATTATAAAATTGAAGGAGACACAATTATTTTGTGTAAAGTTTTCCATATTAAATTTCATATTTTTTGTTTTGAAATAAGAGACTTAAAAACATACTACTTAACTCTTCCCCTAAGAAAATCTTTTAGTATTTTTTATGAAATATTTCGTGTAATAGTACTGAAAGTTTTTGTCCTATTTCATAGCAAATCTCTAATCCTTGCTGTCTGGGTTATTCTGTTTAACTTTCATAATCCTATATATCACAGATTATATTACAGGGGGAAAGTAAGGGAGAAATTCCCTGGTATTTAGCTTTTACACAATGCAGAAGAGTTTAAAACAGGCAAAGGATTATTCCGTTTCGCAATAGTTGATTCATACTCCGAGTTATTTTGCTGCAGTGTTTGTCCTCAAGTTTTAAACTAGTTCAGTTTATATGAAATAATTCATTGATATATTAAATTATGATTCCGAAAACAAATATTGTTTATATTTATCAATATTTAAAATTATAGCTAAGTAGTTTGTTTTGTCCGATTTTTGATAAAAAAATCATTGATAAAATGCACATTTTAAGCAAACGTTTCCTATAAATTGTACTTTTAAAAGATAATCTATATTGAGGTGTCCGAGTTCATTTTTAAGTTTTTATTTATAGCAAAATACAATACAAGTAGTTTATCATACTTCGTTACATGCAAAAAAAGTCTGTGATCTATATTGAATATTTCAGTTCTAATTTATATCAATTATATAAAATCACATAATCTAAGAATGAAATATATAGAAATAAAATACTGAAAAATACTGAAATCTCGACACTTTTTTTAAACCTCAAGGCTCATATAATGAACATCAAATGTCAGTTAAAAGTTTATTTTTAGTGTTTTTTAAAGTTTTTCTTTGAGGTAATTTAAAATTTGTCAGACTTAATATTTTTTACATTATGAATGCAAAAAAGCTTAATTATTTTTTCAACTAGTTTGATCGAAATAAAATTTAAAAAATTATTTTCAATTGTTTCGCCCAAATAAAAATGTACTCAATTATTATTAATAAATTATCTCCTTAACAAGATAAATTTGTATAATTTATAACTTTTTGAGATTTATAAAGAATTGTTTACATTCTTTACAAAACAAAAATGACATCTTACCCGTTTGGCGATTGATGAATCCATAGTATTCTCTACTATAAAAATAGACTCATTATCACTTTTATATACATTACATTTAAAATAAAGCTCAATATATAACATTTGAATACTTCTATACGCACATAGTGTTATATTTGTTGGATGTGTGTCCTTTCATTCAGAAATATCTCTTCTAATAAGAAAGATATTACTTCAAGTGAAAATCAAGAAATTAAATTGAATTTGATATCTGTCAAAACAACTCATGCTTTCGGTGCTGAAACCTATGAGAAACTTTCTGATGATGAAAAGAAAAATATGAAGTAAAAATTTTTGTATAGGAGAAAGTAAATTAATCTTAAAATACCATTCGAAACATTACAGCTGATAATTTTTTGAGAGATTATATAGTTCTTAAAGAATTATTGAAGACAATGTAAACTATAGCAAGAAGTCTTATATGTCAAATATTTTGCCATTTTCAAATTTCAATCATCGAATGATAAAGTAATTTTCAATCTTATTACTTGGTTTCCAACCTTGTTATTTAAGTACCAAAATATGTCATCATACTTTCAACTACACATCAAGAGATCAAAATTTCATATGTAAACGAATGAAGTAAAATAAATTATTATTTTACGTTATTATAAAAATCTAATTGTAGAAGGGATACTGCTGATAAATTACCTGCCATTCATTTATACAAAAAGCAAACAAGCTACAAATAAGAAGTGAAAAATATTTTTTAATGGATTTTACCTGACTACTGACCGCATCTCGCAAAAGTATAAGGATGAGAAGTATATCCCGATTACAATAAATTAATTAGTAAAAGTGGTAAATTCAGCAGACGAAATAACAGATGATATCAGAACACTTAGAAAAAGAAAATGTGAAGAATATGCTCCAAAGAGAAATAAAAAAATTCAAACAAAACGTGTTTCATTCTTTGCTTTTTATTACTGTGTACAGAGAATGTTATCTAATAAAAATGCATCAAGAATAATGAAGATAAAACATTTTAAATTGATAATTAAAATATTTCTATTACTTCGAGAAATTTTAATCTATAACACTATTTATACAACAAGAGAATGAGGGGATAGAGAAGCAAGAAGGTATTGGGGATATGAAGGTTAATGCTTTTATTTATTTTATTAATAAACGCATAAAATAATTAGAATCTTTTGAAATAAAGACATACAAAAATGTTTTCACCTTTGTCTGCATTTGCTAAATTCAAACTTCATGTTGCAATGATAATACGTTTCTCATTGACTCACTGTCAATGTATACTAATATTTCAGACTTCTTCATAAAAAAGGGGGTGCGTATTATACGGCGAATAAACCCAATAGTTTTTTTTAAAAAAATATGCATGAAAGTATAGGCGTGCGTTATACACCGGATTTTACAGTAAATAAAATTTATTTGTGCATTTATAATTTAATATTTGCTTGAGTCCTTCCTTTTAAATGTATAATTTGGATGACGGTGCATATGAGACATGTTTTTATTACTGAAATAATACGTTTTAAAATTACACAAAAATTCATAATCTATCTATGAAAAAAATATAATATCATTTTAATTCTTTGTGTATTTTACAACATATTTGCCATTTTTTTTGGGGGGGGTTATGTTTACTGTAATTTTTCATGAATTTTTAACTTTTACGTATACTTATTCACGCGCTAAGGTAAAGGTCGAAAAATACCTGATAATTAAATTGTTTTAAGCTAGTTTAACTACAATTAATCCTTTGCATCTCATAATTTTTATAAAATGTTTTGATTCAAATAAATATGAAAGATGAAGTTTGCACCTAGAATGCAAACTCACATATATTTAATGCAATTAACAATCATTATTTTCAATTTAAAAAACTAAAATTTTCCAGTAGTAAAATTTTGAAAAAGCAGTTTTAATTAATTAAATTTACTTTTAATAACTTGAATTAATACTTAGTATATAACTACTTTCTCTACTCATGAATATTTTGCAGTTATGATAAATAAAATCATTTCACAAACACATAATCATTTAACTTATTTCCCTTTTATCTTCCAAAACAAAGATAATATCATGCCTTGCTTCATCTTACTTTAAGGTTTTTGTTGGAATTTTTTTGACATGAATAATATGTTTAAATAATTAAATTAAAATGAATATTAATTGACTTATTTAGATGCCTTATTAAGTTCTGAAGATCTTTGAAGCTACACTAAAACGATTTAGAAATTTGCTTTAAAATGATTTAAAGCAATTATGTTATAAAAATTTTCCTTTTGAGAATACATAAGAAACTGTTTTATGATTGGATGATAATCTACGATGCAGTTAATTTTCTTATTCATTTGAAAAATTTATTTTCATTGTTTTGATGAAAATGTTTCTATAAACTTCTATATCTTTTTCTTTCTTTCCTCTAAAACCATGATTACAGTGCAATAAATTAATTAGAATCTTCTTTAAAAGATATATTTTTGAATTATAGAGAACAAAAATTGAGAATTAAATCATAGAATAAAAAGAAGTAAAATACGCAAAAGATTAGTCGTATTCACTTTAAACCTTAGTTGTTGTTTCTTCTTGCAATTCGTTGAACTTGTGTGGTTTAGTCAAGAGAAAGGAAAAAAACTAAATTAAACAGATTACGAATAGAACCAACTTGGTAAACAATAAAAAGAGTTTTTGAGTATTTTAATTTATTGACTTGTAGAAAAATGTTTTTCAACGAGAGTTTATTTTAATCATATATGCTAATTTAATAACTTGCATCTATTACATAACTTGCATAAAAAAACATATGTACTATATCTTTTCATTAACATTCACCCAATAAATACCAAATAGAAACATTATTATTCTAAAGTATTTTTCATAGAAAGATTCTAATGTCATAAGCAAATTATTTAACTGACAGCCATAACATTCATAAACGAACTGCACATGTACAATAATATTTGCGTTCAGAAACCTCCCTTGTTTCCCATTAATCTGTATATGTTCCAAAAGATTATTAGAGTACAATTTTGTTTTCAGGGATATAAAACGAGATAAAAGATTTATTTGGTTTTCTTCTGTTTTAATTTTTTCAGCGACTGATTTGTGTTTAATATCGAGTCAAGCTTTCTTTTAACAAAAATCCAATGATAATTAACAAAAACTTCGAAATGGTTATTAACATATTTTGAATTAATTGATAAAATATAGATATAGTTTCTTAGGCATAGTATATAGATGCACCAAAAGATTACAAGTTCTGTCGCCATTCGTTGATAAAACAGATTTACATGTCAATGAAACGAAAAAAGATATATAAGGATATATATATATATATATATAAGGATAATTAACATATATAAAGCAAACTCTACTATTTACCATCTAACATTTATTTTCCATATCATTTTCCAGTCTTATATTAAAAAGCTAATCAGTTATCAGAAAAGATATTCCAATCGCAATGGTCTTCGCATATGCCGGTTGATTTAAAAGTAATGTAATCAATTTCAGAGCATCATAAATTTTTATCTATTTAAGATAATTACATGAAATTTTCAAAGTGGTCTTTAGCATAGTACACTTTGCGTAAATGTTTCGTCCAAGCCAAGAGGGCTTTTTGACCATTTGGGGGGGTATTTTTGAAACTTCTCCCTTGATTGCTTTTTGAAGCTCTCGAAGTTTTCTTAATTTACGTCTGTTTAATTGCTTTCTTAAGTTTCCCCGAAAAAATTAATCGCAAGGAACATAATCTGGGGATGGTGGTAGCCATTTAACAAGAGAAAGAAAATTTACTTTTTAATCTTTCAGCCATTTTATAGTTGATTTTGCGTATAACTTCGTGAAGAATCTTGGTGAAAAACGAAGATTCCTTCAGGGTGATGACTTTTGCTTAGCATCAACTTTAGCCTTCGGCTCTACAAAAATAGGTTTTGTTAAGCCTTGAGAGGACATTCCCATCCCTATCATAACACCTGATGGCCAACTTGTTTTATGCAAAACAGCTGCGCCTTTGAGACGCTTTTTGCGTACAATATATTGTATCTTCATTTTTGCCAGCTGTGAATGACAAATGAAGCAATGCTTCATCCGAAGTTAACCATGCTGTGTATCTACCTTTGCGTAACATTAAATACATAGGCCAAGAATATTTTCTTTGTTTTTCAACGATCTAAATGGACATATGAAGGCAGACTGATTAATTCATTCTTTATAGACAATTTTCTTCATTTGACGACGAATTATCGATTGCGATATGTGTAGTTTCTTTAGTAAAGTTCTTCGAGGCTGAGGAATTTCTACATCGATAAGTCTTTTCAGCCTTTTTAATTCTTTTTCCCCAAGGACTTCCTTTCGTCCACATTTTTTTCTTGGAGCTTGTGATTGCCAGCTAAGTTTTATTTCTTTGCGATGTTTAGATAGTAATCCATTAGCATAATGTCCTTTCTCGTTTTTAAATGATTTATTTTTAACAGAATTTGAGCAAATATCCTTCAAATCTTTAAAATTTCGTTTCGGGTTTGAGGATCCGATTTTGGACCCATAATTTACTCCCACTAATTAAAATAGTTTGATTGCTAAGTTAAACATTTTATTTTAAAAATGTAATTAGCGGCAAAGCGATAAAAATTTAACTTTCACAGTTTTTTTCACACTATTTTTGAATCAACAGGTACTTTCCCACGCTTTTCTCCCCAATCGAAACAGAAACTGAAAGGCAGTGATTTAGCGATTCTGGAAATAAATATCCAATCCAATTAAAGTTCGGGGCCCTCGGAGTTGGTTTGCCTCACTACTAACATGTGTCGATTATGTATTGAATAAAACTATTTTTTACGAAAATTTTTCGAGACTTATTCCCCCCCCCCCACACACACATATACATATATACATGTGTGTGAGGGTAAATTTTTCTGTTTTATACGTAATTTGTATACAGGTTAGAGTATAAAAACAATGGAAAAAATAAAGGGATAAAATTATTAATAATATTGACATCAGTTTGTTAAGTGACTGGAACCTGTCTTAGAATAAAATTGCTCAAAACTTGCATGTTGTTATTTATCAAGGCATGAAGTTTAGAAGACCGGAAGTAAAAGGAGATATGAGTTTGCTTTACAAACTATACGCAATATCTTGCTGCATTTTACGGATTAGAATGAATTGGAATAAAAAAATACCCCGAAAGAAATTATATTTGTACCTTAGGGTGCTTTGCATTTGCTAAAATGGTTATAGAGCTCTTCGTAGATGTTTGACCTTTAAGTACATGGTAAGGATCTCAGAAAAACCTAATCACAACCCAAGTTATGAGTAAACCACTTCCATTGTTAGAAAAACTTGAGAAATACATGTTATGCCATGTTGTACGGAACAGTCTTAACAAGATTCATTAGACCATATCAATTTCTTTCATGTACTATTCCGCCTAGCCTTATGGTAGTGGCTTCCCCCACTTTATGATACTAAGCATTCACAATATTTAGAAAATGACTTAGAATTGTTATTTCAGCATGAATTAATTTTTTATTCAATTTATTTATATTGGTAATAGTTAATCCATAAACCTTGACAATTGCTTGTTGAATTTTGCTACAATTTTGTTCATAGTCATGTTCTTTTTCTTGGTGCCATGGTCTGTTACCATATCTGATTGCTTATTTAAATAAGTCTACGCTTTTGTATACATTCGTATTAGGCAAAATATTCCTCTTTGTTTGGGGTATATGATCATGACATTCGATAAAGTAGTTCGAGAAACGTTTTAACATATAGCGATCTCAGTTGCTCCAATTACACGCACCCTTATAATTTGCCTTCTCTATAGGCTTGTTAAGTCAAACTTCCTATTATGAACAAAAAATGTTTACAGTTTCGTAACGGGTAGCTAAAAATTCAAGAATGAGTATGCATTTTGCTTTGAATAGTTCCGGAACATACATTTGTTACATAATAACCATCAAGCTAAATTAAATTGCTAGAAAGTATTTCTTTGGGGAAAAAAAACTCAGTTGTTAAAATAACTTGTTGAAGGCCGTTTATACTAAGATGTTTGGATTTGACATTTAAAAATTTTTTTAATACGAATTCTCTTTAAATATTGTAGATATTTGTACGAATAATTTTAGTTAGTACCTATAAATTACAACAAAAGAATAAGAGCATTTTAACTCCAAATTTCACTGCTAATGGATTAAAGAATCTTCTTTTTAAACTCAAAAATAGAAACTTTGGAAACTTGATGCACTCAACCATGTATGGCTAAAAAAGAATTAAATTTATTTTCCTTCATTTATTTTCTATAATGACTTCTTCAAATTAAATCATTCCTCATAATAAGACATTATCTGATAGTGAGACTATACTGAAGATTATATCATCTATATTCAGTTTAGATTTAACTTAAATCTGGAATATGAGAATGATATTGATAATGGATTCCTTAATTGTGATTAATGGTGAGTTTACGTAGACGAAACTTGACCTGTTATCATACTTTCCTAATTTCTACGTTACCCAGAATGGGGAGCTAAGAGTCTAGCTCAGTTTAGTTAGAAGAAGGTTCCACTGCTTTAACGGTAACTGATAAAAAAAGAACTTGAACTTAGAACTTGATGCAAATATTAGCATTCACAGATTTTATTTATAATCTTAGAAATTCTATAAAAAGAAAAAATTATTCTGCAAAATAGCTTTAATCCTATATGTTTCTTTTTTGTATTATTATTGAAATTTAAACAAAACATTTAATAAATATTTTCTTACTTACTGAATAAGATAATACAGAAGAATACTACATCTAGACGCAATTCAAATGAATGTGGTTTATATGCTCTACTGTGGTTCTGCCAAGGCTCTTCCGAAGAGATTTCAGCTCAGACCATGCGAAGAGCATTGCAGATAACAGGAACGTATAACCGTGTGCTCGAAATGCAAAAATTAGCTTACACTGATGTCGGGAAAGAAGACACTGGATATCTGAGGATTGGAAACGGGTTCTGTGTTTGGATGAATCTCTCTAAACTTTATTTTGCAGTGATGGAAGTCATCGAAATTAGCGAAAACCAGACGAAGCCATGACTTACTCGCAAATTGTAAGAATCTGGTGGGAGTATCAAGATATGGGGCATGTTCTGATAACATGGAAGTGGTGCGCTGGTGTTTCATAAGGATAAACAAGTATGACGTTGAATGGGCGTTGTAATGTGGGTATCTGGATTGTGAAACAGGATAAACAAGTAGCCATGATATACTTAGATATATTGGCAGAAGTATTCAAAATTGGTTCGCTTAACATCAGCCTGACTTCCAACACTTTCTCTGGCCATCGCATAGCTCGAATCTTAACCCCATAGAAAATGCGTGGGACATGGTGGTAAGGCATATACGACAGCACTTTCCTCTTCAATCCAATTGATAAGATCTAAAAAGCTGCATAGCGAATGCATGGCTATGCAGTTTTGGACGTAAATGCGCTCTAGAAGCACACAGACTCGATACCAAAGTGAATTTGAGCAGTTATCTGTGCAAAAGAGGATTAAATAAAGAAGCGATCTCGGAATTCAAATTCATTGGCCAGTGAATGTATTAAGTAATAAATCATTTTGTACGAATGCTATTTTTTAACGTTTTTCCAAATTTAGACTTTGAAACTTTATACTAAACCATTTTTCGACGCTAAACTGAAGAGTAAAACATCGAAACACAAACAGCATAATACTTTTGAATATATTTACTTTATTTCATAAATGTATTTCGTGTCCGTGGTGGCCTTGTGATCAAGGTAATGGACTCGTGGCTGGCTTGTCAAAAGTTCGAGCTCAGCACTGCTGAAGACCCACCGTGTGGGGGAGCCAGACGCATGTTAAATCTGTTGAGATCTCAAACATCCTCCCGGTGGTGTGGTGTGATATTTAGGAGGGGAAAGGGGGCCAGCTCAGGCCCTGTCGTCCCTGTCACTTGACCATGGTTCAAAATTATGAGGTCTGTCGCCAAAGGCCCCCGTGTAGCTGAAAAGTGCGACGTTAACATTCACTCACTCACTCATAAGTATATTTGGTGAAAAAAAGTTGTATTAACTTACTCGGTTTCCATTAAAATAATTCAATATACCTTGAATTATAAATGAACTATTTTTCTCCTTAAATAAAAACATTGTCATATGTTTAAATATGAGATAAAATATAAGTGTATCGCTTTGCTATAATACAGAAATTTCAAATTAAAAACATTTAGTTCCTTATAAAACAATGTAGAAAATTTTAAAATTCTTTGAGTTCATGAGATACGTTTCTTTAAGACAGATTTATATAAAAAGAAAAATAATTATAAGATCGAATAGCCCCAAAGTTTCCTTTTTCATTTATGTTACAAGTCTTGAAGTTCTGTACTTTTCACCATTGTGATAAAAAAGAAAATGCCCTCAAGCTAAATTAAATTGCTAGAAAGTATCTTGTTGGAAAACTCAGTTGATCAAAACTTGTTAAGGGTTGCTTAGAATGAGGTATTGGGATTGGACTTTTTAAATTTTTTTTTCTCCTTATTAGCTATTTTTAATCCCATGTAATCATTTCATACCTCTTAATTATAATCAATTTTCTAAGATAGGCTTTGAAATCATATTTATAAAATATTCTAATGTAAAAATATTTCTTTAACTTATAATTCATATGATAGCTCATAGAAATAACTTAGGAATACAAATTTCAAAACCTTTAAACTTTAGTTTGGAACAAGTAATTCATAAATTTACGAATACATTACTATATAAATTTCGTTTGTAACTATTGTGATGTTCTAAATATTTATTTTCATTTCATTTGTAAATATTTAAAGAAACAATGCATAAATCAATGTATCAAATGCCTATCTAAGTAAATAAAACTGTTTATTTTATACATCAAACTGTATACTATTGGAATTTTACATAAACTAGATAACTAGATTATAATATTTAAATGCACAAAGAATTTGACAAATGATTCGAAATGAAAAATAAAATGTCAATAATTTTTAGTAAATACTGCTGTGTAAGCTAAATATATAATTATTTAGTAAATATTTAAAATACTTATATACAATATACAGTTCTTCTGGACAAGGCGCAGCTGAAAGACGAGGAAAAGGAAGTGATGTAATTTAAAATTTTTGAATATAAATTTATTGCATAGTTAATATGTTTCTAAAAACATTAAATATTTACATTTCCCTGACTAAGTTGAATCAGAAGAAGAATTTTTTGAAATCACAAAATTACTATTATTTTAATTCAAGTGATTCCATACGAACTACTTGTCTTAACTAAACAAACAATTAGCATGATTAGATAATTTAAATGAAACCATGCTTTACTGTTTCTAATCATCACGAAAGGAAACTTAAAAGATTATATTTCTTCAAAAAAGTGCAACTAAATTTTTTTATCATTATAAATCATTTCACACTCTGCAATCTTTCTCAATAATTCATTTTAATGCATGAAGGAAACTGAAGATTTCTTAAAAGTTTAAAAAGAAGACAATTGTTAAATTACCATTTGGTCCCCAAAGCATTTATTATTAATAGAACTAATATGATAATTTTCTATATGGACATATTCGTGGGGGCTTTGAAAGGAGGAAATAGTCATTAAGACAGAAATAAAATAAAATGTGATAAATTATGATTAGATTAACTATTAGATAAACGAATATATTTTGAACTCTCGTGGGTGTTAAGGGAATCATTATAAATACAGAAGGCTGTAAAAATGTTTAATAGAAAAGTTTTCAAAATTAATTTAATATTTGACTTTGAGCAAATATGTTTAATTCAATTATTTCAACCTTCTTGAAGAAGGCTTTTAATAAAATAGAAAGTATTATTTATTCGCATGGAAAATTAATTTTTTGTAGCAACATTATGGTGATGAGTAACTACCTTAATATCCAGATTTTAAGTTACAATTACTTCATAAAATTATTATAAAGCCCATTTAAATTAAAAATTTATGCTGATGACGTTATTTGAACCGGAATTGTTAAAACACGATATTTAAATAAGTCTAAAAATACGAAACAATTATCTAATTAATTCTTTGAGCTTTGGGAATAAATGAAATAAAATTTAACAAACGATTTCTAAATAGTTAATAATTCTATATTTGGATTGAATTTATTTCAACAGAGTTTTCTCATTTTCAGTATGTAAAGTATTTTATGTACAATAATCTTTTCAAGACATTTTTCATTTATACAAACACATACGGGATGCTTCCCCCCCTCCTTTTTAATCGTTATTATATTTTTTGCTAAATTATTTCTACCTACGAATCACGGTACAAAAGTTTCATTCATATAATTAAAGTTTTCAGAATCCTGTAAAAGGTAAATGTGTTTAAACTTATAATAGCTCGGATGAATAATTGTATACATGTGATTTATCCAACAATGTTAGATGGTATGTAATACGTGACAGTAGCTGCAAATTCTGCGGAACCCTTTACTGTTTTATGGTATAAAAGGGACATCGCCAATCCTAAATATCAGTTTATAATTAGAATCCATAATTGCAACTTGCTCAGTGAAGGCCACCTGGGACATAGAATTTCGAATCACTGATTTTCCCTAACTATACAACAGTACATACTTGTAGAAAATATTGTTATGATTAAACATATTTATTTTTAGCTGCGCAATAGTATGGAATTGAAAATAAGGTATGTACTAACACCTACAGATACAATCAAAATAAATTTTGTTAAATGGGATCTCTGTAAAATGAGTCGAAGTTTTTAATAGACTGAATGTTTTAAAATATGTGACGCATTAATACATCAGAAGCTTTTTGTGTAGTGATCCAGCAGTTTTTTATCCAACAGTTTGTTATCCAACATATATTTTTAAAAATATAACTAAATTAGTATCAAATACTAAGTAAAATGGAAATATTAAGTAAAATGTACAATACTAACATTTTATCTTAAAAATCTTGATATAAATATCTAACTCACAAGGAAATTATTTATTACCAACAAGAAAAGTCTACAGAAGAAAAAATATAATTACATATGCAACAGTTAACTAGATAAATAATTGGACAATTAAATATCCGATTTCTCTTGAAAAAGTTTTTGAAAAAATAATATTTTAAGAAAATTACGTCCATAATTATGTAATATCGACGAGAACTGTCTATCAATTAAGAAAAGCGTCTGATTGATTTTTGGTGAACTCGGCTTTCGTTCATTTCTTCTTAACGCGTTAGCAATGCTCTTACGTAAAATCCATACTGAAAATAATTTAAATTAAAGTGTAGATTTAATTGTTTCAATATAAATATTTTAGATTTCTTAAAATTATTTTATGATTTTTATTTCAAATGGCAATGCCAACATTTCATTAAGATTCCTTAATGATTCATTGAATCGTCAAATGAAGCCTCAATATCTATAAATAATCCTAAATCTTGTGTAGTACTATTGAAATGTTAGTAAATCTGAGACTAACAGAAATCATTTCTCTAAAATTAGTATGGTTTTACGGTCTAAGTTTATTTTTTTCCCAGTTCAAAAATTTAAGAGAACTTCAATTGACGATATACTTGATAGTAAATGATGATTTAAAAAAGTCTTTGTTACTGTTAATCAAAATGTTTACGTATCAAAATAACTTTCAGTTGTTCGGCTATATAAGCGGTGATAAACTATTCTAATCTCATCTTACAATCTTTTCTTTCAGACATTCAATTATTAAATTGGAAAACTCAAACCCAAATTGGAAATAACATACGTATTCTATTAGCAAAGTATTTAGTGATCCTATTAGCAAAGGAAGATATCAAAAGCATGGAAATAGCCCAAAGGCTAATAAAGTCTTGGTACGGTAACATAATCGGACGCGCACGCGCAGCAAATCATCTGCATGTTGTTTAATTGTGGATATTGTTATCTTTGTCGTATGAGATAAGCTCTACAACATCACACTATGCCAGTACTTCTCAAACTTTCAAAATTTGCAACCCAGTATTCAATTATAATTTTCATCACCCCACCCCCTTCCATAAAATAACAATGTATTGAATTCAATAGTACCATACTTTGACGCTAAAGCCACAATACGACTTTAACCTCTTAAGTGCCACCGGCATATATATACGTCTCGCTGAGCCAAAGTGTTAATTGCCTCGGACGTATATATACGTCTTTCCGAAGTACGATCTTCTCTATCCATAAAATTATTCCGAAAGCTTTGTAATACAATAAAAGGACCTTGACAGTGCTTGCGAAGGATTTACTTATTTCAGAGAGCGTCTTACTTATATATTCCTTTTCACCCTCCCCCTTTCAATCCATCACATACGCGCGTCTGCATGGAAAACAGTGGAATTGGGGATCGAATATCGTAACTTTTAATCAGCAGTTAAGGAATTAATAATAAATCATACAAATGACAAAGATAGGTGTTAATTTTTTTTATATAATTTTATGTATGACAAGAGCCCATTGGGTCAATGGGAATCACTAAACTTGTTCTTAAATTAATTTTAAAATACATTGTGCGGTGCATTTTTAAATGTATTATACCAGTGCAAATGTGTATTTTATTTTTTACTATGTCAGAATGTATTTTGTTTATTTACTTTTTGTAAATTAATAATTTTTTTAAAAATGATCTTTTGTTTCCGACTTTTCAATGTGCTCGCGCCCCCCTCATACGGTTATCACAGCACCCTAGGGAGGCGTGCCCCACAGTTTGAGAAATGCTGCACTATGTTTTATGACTGTGAAGTCGCCCATCCGGTATAGTGGTTAGTGACACTGACTGCTATGCCGTAGGGCCTGGGTTTGTATGCCGGAGAAGGCATAGATGTTTGTAAATGTGTAGTGCCTTCGCGGCATGAGGGTACTCTAGATAGCCGTCGAGCCGCAAGTCCTCTCATGAGGTTGGTGGAAGTGAAAAAGAGGTGGTAGGCTCCTGACCTATCAGAGGGTGTTCTCCCTCAAAATTGGGGTGGAATCGAGCCAAATCGTACTGTCACCTGCATGGTGCTTAAAGCTACGGTTAAACGACCGGTGTATAATATAGCCTGATACCATGAGGAATTTCGTGGGCCTCGATCTGACTACGTCAGACAGGTGGCATTAACAACAACAACATGACTGTACACCTCTGTAAGATAAATACATACTATGACCACTGACACTGGTCTTTTCACACATGGTTCCGATAGTCTGCTGTAGGAATAAAGCATAATTATTATTGCATAATAACTGAACACAGTACGATGCAACTCTTCTTGTATAACTATGGGCATCATTACTCTGGGGGTTCTGCCAATGTTGCTATTGCGTCAAATGTAGACATCTAAAAAGCCTAGGTGAGTATAAACTAGCCATAATCGAGATAGCTTGTATTTTGGTATGACCAGTCAGTTCATACATCCCGATTATGCAACGAATTCATCGCAATAAAATTAGTTGCAAGTTCTTTGATAGTGTCGTTAAGGCATTTTTGTTGTGTTTCTACGAAATTACTGTAGCTGCGGTACCCATGTGGCCATGGTCAGAAGCTTGTTGCTGGCGTCATTGAGTCGCATCGAATTCTTGCACAAATGAAAACTCACCACGTAAAAGGGTCTAATGCACTTTAAATCTGTCAAGGATAAAAGTCCTCACTTTGGTAAAATTGCATTCTTAAGAGTGGGACACGAATAGTAGGATTTCACAAAGTTTCATTAGCTCTCTCTTAAGACTTCGAAACAACATCAACGTGAAATCTTAGCGGATAACTCAACTACAGTTATTTCGGGAGAAGAAAGATGAAGTTGAAGATGAAGAGCTTAAAGGCAAAATTGATGAAATATTAGCGGAAATGTACCTGAAAAAAAAATATATTCTGAAGTATCGGCTAGTGTATCTTTTTAAATAATACAATGCGTATTATGATTATTGTTATTTTTAAAAAATATATTTACTATTACAATAAATTACAAGCATTGGTTCTTAAAATATTTTGCTAAGTACTAAATGAGATGATTTTTTTTTGATGATTAATTGCAAATGAGATAATTTTAAGATGAAAAAAAAAGATCTAAAACAAAATATAATTTCTACATAAGTAATTAACAGCTTGTTTCTAATGTTTCAAATTTCAAATTGAAATAAATTTATTTAACCACTGTTTAAAAATAAAGATTTAGATACTATTTAAAATATCTAAAAAGTAACACAGCGAGTAATTTTGTAATTGTTATTATTTTCATCTAAATAAATAAAAAAAACGACCTCCATCAAAGTATTAAATTTTTTTATTTACATTGTCGTAACAACATTTCTCTTAATTTTACTTCAATCTCTGGGTTGGTGTAGAAAGTATCGTGAATTAGATAAGCACACAAGTAAATAGCAAAAATATAGACATATCTAAAATTTTAATGTTAATTTACAGCATTTTTTGCCTCATGCTGCCAAAATAATGCAACAACTCTTCCTTTTATTTGTTAATTTACATTATCCATTTAACATCATAATTTAATGTACAACTTAGGTATAAGAAATAAAATTCAATATACTGTTTAACACTTTAGCTCATTCAGGTTTCAAAATGTATTTTTACATTAAAAAAGATTTAATTTTTTTTAAAATTCACACATGTGTGTGTGTCTGTGTGTGGATATGATACAATATATATATATATATATATATATATAACAAATATCTCTGGAATTACCTCAGTTAAAAAAATTCTGAAATTCTTTAGCGTGCTTTTAGTTTTAATAAAAATCAGAGCTGAAAAAGAAAAAAAAAACTGCATCCTCATTTTGAGAAAAAAAAAATTTAAATAAGTTTTTATCGAACCATTTTAAGGTCAAATTCTATTTTTAGCATGAACAATTGCTTGTTTTGTTAAAAAATATTAATTACTGTGAAAAATCTCTTTTCCCTTGGGTGCATTCACTAAGTATTTCAAATGAATTATATAGTTAAAAGCTTATTTATATTTGAGAATTTCAATAAATATATTGAAGCAGTCTGTATTAAAATATATTTGAGAAAAATTGAAGCTCTTTTTGCCTTTTAGTAAAAAAAAAACATTTTAAATGATTTGTCCTATTAATGGATATAATTTCTAAAAAAAGAGAGCTTACTTATATATAATTATTTATATAATCTTTATATTAATATAGCACAAAAATCCTAGTTTCAGTAACATAGTTTTATTACTTAGCTTTTATCTTTTACACCAAAAAGTGTTTTTAATAATGCTTGGAAATTGTTTATTTGAAAAAAATGAAATCTTTTTTTTTCTCTTTTATAAAAAATTAATTTTAATTCTTTTGTCATGATACTTTGGACTCATTTAAAACTAAGAAAAAATATAATTCTAACTCTTCACATTAATTTACATTAGTTGTAGAAAAAAATCCTTAGAGATTTGTGAAACAATGTAAATTCTCCGGCAATAGCTTAATTACATTTTCCCAAATTAATTGTAACTATTCGTATAAAAAATGTGCACGTATTTTTACTTACACACGATTTTTCTACTTCTTATTTATCATGTGGAAAGAGTTATTCGATTTGTTGATATCTGTTGTTACTGTATTAAAATGATTATGTTCGGAACAATAATTTTGTAAAAGCATATAAATAGATAAATTTTTTGATGTTTAGTGTCAGTTAAACTAGAATACAGTCTGGTCCCTATTTACCGAATTCTTCGGGACGAGCATTTTGTTCGTTAATTTGCCATTATTCATTATATCATTATACAAGAAAAAACAAATGTTTTGGACTTATCTTTTGGAAACTCTGTAAGCAACTACACAAAATATATCCCTACCTATAAATTACAAAATTTTCATTCAGCAGCTAAACAAACTATTAGCAAATTTATTCTCAAAGTTAATTGGACATTTTAAAATATTGACTAATAAATATTTCAAAATATTTTTTTATTCCTGACTCAAGAGAGTTCTTTTTCGGCTGTTTGCAGAGAAGAAAATACTGCATCATTTACATCCTGTTGCATAAGAAAGAGGTATGTTTTCACAGTTTCGAAACAAAACAAAATAAAACATTAAAAAAGGTAGCAGTTTTGATAGGTGTTTCATTTTAAATTTACGTATTAGAACCATTATTCATTGGCTCCAACAAATCAACAAATTCATCAAATTCAGTCACACAGATAGGCAATCCGACATCAAATGTAAAATAAATGTTAAAATCTTAAAATATCCTCTGCGTTGTGAACTGGGATGAGATAAAGAAAAAGGAATTTTCGATCCTATTCAAGACTCACACGATAGATTACACTCATGACTCATCTGCACCTGTTAAGTCTAATAATTGTCTTCATCTTTTCCCTTTGAAATTCTTTGCAAACAAGAAAAGTTTTTTTTTTCTGTTCCAGACAAAAAGAATGTGACTTTTGAAAAAAAAATCCAATTGTTTCAGATACAAACTAATAAAATAAAAAATTCAAGTGCTGAAATAATTCGTTAACTCAGGGTTTTATTCGTTAAGTAGGGGTATTTGAATTTACCTTAATCAGGGAAAAAGGAAAAATTTGTTAAATCGCGAGATTCATTAAATGAAGTTCGTTAAATTGGAGTCCGACCTATATATATATATATATATGACTTCGAGACCATTTTAATTCTATTGATATAGATGATATGATTAGAGTTCTACATTTAATTTATGATAAATATGAATTGCATAATTCAATGAAAAAGGAAAAATTTGATATCCTGGTTAATCTTGTTTTACAAGAAAATTTCATAGCATTTGATCAAAATCTTTTTAAACAGATCAGAGGATTACCTCAGGGTGGTCCTGCCAGTAATAGTTTAGCTAACCTATATTTACATTTTTTTGAAATTGATCATATTTTTATGAATCTTTCTTACTATACCGTTATATAGATGATATAATAATTTTTGGTAAAAATAGTGAATTCAAACCAAATATTATGTTCTACCCTGACAATCTCAACCTTCTTAAAACTAATTTTAACTCTAATATGGTTGAATTCCTAGATTTAGACTGGCATCTTATTGACAATAGAGTAGTCTGTAACATTTATGACAAAAGAGATTCTTTTAGTTTCCATGTAATTAAAATTCCTGTATGGAACAGCAATTTGCATCTATCAATTTACAGAAATATTGTTTTGAATTTTTTACTTAGGAATGATAACTTAACTACCAACAAAATAGATAAATTTAATAATATCAAGAATTTCTTCCAATGCTGCTTAGATCATGACTATCCTTTTAACTTCTTAAGAACATATATTCATCACAAATACATTAATCGTCTTGCTATTTCTGATTTCAAAACCACCATACAACAATAGGATTTCAAAGTCAGCATTTTAGTGGTTTTGCTGTGAAGATTCTGTTTTAACACTCTTCACACAGTTTATTTTTTCCACACCCTTCTTAAAAATCTTATAAAATGAAAAATTTCTACATTTTTGGCAACCAAACCAAATTTCTACATTTTGACAACCAACCAATTTTCTACATTTGTGACAACCAACCAAGTTATAGCCTACCAAATTTGAATGTAATCTTTCTTGGTGTCTTCCTTACAAGCTGGTATAAAGGATACGTTTAAGTGCAATTTAGATTTTTATCACAGCATATAAAAGCTTTCCATCGGTTTCAAGAGTGTTGGATCTCCTGGAATAAGCTCTGTGAGCAGAAGTTTTAAAATCTTTTTGGAAGAATCCTTTTACTGGGTAATTCTTTTGATATTTTTCTGCTTAAACATTTTGGGAGAATTTTTTGCTTAATAGTAGTCGGTTGTTCTTTCATATTTCTATGAGATTTTTTATACTTTGGATTTTTTATACTTTGGATTTTTTATACTTTGGATTTTTATACTTTGGATTTCTATTTATTTTATTTTGGTCTTTCCTACCGAGTTGCAAAGGGGGAAGGTTGGCGCCTTCAAACTAGTTTAACCCCACTTATTTGGTCCTAAGTCCGAAATTGCATTTTGACTCGCTAGGTTCTTATTTGTATTTCATTAGATTTGATCTTAATTTTTTTTTATTTCCTGTTATGTTCTATATTTTATATAAATTTCTTCCATATATATATATATATATATATATATATATATTTATATATATATACTATATATATATATCTATATCTATATATATATCTATATCTATCTATATATATATATATGTGTGTGTGTGTGTGTGTGTAATAATCCCAGTAATATAATCCTTTTAAATATCTTTTAATTACTTACGGTCCCTGCCTTCAGGACCCACATTTTAGTAATAAGTTAGCCAGCCGCCTAACGAGCGTATTTTAAACTACATCTAGAGACCCACTCAGATCATGTGATTTGGGTCGCCTATATGTACACCGAGATTTCTGGAAACCGATCTCTTTCTCTTCCGTTATTTGTCTGCTTTCAACATATGGCCGGATGCAGCTCCTTGTGCATTCGTTTTCCTTTTTATGTATTGTGCCACCCATTCCTGTTTTATGTTTAACATGCTTATGTGTTTAAAGATGTGAAATAAAACAGGTTTAAATAATCACAGGTCTGCCTCGTCAATCTCATCCAAAAAAAATCAACCATCATAAATAATGATCTAATTAAAGAATACTTCGCACTCGTCAAATTATGATACTCAAAATTATATATACATATATTGTTGTAAGAATATTATTACGAGAAAAAACTATTAAAAAGCAATATTTTGGCAAAAAAATAAAGAAAGAATGACTTATTTCCAAATATTTTCCTTTTAAGAAAAATGCTTCTATATGTATTATATTTTATATAGCAAGAAAAAAAAATGTATACCGGGGCCGAACTAAGATTTTTGGAATATATTATTCAGAAATAGATTTATTCATAGTTTATTACATCAGATTAGAGAAATTTTTTAACAAAAAACACCCGTTATTATTTCAATTGATCGTAATTCTGAAAATAATGCAAATTTTTCAAAAATCTTAGTTTAACCTTGGTATAGAAGTCCTTGCTATATATAGGCAAAATATTATTTTTATAGAAAGAGAAAATATATTTTATATTATTTTCATAAAAGAGAATGTTTTAAAAATGTCATTTTCTGTCAAAAAATTACATTTAAATAATTTTTCTTGTAATAATATTCTTAAATCGATATTGTATGCGTATTCTAATTCAACTGACACTAAATATCAAACGTTATTCATATATACGATTTTTCAAAATCACAGTACCAAATGTAGTCAATCATCTTAAATAAAAGACATTTTTTTATAGAATTATGTGATAACTTTACTTATTGTTCGCTCAAAATAACAATTTAATACCCACAAGGATTGTTTGCCAGCATGTGATAAAATTACTTGTCACAAAAATTTTAATATTCATACTTATTATTCCCGCTTTATCTGCCGAAAGAATCATGTATTAATTAATCAAGAGTGGAAAACTAGATGACAATTAAATCCGATACGTGCACCCGAATCATTCCGAGAGCAATTTCATTTGTTTCCGTTTCGAATGGCAGTGGGTGGTCGCACGAAAGAGGTCGTTCAGGCCGGAAGACAGGGTCCTCCAATGAGAAAGGCGGGGCCCCTGCCATCCCTTATACCTCAGTCACGCAGACTCATGAAAGTCACAATTACAATAGATATACAGAATATGTGCACATAGAGTGGGAAGAGAGTCACCTGGCTGAAAATGAAATGGGATGCAATTTTGCCGTTTCTATTTTTTGATTTGGATGTATTTTGAGTATCTATCTCTATTTTCTGTAATTTCATGTTCATGTGTAATACGTATTAGGCATTCTATATCATATCTTGATGAAGCTGAGAAATGTTATGATTTTTATTTTGTACGAATATATCGCACATGAAAGTTCACACGTTATTAGAGCTACTTCTACATTATGAGACAAATATGTACAATGTGTGAGAGAAACTTTGTTTATTTACAAAAGATAAATTTAGGAGTTCAGAAATTTTTACATAATATGTAATAGATGAAAAAAAACAGTGAAATATCTTAGAAGTTATGTAAATTTAATATAAAATATCGTACACACTTCTTTAAACATAACTCACATATAATTTTAGTGGCGAGATATTTGAGACAAATTAGAGGATTAAAGAATTACATTCCCTTTTATAATACACAATATTAATAAGAGATATATTGATAAAATCATATTATGTATAAAAGGTAATATCAGCCCAGTCAAAGATTAGACGAGTACTGAAAAATATTGAAATAAAATAAAATCATTCAAATATAAGAAACTCTATCGATTTTGTTTATGTATTAAATTTTCTGACACTTATTTAAAAAAACAGATCTTTCAACTTATTTAGAAACAATTATAAATATCAAATACTTTCTTACAGCAAATATTCTAGCAATCTTAAAATAATTTTGAATATGCAAAATTTCTAGGTTTTTAAAATGTAGAAAATTTTTCAAGTAATATTAAAAAATACATTTATTTCGAAATATATTTAGTTTTAAAGAATAATTATATGTAAAGAGTTTAAATTTATTTTCTAAATTTAAGTACAGGTTTTAATAGTTTTACAATATGGATACATTTTTGCGTTAGGATATGATTTGTACAGGTTCAATTAAAAGAGAAACAGTTTATCACAACATAGAAGAACAAGTTTATTTGTAACGTAGGAAAAACTTTACAAATTTCACCTTAAAAAAAATTTAAGTCACGAAATTAGAAAATGTGATGTATTTGAAGAACAAAGGTACGGCCTTTGAAAACAATAGGCCATATTTGTTTTTCAATAGTTTCTTTTTTTTTCTCAAATTTTCTTAATATTTTAACAAATATTGAGGAACAATTTATGAAACAAACATGTAGGAGCCATCTTGACTTTTTTTAAGCAATAGAAAAATATCTTACAATAATTAGGCTCACAGTAAAAAAAATAGCTTTGAGTGGTAATGCGTTTTTGAAAGTTTCCCTAAATTGAATAAAACAATATCCTATTACGAAAATTAAAATGCGAGTATATTAGAATCTTAAGTCATCCATTCTCATTTACACAAATAACAACTAAATTAATATCTAAAAATGGAGAAATGGTGCTATCACAATTAACAGTTCTAAATTACATGCATATATATGTAAAGTGTAACTAAAATGGTGGTCCAAACTGGAAGTAGAAATAGAGATTGCAAAAAGGAAAAAAAAAATCCAGAACAATATTGAGTCAGAAGGCAATCTCTGAGTTTGCGAAATCCTTAGAAATGTCTCCACCAATCAAATCTCAGCCGGGTGGAGAATTCTTACTAAAAAAGTTATGCTTAAATCAAATTTGGAGAAATTCTTCATTCTTTTTCTGCTTGTTGCTTGAGGTGGAACAATCTAATGATTTACAGGTAGATATATACTTCGCACTCAGATCAGCCGATGGTAATACGAGAGAAGCGACAATATTCCATAAGGAATATATAAATAAATTCCAAGTACAGTTACCTGATTGAAGCACATCTCAATGTTTGGAGAGGTAATTCATAGAGATGGTTCCATTTTACGTCCAAGCGCATAACACAGGTCAAACAAGATCTATCCGAACGGTAAATGGGTTAGAACTATTATTATTTAGGGAATTTACGACCTGAAAGAAATAGTAACTAGAAATTACAAATTGAATTTTTTTACTGTGGAGAATGCGTTGTGATGATATTAGTAGGTTATACCTCTACCATATTTAAGGAGTGCAAATCTTAAAATAAATGTATTTCTTGCTAAGTATTTTATTAGGGCAATGGTTTCTACGATAGGACATATTTCAACCAGAATTTGCAACATATTTTCTGTTTACAACTGATACAACTTTCAAATGGCTTATTCGATGCATGCAACTGTCATACGCAGGCTGCATTAATTCTGTATGTTACACATATAAGAAACTACCAGTAGATGTTCTTAATGAATATGTGTGTATGGTGGTTGGAGGGGGGGGGGAGGTAATCGAAGACTACTTAATTAAGCATTTATTTTTCCGAACCGTCTTAATGGATGAAGTACTTCACCTTCTTCTTTATTAGGGCATAAATTTGCAGAATTTCCAGACATTACTTTTAACAATAGTTCTTCAGTTGTGAGGGCCCCAATGCTCACCCACCCAGATCTCCTGATCTATCTTGTCTAAATTTATTCTCACGTGGCAGTTGAAAAACCTTATTTTCAAAAATCCCCTTCATTTACCAGAGAACTTTTTGGAAGAATAAGATCTGCTGATGTTTTTGACGTCATAAAATGCCAGGAATCTTTTACCAAGAGTGAGATTCCTTCCACCGCTGATGCCATGCCATCCTCCCAGCTATCAGTACCTCATTTAAGCAATTTCTTGAATTTTTTAGAATAAAGTTTTCCTTTAAATGTACGTTTTTTCTATGTTTTCCTTTTGACCATGAGGCAATTGGGAGTTTTGTTTGTTTTGATTACCCCTACACGCACACACACACACACACACACACTTTAAGATTATACCATCATTTATTTATATATTTTAAAATATTTTCAAGTTACTTGTATGTAATTGATAGATAAGTAACTTGAAAACATTTAAATTCATAGTATAAATTTTTTTAAGGTTATATATTTATTCAGTGTCTTAAACTAATAAATTTGTTATATTTTGAACAAATAGTTGCAAAATCAATTTATTGTGAAGAGTGATGCACCTTAATAAAAATTTTAGCCGTTTCAAATGCTATTAATCCATGAAAGCTATTGTAAGCATGTTAGAGTCCGACTGTATAGGGCGCTGTGAAAGATCGGGTATGTAAGAGTGTAGTAGTGTTTACGCCCACAAATTCGAGAATGAGACTCAGTGAGCGAATGTATGCGGCCTCTTGCGAGTTTCCCATATTATTGAGTATTTTAATTAGTGTAAATAATAGTATATTTTAAAAATGTGTAATAAAGTCCTGTTTATATATTTGCAAAGAGTGTGGAAATGAAGGATTTTGAGTAGTGACTGAGTTATTCCATCCTGACCTAAGAAAACATAAACGTGGAATCACTACGTATGAATACCGAGTCCGAGTGAGTCTACAACAAGCATAAATAAAAAAATTCAACAATTAATAAAAGAAATATGTATAAATAATATGCATATATTCCCCAAATACATACTATGTGTAAAATAATATATATCCGACAAATAACTGCATTAATTCAGATGATTTTGAATGTAACGATTTGCTGTACAATGTATTTACCTTAAGAATTCAGAGCATAAAATGATTTCTTAAGTATCTTAGAGAATTCCTTCAGATGTCTTAATGAACTTGCAGCATTTAGTGAACTTGACTTGTTATTTTGTCCTAACTATAATTATTTTGCAAACAGTGTTGAAATCTCAGATTACGCGAATTCATTTTCCAAGAGTTTACTTAAAGTTATTAGGGTTTAAAATGTCAGCTGGTTCATTCTAAAAGTTCAATCAAATTTACGTTAAATAATTTATTTAAATAGACAGTATGCATACTTCTAAGTGTGTTTAATCCTAATTAAAATTATAAACCCCATTTAAAACCGTTTATAGAAACTTCTTCACTAACTATTTTCTAAGTCTGTTAAAATACAAATATTTCATTGAAACTTGCGTTATATATTGATTATAAGGAATTATATACATTCCTAATTAAAGAAGCTAACTTTATAATTCAATTGATTCGAATGAGGGATGTCATTTCATCTTTCTGGTAATAAAGATGTAATAGCCTGTTGTTAAAGGTAAGGACCAAACTCAGTTTTTATTTTCAGATGGGAAAATAATTTAGTATTTCGATAAGTTTATGTTGTTTTAACTCATACACGAGTCTTTGTTTAACGTAAGTTATTCTTAAAATAAACTGAAAAAAAAGAAATTCTAAGAGTTAGCGATTATCTATTCTAATAAATAAACTTTCTTTAGTATATCTATAAGAGAGAAAATATGAATCATGTTTTGTATTAGAAGTAATGCTGTATTTTTAGTAGAAATGAGTGTATAGGGGAGTATGCTGGTTTTCTTAGGATATGAAACCCAATATAATGTTAGTATACATACAATGCAGCTTTTATAAATTTGAAAAAGAGTTTAAAATTTGATTGCTGTAGACATTAGTACTAGAAATAGACAACCATAAAAATATATTTATGAGATTAACATAAATATTTTCTCTCTATTGCTTATTGCTATTATGTTAAATAAAAATTCTCCGAATGCAATTATATCGTTGATATGTTTATATATGATGTTTTAGAATTTTTTTCTTTTGAAAAACCTATTCAAGAAATAATTTTCCAAGTATATACTAATTAATTATTTCTTTACAATAAAAACTATATGTATATAATGTTAATAGAAATGTCAATCACAATGCTATTTTCTTTTGTGCCTTTATTGCAAATTTTAGTCCAATCTGTGTCTGTAGTAAAAGTGGTCGCTTTAAACAATTTGTCATAGTAGTGAACTCGTGAACAGAATTGTTTCTGTCAGGTTGTGGGTTTGAGTCCTAGTGCCTTTTTGAAATCCACATAATACATGAATTGGTACACATTATGCCAAAGTCCTTAATTTGGCATGGTATGGTAGTTCAGAGGGGGAGGGGGTAATTTCAGGGGTGACTAGTCCCGTGACCATGCTTTAAAATTAAGAGGTCCTTTGTCAATGTTTCTTTAAAGCACGGCGTAAATAGGTCAGAAATAAATAATATTAATCGTTTTTATAAATTTATTATCAAAAATTCTGCGTATTAATTTTATGATGGATTTATTTTTTTTTTAAATTTTACCTCACAGGATTATTTTTATTAATTGTAAAATATATCTGTATAAATTAAATTATTTTTGCATTTAAAGTATATCCTCATCTATTTTAATGATTTATTCCCATTGTGAAAATGAGTTTTTAATCATCGTTGATAAGAAACTTCGATTCTGATGTATTATTCACGAATAATTAAAAAATAGCTCAAAACATGTTTTTTTTTTCAGTATTCAAATTTTAAATTTATCTATACTTTTAGCTCATTGGAAATTTTTAAAATTTAATTTATAAAATTTCAGTTTATTTTCTTCTGTTCAATTGTATAATAAGTCTCTTTATTAACATTTTTATAAGATATAAAAAAACATTTTTGTAAGAGTTTGGGTTTGTAGACACCGAATTTAGTATAATAACCACTTTAGAAGTAGGCATAGATGTTAGACTTTTTATATTTATCAAAATGTGAAATCGAAACTGTGCAGTTTTTATAAAGTTCTTAAAATTTCATTGATGTATAAACCATATAATGCTAGGAAAAGCTTATTATTTCGCCAAAGAGATATACTTCTTTCTTCAAAAACACAGATTTCTCTTATTTTAAAAAAGAACAGTTATTTGCATTTCTTACCTGAATTTGAAGGTTTTTATGTGAATTTAAAATAGGCAAACAACTAAATTTGTAATAAATTATTTGATGCTTTTAATCCACTATTGATTTTAATAGAAAATATTAAAACTAAATATATATTCGTTTGTTTTTTATGACAACTTTGATACTAACGTGTCATATTATTATAATTTAGTATGAGAACGGTAGATTGGTTACATTTTTTACTCATGGAGATACTTTTAAAAGTAGAAATCTAAACTGGCCAAAAAATATTTGAAATGTATTATCTATTGATAAGTTCTAATTTTGTTTAATGCTCATAGTATCTGAAAAACAACAAGGCTTTGAAACAGTGGCTGTAAAACCTGTTAAATTCCCTAGTCTAACAATATTTAGTTTAATCAGAATTAAACTGTGATTTGAATTTATTTTTAGGATTTTTTTACATGTGGAATAAAGTAATGAGAGAATTAAAATAACACACAAACGCATAATCAAACAATAGGTTTGTATACTAAACTTCCTCTATCATTAATGATGTTAGTTTTTTAAAATGTATCTTAAATCAAAACTTGTGTTACTCCACGATTTGTCAGGAAAAATTGAAAAGTTACAAAATTAATACACGAGTTTCTGTGTATATATGTGTGATTTAATATATCTTACATTAAAATGCTACAAACATAAGCCTACTTATGTGTTTGATATTCATTTCAATTTTTCTTATAAACATTTTACTGCTTATGCTCATATACTTAATAAAGAGATATTTCCAGATTCACCATATTTACATAATGTTACCTGAAATTGCATCTTCCCCATGAATTCTTATCAAATAAATTATCCATCATGACTCGTGTCAAAATCGGGAAACTCTTTTGAAAAGTTTTGAACGAACTATATTACTCTGAGAAGGATTTATTTTCTCTCCAGAAATTCAGGAATATGTTTTTGCAGCAAGTGACGAAAATTCATGAACTTCAAAATGGTATTATATATCATTATAATATAAAATCATTTTAGAATTATGAAGGTATTTTGAATGCTAAGCGTTTAATCTAAGAAAAATCTTTCTTGTGGATTCCGTTAAATCTATGGTGATGATTTACACATTGTAAAAGTATCTAATAATAATTAATGTAAAAAATAACAATAGAAGATGGAGATAAACTAATATCGGTCAATAGTGTTTTATATATATTCGTTCAGTACATAATAAGTATCACAATATATGACAGGTGACAAAATTGTAACAAAACTAACTAAAAATTGTTTAAACAACTTTAATAACTATTTATAATTACATAATTTGGCTTAATTATATTCATATTTTTTACAACAGAATGTAACTATAATTTTTAATTCTATTTACAGTTTATAAGAATGAGGGTTTAAAATGGTGTATATAAGCAAAAAATTCTAGAGATGCTAACACGTATCGTTATATTTGCATTTCTAATTGACAAAAAAAAGGTTCAATTACACAATTTTAATTGAGAATCTTAGAGCTTTTATTCATATTTATTTATGATTATTTTTCAATTCTGTTAAAATTGGTATTAAGCTTTAAAAAAAAGGTTTAAAAAAGTAAATGCTCGCTTGAAATTTTTATCGTAAGAGCAACACGTTGTTTTTTAATGATGATATTTTGAAGATTTATATCAAAAACAATAATATTAGCTTTCAATAAAACATTGCTGAAAATTAAACCATAGTAACACTAGTACTTGATTAAATTACCAGACACATTTTTTCCCAAGAAATAGTTTCGTTTTATTGGAATTTTGAAATCCGACAGTAGAAATTGATAATTTTTAGATGCTTACACGCTTAATCGGTTATCATACAGATTCCTCTTGAAAAGTCATGCTATCATTGCTAATGCAGTAAGCAACTATATCTTGAAATTAAAAAAATCGTATCATGCTTTTTTTATATGAAATGTTTACAATTATTCAATGTTGTGCAGATTTTAGAGAAGATAGTCACGAAACGTGTCGGCCATGAAGGAGATCAGATAGAATTGTCGAATCACGTTCTATCATCATCTGCTGGGGAATTTTTTATGTGATGATAAGTGTGTTGATGATCTACATTTTCGTTTATTATTTCTTAAAAAGAAATAAAGCTTTATTTTAAAAGGAAATCATTTCGTATGAGTGATTTTTTTGGTCAGACATTAAATCTCACTGTGATTTATTTTGCATTAATATCAGTTAATTAAATATATTTGTTACCGTTAAAGTGTGAAATCCGTTATTTTATAGAATAACTAGGTATTTCATGAAATAACCAGACAAGTCAGTTAAAGTATATAAAATTATTGAATTCTACGCTTTAACTAGGTATTCTATAGAATAATGATTACTTGATCGTTAAAGTATGAAATGCAGCATTTGAAAGTTCTTTGAACCGATTCTAGGTACTTTTAATCAGTTTTGAACCGCATATATCTGATTTGCAATGGCGTGTGTGTGTACCCTTTATTCCTTTGCGTTTAAGCGTAGAGTTTCGGAGGTATATTTTTGTTAGCGTTTTTCATTTTGGATTATTAACAATTTGGACCTTGTTTCAAGCAATGACTTTTGCAGGAATGGTAGACCAACCTGTATGTAAAAAAGATTTAATGCAAGATAGATTTGAATACCTTTATTAAATAAGCGTGGGACATAGGAAAACAGTGCTGCACTTACTTGTGAAAAAATATTAACTTTGACAGCAGAAGTAAAAAGCGCTAAAACATCACAAAAAGTACCACGTTCCTATTGGTTACTCTAGCACTGTGATATCCTTAAAGTTGAAGGAGTAGAAAAGTTAATTGGGCCAGTAACAGATGCAAAACACATATTACTTTTCTTTTCTATGAGCAGTAATAACTTATATCTCATTTGCTTTTCATTATTATTTATAAATTAACCAGCCGCAATATGGTTAAATTGTATTTTTGAGAGGGTTTAGCTATTTATGATCAATTAATCTTTAAAATAACTTTGAAATCGTTTATTTTTCACTCTTTTTAAGGGTATATCATTAGTTATTTCATAGAATAACTGGTTATTTCCTGGAATAAGTAGGTAAAGTATGAAATATTTCATGTATTATATACTTTAATTATTCGTGTTTTTTTTCTAATACTAGTTATTTCATGAAATACCTAGTTATTCTATGAAATAACTGAATTATACATTTAAACGGTAACATATTTATAAAATCCATACCACACTCAATCTGATATTATATAATATATATAATTAGAAGAATGAAAATATATATCTTCCTTTACTTTCTGATGTATTTTAAATTCATAAAAAATTCTACGCCAAATATTGTTAAAGAAACAGAATTACTCATGTTATTAAAAATCGAGACAACCTTGTAAACAAATACCACTGCAGTACTTTTCAGAAAATTTACAAAAAGATTATCCCTGAGACCTTTCAATTAATACTTAAATATTTAACAATTTTGTTTTTCACTCAGTTTCCTCCAATAAATAAACATAGCTGAAATTTTGCACCGTCTAAAAAAACTTAATCTGTTTCCAATTTCAGAAATTTCATGGAAAAAAACTATTTTTAATGTTTATTAAACTTTAATATTAATTTCAGTTTTTGAATATCATCTCCTTAGATTACGATAAAATTACTAGCTATTTGAAAGTCCTCGAGGTTTGATTACACAGATCAGTGTGTGTTTGCTTTTCCAGGATAACAACATTTTAATTTGCAGACGCTGAAGAAAAGTTTATCTTGACTAAGAAATAATTTGAATAAAATTGATAAATATAATAACAATAAATATAACAGGAAGAGTTGCAATGCATCTTCAAAGTAATTTTGTTATGAAAATAAAGCTTTTTTTCTTTTCTATAGAATATTTAGGAGACCTTAAAAATTAGCCTCGAAGCGTTTTACCTTATAGAAACAGTCATTTTAAATTATATATGCTCAAATGAGAAAAAATGTTATAAATATTGTTTTTAATATTTCCTTAACTTGAGGAATTAAAATTTATAAAATTATCATCAAAAACACAAAAATGGGCGTAGAAGGTTGTTTTTATCAAGCAATATGATATACTATTTAAACCAATTTAATTTTAAAATAATAACCATGTAATCTGTAAAAAATATATTATGTTTCACTTTAAGTTATTGTCATTTGCTTAAATATTAAAATTATTTTCTCAGATTTTATCATTAATGTATAAAAAGGATTATATTTTTGATTATATAAATAATACAATTTTGATTTTTTTCTTTCATTTGACTTTAGATATCAGTTTTATTACACAAAGATGTAATAATAATTTAATTCATTTGATTATAATTGCTAAATTAAGCCTAATGTAATAAATTAAAGAAATAAATTAATCAGTTAATTTATTCTATAGTTTCATTTCAACGACTCATTACTCTTAGATACTAATATCTCCTCGAAATTAAATTTTCTTTTTGTTCTGAATATAAAAAACGTTTAGTGTTAAACGGAAATATTTTAGCTTCATACATCTGTTAACTGTTCTCAGTAAACGAACGAAACGAAACGCAGCAAAAAAGAAACATCAGAAAGAAAAAAAATCAGCTAATATGAGTTATCTGTATTGAATTCTCTCAGTACCATAGTAATTGATTATTTAATTGAGGAAAACAGCTACAAGAAAAAAAATCAATAAAGCAATGGCCATCTGTAACTCTGATGCAAGCTGATACCTGGTTGGGGTTGAGTTTGAAAAGTATTTGGATGCCCTCCTGCGGATTTGTTTGTTATATACGCTCCAACTGGTCCTAATTGCTGATAGAGTTTTAATGATTAGCTTACAAACGGTTGAGGATGAATCCTCATTAGATTCCAAACAGACTCTATTGTAGACAGATCTGCTGCTGACGACCACAAAAGTCAAGGGAGAAGTCAAAAGACGAGAAGTAGAAAGACGTGCTATGTGAGGCAGGTCAATATCTTGTTGAAATGCAAGTTCAAGAGGCCGTAAAGGGAAGGACAACACTAATACACATACTGTTTCCTTGATGTATCGTCATGCTGCAAGGATGCTCAGATGACAACTTAAGGAATCCGGTTGTCATATGACTGTAAGACAGTTAGGAGGATGGGAGTTGAGTAACCTACTGCTATCATTTTATATACAACTGCTCAAGTTATCGGAACTCATTTCGAAGCGGAGCCTTTAGTTGAAAATAATTTTACTCTAGCTCTTGAAATTCATAGCCAAATGTGCGCCTGACATCACTACAAACACACTATACTGTGTACAACAATAAGGGAACGTTTTTGCAATGGCCTCCGTGATCTTATCTCCCGCTTACTGAATCGTCTATTGATGGTCACTTTTCGCATTGGTATACCGGATACGCGTCAGATCTTTCATAAGAATGTATCAGGAATTGTGTACACCAATTGGATAATCACTCTATCCTCGTATTCTGTCGTCGGTCTTGGTCAACTGCTATCTTCTCCTCACTTTGTACGGCCATGATTCAACCATTCCTATCAGCATCACCAAAAATATTTTCCCCCTACGGGAATCGATTCAGTGATTTGACCAATTCATCTCTTGCCCCTTTAGCCAATTTGCACCCTTTAGTTCTCGTTTGCATGTCCTCTCTCAAAGGATCACATCCGTTCTAGTCCTTAACGAGGCATTGGCACGATTCACATGGATCGTTGAACTGCATTAGCATGAGAGTTATGTCTTAGCAAATGAATGCCTTCTGTCTTATAGATTATAGAGAGTTGAATGTTATTGTCAGAGAAGTGTAGTAAAATTATCAGTAGAAAAGATTTGGAGTGCCAAACATTCGGTATTCCTTGTGACTTTTTGCCCAATAACTTTATTTCACTTAATGGTGCCTTAACATGCTGCTTCTAAGTACAATATAATATGTCATTACGTTCCAACTACAAATATGTGAACTTGCCTAAAGTAGACGATTACGAATTGGTTATAGACAAATTTAAATATTTGTATGAAAAACCTTCTATCTCTGTGGATTCTGAGTGCGGAATAGAATAGTACAACTAATTAATACCATCATAATTATGAATAGAAAAAATTCAACTTGCAAGATGTAAGCGAATTTACATTCATGAACGTAACTGACATCTTCAAAAGCTGCTTTTCTTTTCGATGTAGTGGGATGCCAATATTCTATTGTTGTGGACTTTGACAAAAAAATTCAGTCAGAAAATCAGTTCATTTGAATTAATGTTGTAGTCAATAATTCATCAAAATTCCTTAACCGTGGACTTAAGAAGAAATGAATAAGCTTTGCAAACACGCTTGAAAATAAAATGTAAGAGCTCCAGACTCAAGCTCTTTGAGTGAAACTCTGGAGATCTCCAAAGCAAGAACACATTGATTTCTAAGAAATAAAAATACATGGTTAGTCTGATATTTCACGTAATGGTGATATTGATCATCAATTAGAGCTTGTAATATACCTCACATGAAAACAAACTCAAATGAAAATCAATCTGAAAATAAAATTACTGATTAGAGATCGTTACGAAGTCCGTGATTGATCAAACACTTTATCTGTTCTTTAAGAAGATAAGTTGAGATAAATTACACTGGTTTCCAAAGCTTTCTCATCACAGCCGAGTGGTGAAATGCCATGTTAAACTTAAGACAAAAGCATTTCGAAAAGCACCTGAAGCAAGGGATCTTTAGAACAGCTTTCTTCTTTTTTATCAAGATCAAAAACCGAACTTTCTCAGAGAAATCAAGCTTACAAAATATATTAATTAAATCAATTATTTGATAAATTTATGAATTGTGCATAATAATCAGTCCACATATAGTTTAAAATTATTAGAAATATAAAATATATTCGCCATTCATTAAGTTTCGCTTATTGAATATTAAAAAATAAATCAAGTAAAATAAGATACTTTTAAATTTTATTTTAAAAAAATGTGTTTTTGAGCTTTTTGCGCAAGTAATAAAATTTTTTAATACTTTTTACTCGGTTCTCACATCCCAGATTTCACATCTGGATCCACATATTCAACTTTAAAAACTGCAACAAATTTATATAAATATTAGCGATTCTCTATTTTCAAAGCTACAAGTGCAATTTAAATAATAAAACAATATCGAGTGAATATTGTTTTATTATTTAAATATTGTATTACTTAAGAAGACAATAACTATTAATAAGAGATAAAAATTCATCCCACCGTACTGTGCACACTCAATTTCCTCAAATTGGTATAGCTTCCTGGTTGATTTTATGTTATCGAGTGTATATTTAAAATCTTTTGCGAAATAAACGTCAGTGTTTTCTTGTAGTGTTTATTAAAAAAATTTAAGCAAGACTATTTATCATAAATATAAGATATAATAGGCATACTCTCTGCTTGCAAAAAAAGGCACTTTGATATTATTACTGAGCCAAAATGTTTTGCAACATATTTTTGAGGTACTGATAGCAAATATTAAACTGCCAACATTTTTAATTTATGTAAGGTTTATAAATGTAAAATATTATTATATGTACTACACTAAATGCATTATAATAAATGTTCAACAAAATTTATTTTTATGCATGCCATTTTTATTACAGTTATTCATTTACGGCTTGTTGCAGTTTTCACAAGAAAATTTAGAAATTATTTTTGCACGTAAGAAGTCAAATATTTTAACTTACTTAAGTTCATTTAAACATAAAAAGTTTGAAGATTTTTGTTTTGAAAATTATTCTAAAATTGTGATTATCTGGAGTAAAAAAATAAGCAAAATTCATACAACATAGAAAAAAAACAATGGTTATCTAAAACATAAATTAATCAAAATTTTTGTTCCTTTAAATAACCCGTTTCATTCCAATTTATTTTTGTTCAAATTTCAGAAGAATCATGTTTCCTGAAGTTAATTAATCCTAATCAACCTAAATTTAACAAATATTGAAAAGATTTTATATTTCCCATAAGAAATCTGACCCATCCTCTAAACAGGACACTGGGATAAAGTGTATAAAATTTGCACTTACGTGTTTTATTGTTCTCTTCAATGATAAAAATCGATTTCCGAATAAAAAATTTTACTTTTTTGTATAATACTTTCTTTTTTTTACAAGATAGTTCACTTTTCAGTTAAATTTTCCTCTAATCTTGGTGGAAAGGTCCTAAGCAAACATCACAAAGTGTTCTGTCACATTTACCACAGTATGTTTTTGGTTTTCCTTTGCAGCCCTCTGCTTGATAACCACGCTGTTTTTCTTGTTTTAATAAAAAAAACGACCAACACTATCTTTACGGATGTCTTCTTTTGCACTAGAATGTACAATCGATATCCTAGGTCTACATCTATCTCTTACTGGTGTTTTATTTAGATAAGCTGTTGTTATAGCTCTTCGGAACTCCTACAAGTTTAGGGCTTTATCTTTGTTAAGAGTTGTGTGAATTACCGAGGAGTTTAACATAACCATATCCAGTGGAAGCACTTAAAAACTGCCCAGTATCACATTTTACCACGAATTTTAATGAAATATAGTCCAGCCAAATAGTCGTGATGATCCACACCACCCATACGTTTGTTGTAAGAATTTATTAAGTTCGGCATCTTCACGTTAACTTTATGTTTGTGTCCTCTTACTCGCCTCTTCACATCAAAAATGGTTCTAAAGTGCTAAAATTTATAGCATCAGTTGCAACACACTATTGTCATTCTATATATATATATATATATATATATATATATATATATTTCCCCAGGAAAATCTTGAGAGTTCTCGTCAAATCCAAAATCAGACGTGCCTCTATCTTTCTTCTGCATGGACTTAAGATTCTTGTAAAGGACACTCGTGGTTTATCCGATTTTCTGTATGGTTCCTGTAGCTCAAAAACCCTGTTAACGTTTCAAAAGATAAATGCTATTAAAAAAGTTATCAAAATATAAAGTATAGCTTGAAGGATTCACAATATTCTCGATTAGTTGCATCAGAACCCTGGTTCCAATAGGAATATCATTTCTCGCATCAGATCTTTACCCCAATAGAGATAAAATTATAACAAATTATACCAATTTCCCTCGCTTCCACAGAGAGCCCAAAGTTTACATCCAAAACGCCTCGGATAAACTGTTTTAAACTATTCCTACCATAATACATGTTGATCAATTCAACAAAACTTAGATTTTCAAAGCAGTGTCTAAATTTCATAAAATTATCATTTAGTATGGCAAAGGTTTTTCTTTAAAAGAACTATCCTATGCATAAGGACTTACAGTTTTATAGTTCAGAAAGTGTAAATAGGATTTCTCAACATTTGGAAGTGGTTTCGTGACATGGCATTTTTAACCAGGGTAATGTCAAGGTCTTCAACATCTGACCAGTAGTTACATTCATGGGCATTTGAATGATAATAATTTAGAAACAAAATTAACATAAAAATACATATTTAGTTAGCAGTGGTCAAGAAATTGTGTTCGTTTTTTACATTTGTTGTATATCGCACAGTTTCTTTTAAGATGAGATCGTAAGTTTCACTGGAATAAAACAATTAAAAAACCTTTTGATAGGGTTTTATCTTTCAATGCAGTTTCCATTTGCTTGATCACGTCATTTGGAATTGATCCAGCCTGTGTTTCCAATTTTGTATATTGCGGGGATGTATTATTTATCTAAGATGACTGATGTCTTTTAGGTATTATCTGATCTTTATTGTCGAAACACAAGAGCTTGTGGATGGTTTCGGTTGGAAACTATCTCCATTTCTAACATAATGAGACCCAGGAACATCGTAAAGGAAGAAAAAGGAAATTTATATTTGTACAGTAACTTTTGATGAATTTTTGCACATTGCTCAATTATATACTTCTTCTTAATTAAAAATTAAAGATTTAAATTTAATTTATGAAATGGACATAAATAAAAATCCATACTATAAAATGACATTTACTTCACCCCTGCACTTCTATATTTCTAGTATATTATTTTTACAAATTATATACTAAGAAAAATTAACATAAAATAGGGAAACGCAAAGAAATGCTTAAAATTATTTGCGTACAATAAAAATTGAAACAAAAGGCAATTTAAAATTTTTTCACACATTTTTGTATATAAATAAAGTTTTAGCATATAAGAATAAACACTAATTATTAAATGGATCATAAAAAAAATCTTAGCTAAGTTTTCTTTTATTACAGAAGATAATTTTATAAAGCGTTGTACTTCTTTTAATAAGGCTTAATGAGAAAAAGAAATAGTTTTGAAGTATTCCTGGGGAAAATTACAGGGAAAAAAACTTTTTAACGAATTAAAAACTCCTTAATAACCGATTTATTGTTAAATGAAGCTAATGAAAGAAATTTATTTTTTTCATTTGCTGAAAGGTGTAAAAAAAGCTTTTGCAGTATAAGCCTCAAATAGTCTCCAATCTATCTTCTCGTTTTTGTGTGTTCGAGGTACTTCTGAAGCAAAAAATATATACATCTATACTTTCATTTATGTATGCTGATATTTTGAAGACTCACAAAGAAATGCCATGTTCAGGAACGTTGTTTGAGTTCTACCTGAAATCGAATTGCTCTCATTCACATTTCTAAAACAAGAAATATTTGAGATCTATTTTTAAACTACCTCTTTTCCAATTTACATTTTTATGAGGTATCAATACATTCTGCTATAAACTTAAATAATCTATATATCGGAAGAGACTGTTGTATATTAAATTACAACCAGTTTGTGGGACTATTTTGAAATTTTTTTTCAAGTACCATATTGTTTTTCTCACTCTACTTAATTCTTTAAATGATGATAAATTAGATGGTGTACATCAAACAATTCTCAGAATAATAATAGTACCACATTGCTCATGAAATGAATGTAAGGTTATATTTTTAAATGTTAAATACTTTTAAAAAAAACATCCCATGCTTATACTATTAAATGAATAAACAGACCTTATATATAACACAAATTACATTGAGTATCTGAGAAATTTATTATATTACTATTCATAATAATAACTTCAACAATAAAATGTTTTATATTGCATTAACCTAGAGAAAGAATGGATAAAACTAATAAATTATTATTGCCTCAATTTTTTTATGTGTTCTTTGAATTGTTAACTAAGCTGTCCTTTGCATACCGTTATCATTCTCCCTCCCTTAAAATTTCCCCTAACATGTTTTATGTGTCAAAAACCAAATTACTAAGCGATTTCTAAGCCGGTAAACTCAGCTAATCAATTATGAATAGCTTCAGGTATTATAAAAGAAATTCTGTTCATACTACAGAAAAAATCTAATATATTTGAGAATGGTAAAAATAAAATTCCGCACTATAAAGGAGATTATTTGAAATGCTTAATTATATACTATAATCTTTTTCTTAAAGCATATAGCTGTATTGATGCGTCGTGAATGTTATCACAACAAGGTTTTAAATTGGAATGAGGTAACTTTAATAAGAAATATAATATAATATGATTTAAACACATCAACGTAATTTATCGCATTTTCTAAGAATTCTGAAAATGTGATAAAAAGACAAATATATTTAAGGAAGTTAATTCTTACCAAGCACCTAATATATATTTGAATTGTATTATAAATATCTATTTAAATAAGCATATATTCTTCGAAACCATTCAAATCATTTGCAAGAAAATAATTTTTAGTTATAAATCTTTTTTAAAACAATTTTCTTTTCATTAAATTGAGCACGGAATTTTTTCCCGAGAGGGAATTCAGTACATTATATTTCATTTAATCAAATGAAACTCCAAATCTAACATCTATTGTAATGATTAACATATGGAAATGAATAAAAAAACTGAATTTTTTTTAAAAATAAGTTTTAATTCCGAAGGAGGGTTCATAATCTTCTCTTTCAGATAACAGCCCCCACACCGTGATTTTATACCCGAAATAAGGGAATTAAAATGAGAGAGAGAAATAGTTCATGGTGGCAATTAATTCCATTCATTCAGCAACTCTGTTTTTAGACCTTGGAAAGTTCTCGTAGGGGAGTAAAGAGTTTCATTTGCTTTCCTTAGAACGCTCCAGGCATGCTGTATAGGGATGAGGTCTGGAGATTTAACTGGTAAATACATTCAGAGAATATCCTCACTTTCCAGAAATTCATCAACCAGATAAATTCTATGTACTTCGCGTTGTCATCCATTAAAATAAAATCACTCATGAAAAGGCGAACACCTGTGAAAAGGCAAACATAGGGATGAGGTTTTGGAGCCCTATGTTCCCTTTTTACTGGTTCAGTTGGCCCTGATTTTATTTTAACGGATTACAATGCGTGGCACATAGAGCTCATCTGGTTAAAAAATTTCTGGAAAGTGTGGAAATTAGCCAGATGGATAGGCCAGTTATATCTCCAGGCATCATCCGTATAGAGTATGCTTGGGATGCTCTGGAAAGAACAATTGCAACTCGCAAAACCAATCGGAGAACAACCAAGGCTTGGAATCTAAGTAACTGAACGAGTGGAATTATTTGCCACGGTAATTCTCTCTCATGTAAATCCCCTTATTTCCGGTATAAAATATCGGCGTGGTGCCTATTATCTGAAAGAGGGAACCATACCCCCTTATAACCAATTTCTTTTGTTATATTTTGCAACTGCTGTTTCATACCTTCCAACACCAATGAGTGTTACTAAGAAAATGCGTGTGTATTTTAACAGTTGAGTGTTTATTTATTTACTTTTTTGCATTATATCAGTCCTATGTGCATACCAAATTTAAATAAAATCTGCCCAGTAGTTCTAGAGATAATAGACAAAATCTAAAAATTCTCTTAATTTTGAACACTAAAATATAATACTATTAAAGCTTTATTTGTGGGATGTGATAATAAATTCATCGTTAATCCTAGTGTCAATTTTATCTGAATTTCTACATACATACATACAAATATACATATATTAATCACAATTCTACAAATAAGCGAATATTTAAAAATATAAGATTCCTAGAATATAAAAGCCCATTTTAAAATATCACAATAGCGAATATAAAAAAATAATAAAATACCAACTTTTTCAAAAAATTTAAATATTTACAATATAAAAAATTATAAAATATTCAAGTATATATATACTCTCTAGTGAGCAAAGCTTAAGTGACTTTTCAAAATATGCCGTGATTCTAAAAAAAATCAACTAGGTGTGACATAACGTTCACAGTACAGAAGTACACTAAGCATACACACATACACACTATATATTGTAGCAATTAATGTTTGATGAAAAGAGACAAAAAAGGAATTGAATGAGAGAATTAATTAAAAAACAAATCAGAAAAAGACTATATTCACAAAATGTCAATAATAAAAAATATTGATTAAGAAGAACCCCTAAGAAAGGGATATGACCTTCCCTAACTGCAATGGTTGCGTGACGTCCTCTGTTAAAACTCAATACTAAATTATAAAGAAATCCTTGTAGAGTTTAAAATCAAGGATGCGAGATCTGCTTGAGCTACCTAATGTTCTTCAGAGGATACTATCTTGCTGCCAGTCGTCTTTCTAAAACATTACAGAAATGTTCGAAGGGACTTAAAATCAAGTAAACAAGCTGGATAATCCATTCTGCCTATATACCGACTTTCTGGAAGTTTTTCTACCTCAGTGTTCTTGTGTGACGTGCACTGTCAATCAAAAAATTAAGTCAAGACCGATGCATCTACGAAAAGATGCATGTTGGGTGGATAATTTCATCACACTAACGATCTCCAGTAAGTGAGCCACTGTTGAAAATATGGAGCTCCGAAAGTTCATACAACATAACACTTTCTTATACATGCACTCCAGGACTACTCTAAAGGTCCGTGAAACCGTGTCCCTACCACCCGCTATGATCAGACTGAAACAACTCTCATCAGTAACAGAATATGAATTAATAATTTCCTTAGCATTGTGTTCTTGATACCAAGGTAAGCAGTGTAACCGATGGGCACTGTTTACATTGTTGATGTTACTGTTAATGGTACGAAGCGTTCACGACGTGGTCGAATAAAATGCCGACATCCAGAATTCTTGCCACAGTAAACCGTGAAACTTATTGCCCGATCAACATATACAGCTACTGAACATTATTGCCAGATGTCTGTTTCCAGTATCAGGTCTGTCTCCACTATTAGACCGGCATCTTTCTAAAATGATATACTGGTCATCACTTGCCTTTGTTTTCCTTGGCCGAACTTCGCCAGCTTTTCCCAAGTTATAACTGTTATTTGGATGGCTTTTGTAACTCGCGAAACTACTCAGTTGTTTGTTAATTTTAAACTCTTGTTCAACATTCGTCACACTGCACCTCTTTTCAATCTTGACAATCATTCTGCCATTTGTAAAGGCATATTGATGGATTTTTGGAGCTATCATGAGCGTATGATTTTATTTTCACCAGCAGGGAATGTCTAGAAAAGCGCCCTTACTCCTTATTAAGTTACCTTAGCATTCAGCACGCGCATTCCATATATTTGCAGACCACTATGTCCCCCCCCCCTCAAAGTCGTAGTTCAAATTATTATATATCACATTTCTGGAGAGCTGCTTTTTCACTGTTCTTGTAGCAAAAAGTCCTCTTCAATTCTTTCATGGTCATATGTTGAAAAATGCAATGCATTTGTTGCTTAAGTCATATATCATGAAATTATCCACCTACCTCTCTGGGTCTTTCGTGATGTTGTATTGCTATAGATTGTTTTCAAATTATTGAGATATCTAAATTTATAGTCTTAAGCTTTTGATTGTATTCAAAAAATTCTAATAGCCCTAGCCTCGTAATTTAAAAAGGACAGGAGATAAATTTCTAAAATGGCGATGTATTTATATTTAAATCTCAGTATTCTCTACTTACTCCATCCTTGAGAGACGAATATCTCAAAAACTTCTAACCGTAGATCTCTACTCAACAAAAGGGACAAGCCAGTCAAATATAAAGTCTGTAAGTCAAATAATTTCAAAAATCCTCGAGATGAGTGATTAAACGAATAATTGTTCCCTTTTATATATACATGTACTCATATAAGTATGTGTGTATTAATTTTTATATTGGTAAAGTATCAGGAAACTACAAAGTAATTTTTAAACGTTATTATACTACTACGCTTGGTAAGTATTTTTAAAATTATAAAACATTTAACGAATAAAAATGATGATAAAAATTAATAAATGCATCTTGACACTTTATGTAAAATTATAAAGCATATTATTAATTTCAAGTACCTAATTATTTTGTAACTCATAGTGTTTTTTTCTCTCCTGGTATTTGATTCTAGTCAAGTTTTGAACAGTTACAAATAATTTCAGAAATACTTTAACAAAACAAGAAAAAATGCTATATATAATGCTCATTGCTATAAGTTACCTTAATAATCTAGCAATAATTAAAAATTTTATGGATGATTAACAATCTTTAATATAAGGAAATTATTTTATTTATAATCTTGATGTTGAGGATCTTTTTTATTATGTTGTTTTTTATTATATAACTAAAATACTTTTATATATTTTTTAAAATTAAGTTGAAAATTGACAAAGATTATTTAATTCTTAATTTGCTTGTTAGATGCTCTAAAATAATCATATTTAATGCAATCGAAATCATTATAAACCAGTTAAAGGCTTAACAGCACGTAACTGTCTAGCCAATATCTAATTACAATTTTAAAATGTATCTGTATAGACACTTACAACATGTTGTTTAATTGATCAGTTAATGATAATATAATTTTAACAAAAATATGAAATTTGTACTTCCAAATATTTTCTCCAAATTATTTTAAAGCACCTATCACATCGACAATTTAACTGACACCCTCTCACCAAATTTTCACACACCACCATCATGAATTCGAGCCTCTATGAATTTAAACTGCATCCTCCCTGTAACTATTATTTGTGCTCTTAGGTTACACCAGAACTCGGACCCACTATTTGGCACACAAAAACAATTTTATCATCACCATGTAGCACAATTGTGAACTTATACATTTTAATCAGTAAAATGTGCATAATATTCCTTTTACATAATCCATGATGAAACCTAACCTTTTCGATATATAAAAATGTTTTTAAAAAAGATTTTTTCCAGGTTAAATTGATAATTTCTAAATATTAATTAATAATTTCGCTATATATATTTTCAATAAAATGACTAATCTTCAATGAACTTCATAAATAATGAAAATGTAAAAATTCTTATTATTATATACGAAAAGTTGTCGAATTCCAGTAATTTAATATACACTGACACATTATGATCACTGACTAAATAACGGGTTGCACCACTTTTGGATTGCAAAACAGCTGCAACCTGCATTGGCATAGATGCCCCAAGTTCTTGGTAAATGTCTAGAGATAGGTTGTACCAAATGTCTAAGAAACGATCAATCAAAATCGAGATATTTGCACATGGAGGTGTTTGATCTCTGAACTGCCTTTCTATGAAATCCCAAATGTGTTCTATTAGATTTAAATTTAGTGAGTTAGGTGGTAAGGTTAATTCAATTCCATTATAATGCTCCTTGAACCTATACAACAGCCTTCTGACACGGGCGGTGGTTCTGCTGTAAGATTCCAGTTTCAGTTGGGAAGACAAGTTTCACATGTAAGGGTTAATTCAAAATTATATTCAGGTAATCCACCTCTTACATCGTCTGTTTTACCGCAGCAAAGGATACCATCAGAACTTCCTCTAAAGCAGAATACTGAGCAGCGTATGATCTACAAGGAGTGGGAGAGCAACATTTTGCCAGGAAAGCGGCATGCCCTAACATGACCAGCGAAGTGATGAATAAGAATTCGGGACTCATCCGACGAGGCAACTCCCTTCCATAAACCCATGGTCTAGTCTCGATGATTCTTTGCCCTGTGTAAGCATAATTGGCATTGAAACTTCGTCAATAGAGCCTCACAAATAGGATATATGCTGTGAAGTCTTATATCCAACACTGCCCACTAAACTGTGTGTATTCTGAAACACTTGTTCTTGAATTGAGGCTGTCAGCTGAGCCACTATCTCTTGCAGATTTTACTTTACCGAGTGGGACAGTCTCTTCGACGTCCTTTATCTTTGATGACGAGTGGACTTCCAGTTGCTTGGCATCTAATGCCATTATAAACTGCCCTTAAACAAATTCTTTTAGATAAGCAGTCTTTCCCTCATTCGCAAAAGTGCAAGAATGATACTTTACCTTATTCGGCAGCAGTTAAATACCATTACCACTTAAACACATTTCCTGTTCGTCATTTAGATGAGTTCATTCAAAAATGTTATCTTGACTCGTTCAGTGTATCCACACACACATATATAAGCAAACAAGTACATAATACATGATTATACAAATATTGAAAAATTAACTTTTTTCAAGTTTCTCATAAAGTACTGAACCAAATGAAATTTAATTTGATATGAAGATGCTTGAAAGTATTATTCAAAAGATATTAATAAAATATTGGGATATTAGATCATGATAAATAAAAATTGCCATTAAATTATGCCACTAAACATTTAAAAGTCCAAAAATGATTGAAAATTTTGCAAAAATGATACTTGTTGAGCATTTAATATATGTAATTATCGCCTTTGACAGTAATTTGACTCTCATGCTTTTTATGGGGTTGCTTATGAGCTCTTGAGACAAGAAATCCCATTCCCTCGCCTAGGAACTTTTCAACTTCAGGCGTGTTCTAGAAGAAAAATGGCGGGCAGCAATGGTTCTATCAAGACCCCCATATAAGTGTTGTATGGGATTCAGGTCTGTAGATATGGCTGAATATATCCATTGTTTTGAGCTATTCGTCGATGAACCGAGTCCTGTATGGGTGAAATTTATCGTCAGTAAAAATGAACTAGACTTCAATTGTACTCTAGATTGCCTCACACAGAGTTTGATAGATTGACCCCCCCCATACCTCACAGTATTCAAGGTATAGGCTTGAAAAAATGCACTCAATGCGCTCGTCCAACATAACGCCTCTGGCTTATATTCTAACATATCCACCTCCCTAGTGTCCACTTGCATTATGTTCAAGGGATGGTATAAGGTCCCTAATATCTAGTTTTCTCCATATGTCAATACTTCCAGAATTAGTGGTCAGATTAAATCTCCAATCATCAGTGTAAAAAACACAGAAAAATTTATCCTACAAGCAATGATTATGTTATATAGGCAGAATACCATAAATATTTATCTACTGTGAAATGGAGTGTGAAAGAGTGATACTGATCATTCGTCATCTGACACAAAAATGTGACCACGGCAGCCTAGTAGTCAAGGTAACGGACTCGTGGCCAGAGTGTCATGAGTCCAAGCCAAGTATCACTGAAGACTCTCCATGCAGTGGGGACTGATTCTCGTTAAATATGTCGTGGCTCAAACGTCCTCCCACTGATGAGGTGTGTAAGCTAGGAGAGGGGGTGTCAGTCCAGGTATCGTCCTCGTCACTTGACTATGGTTCACCAAAAGGTCTTCAGTTGCTGAATAGTGAGATGTTAATACTCACTCACACACTCACTCTGGCATAAAAATCGGTCTCTTTAAGAAGACTTAATACCCCCAAAATGACCGATATATCATTTTTTTAAAATTTTTTATTGAATCTTATTATACGCATTATTATCTTTCAATTGAAAAATCACTTTTTCATGTCGGCAAGTTAGAAGTTGGGTAAAACTTCATTTGAAAAATGTTAATTAACAAATGAGGCCAATCGACCACACCCCTTTTTTAAAAAAAAGCGTTTTGATAAAAAATTATTTTAAAAATAAAAATAATAACTATAAAAAAAGAAGATGTAATATATAAAGCAGGATATTGCCGAAGTATTACAATAACGGAATTTTTTTTCTTTGTGAAATGTGTGCATGTAAAATTTTTGAATTAAGGCATTTTATATTAATAATTTCATAATTTCAGTTCTTCTTCCTCATATGTTTTTCATAAATAAATATAATACTTCAATATTATGTCAAGTAAAAACTAAAATTTCTGTTATGACAGAAAAAAAAATTTTTTTTTAACCTTTTTCTTGAATTTTTTTGTGCAATTAATACTCTTAAAATTTATCATTTATAAAAATGTATGGGTTGAAAAAATACGAAAATGCAATTATTTTACAGAAAAATATATAACTTATGTCTTAAAGTAGTATTTTAAGTTTATTTAAATATAGCTTATTATAGCTATTTTTTTCAGAATTATAAACATTAAAGTTTTTTTTTTCTCACAGTTTGTGCTTTTTCAATACATTAGTGCATTCAAAGTGCTACTCCTTCCACAATTATTTACCAATCACTTTCATTCTTTCCTGTGTTTTATATATAAAGCATGTAACAAAATTAGGAATCCTTTTGCTGCAAACTGAATACTTTTTTTAAAAAAAATCAAATGAAGGAGATATTGACTTTTTTGTTGAACTTAAGCATACATGTCAACATTATATTCTTTTGATCAAAACTAATTAAGTTATAGTAAAATCGATCCATAAACTTGCTTAGAGCACTCTTAAGAAAATTACAAAAAAAAAATGAGATAAAAAAATTAATTATTACGAAAAAGGAGTAGAATTTTAAAATTTTCCAAATTTACTTCAAAAAAATTTAAAGCTTTAAAATTGTGTGAATAATATGTGAAAAATTTCATCTCGTATCATTTTTTTTGTATATAAACATTATATGAAATGCTAAAATATAATGCACTTCACAACCGAGTTGCTAAAAGCCAGAGTAAGGTCATTTGTGAATTAAATAGCAGTGATCCTCTGTTGTTTTAGGCGGTTAAAGCTAAGAATAGGTTCTCCTGGTGCCCTTTGGGCACCCTGTAACTGATCTTTTGGATATTGTTTCCTGATTTCATAACCTCTAGACCACATTTCGGAAGACATTAAATCAGCTTGCTGCTACCTCCGCTTGAGATTGGCCTGCCTCCTATCATCCAAATTATGTCTATCATAATCTGTCATCCAAATGACTATTCATCACAAAGTTGTCTTTGTAAAATTTTTTGTGAAAGTTTCAATAATAATAGTAAGCCTTCAGAAACACAAACAAATTAAAACGACAGATAATAGTAGTACAATGCCGGTTTATCCACTGTGAGCTTGGGGCGGGCGCCCAGGGGCCCGAACAAGGTGGAGTTCACCTGATTTTATGGTTATAAATTTCGATCCGCCAGTGCCAAGGGGCCCGTAGATTTTTTGGGTCCAGGGCCCGAAATTAATTTAAAAAGACGGATGAAATTTGATTAAATAATTTTAAAAAAGCACCTTTTCTTTGTTATGTTTACCAATTTTCTTTAAAAACTTTTCTCTAGTTTTTGAAAAATCTTCAAATATGTGTTTACTTTATAACACCAATGTGTGCGTGTGTTTGTATAAAAAGCAATTAAGCGTGAAACTTTATATCTGACCATGAAGCTTTTTATGAAATTATTATGAACAGTTAATATATAGTAATGAAAATTAATTTATTAATTTTAATCTTAATTTACTTGCCTCAAACTTTTAAATTTTTAAAAATTTACGTCGCACTCTGAAGCGACACTGGGGTAGGGTTGATGGATCTCTAAATTCTGAGCCATAGTCATATGTGGAGAAGGGAACCTGAGTTGGCACCTCTCTCCACACTTCCTCACCATGCCAAAGCGATGAATTTGGTCTCGGTTGATTTAACGTACATTAGCCCCTCTAAGCAGAGATCTTTAGAAATGCTAAAACTCAAACCCACAGCAAGACAACTGCTGTAACCAGTTAGCGACCACGCAACCACTCGGCTACCGTGGTCATTCAAATATTTATCAGAGACAGTTAAAATTAAATTTTCTGGATATAATTTGGATTTATATTCTCAAAATATTTGTTTTAATTCTAACAATATTTTTATTAAATATTACATAATTCTTTTTATTTATATTAACCTCAAAAAATTCTTTAGTCAGATATTGTTAAACTAAATAAAGTTGTTTTGCTGTTTATTAAAACAAATAATATGTGTAAAATTTACATGTTCTAAACATAATTTCGCTATCCATTTAATAAAAAAATTTAAAGTATGGAAACTGTAGAGTAATCTAAATACATTTAACCTTTCTCTTGAATTGCGTATTCTTACTTCTTTCATATACCGATAGATATTACTCAAATGATTCATTTTTTAATGCTGTATTCACTATCTTAATTAAAAGTGTAACATTCTTAAAAAATATACTGTAAGAAAATTTTCAAATCTGCTAATAAGACCTATTTTAATATGTCATTAAATTTCGAAATTTTCGCAGAAATTTTATTTTTGTAAAGAAATTTTCCTTAGAAATAAATTTAATTTTAGGAACTTTATAAAACTAAAATAATAACATGGTATAAAAGTATTTTTTCTTTTAAATTTCAAAGAAAATATCTTTGTTATGCTCTAAAAGTTTTAAGATAAATATATAGTCTTTTTTCCGATAAATACGAAATTTCATCATTTAAAATTAAATTTAAAAAAAACAATTAATTGATCACATACAGATATCGAATTAACAAATTCTAATAAAAACAGTCCTCAATCTTTAACATAAATTATTAGTCAAATTAAACTGGCATCGTTCATTTTTTAAACATTTATTTTAACAAATTTAGCACATATACTTTGCAAAGCAAAATATAAATTTTCAAACACAAGGTGTGCTCAATGTTAATGACATGAACTTTTTAAATACAAAAAGTCTATGCCTAAAATTCACGCATTATTTTCCTAAATATGACTATAACCTACAAAAGAATTGAAACAAAATGAAATGAAAAACGATTTGCCACAAACATACAAAATATAATCTAAAATTCACCAAAGCAGAGAAAACGATTCGTAGGTTGAACAGTCGTCCGCGAGCTGTGCTCCTTGCCCGAGGCTACAAAACAGCAAAGAAAACGTCTCTCCGACCTCAAGCGTTGACATGAGGTAGCAGCTGCCTGGATTCGCGTTTTCACCTTATGCTTCACATCTTTCCTTCCTCCTGCTCTTTTAAAACCGCTGTAGCGTGTGCCCTCTTCCAAAGCAAGTGTGCATTTGAATTTCGAAGCTAGGTTAAAGCTTTTCGTAAAATGTCTAAGAATTTAATTTTGGATTCAGGTTCAAAAAAGGGGGAAACACTAGCTGTTGCGTAGTGTTTTCCTCTAAAATATATGTGATAAATAACATCTGTACGAAAATAAAAGAAAAAACATTTATTCTGTTATGTATATTTGTGTGTGCATAAAATGGCTACAGCAGCTTAGTGGCCAAAGTCATGTACTCATGGCTGACGTGTCATGAATTCCAGCCCTTGTACCACCAGCCACTTGATGACCAACTGTATAGAGGGAATGCACATGAAATCTGTCGCAGTCGCTCGCATTCAAGTTCGTATGTGACGTCCTCGTCACTTGACCTTAGTTAAAAATTATGAAGTCTATCACCAATAGCCATCGTGTTGCTCTTTATCAAATAACATACACACACATTAATAAACACACACTCACTACATCACACTCATCAAAATTATACTATTAAATAACCATTTATAAGTATGTGGGTTTCATGCAAGATACTGTACTAAAAAAGATAAAATGAATACACATGAATTTGATTATTAATATAAAACAACGTAAATAACAAAAATTGTTGATCGTAGAAAAATTGTTTACTTCGTGTTATTTTTTATGAAAATAGATAAATTCCATGTATATGTAATTTGAAAATATTCATATGTTTATATATTGATAACGATTCTGTAATTTCAACTTACGTGTACCATGTCATCTTCTTGTGCCCAAAAATGAATTAAAAATATGCAAGAAAAGTATTTTTTTTCATAATATGTAAGTATAATTGCATGTTATACTGTTTTATGATTACCCTTAAAACATTTTTTTTCCATTTTAAAAAATAATTTAAGGTTTAGGATCTTAATTTTACCCATTATATATAAATAATTACCATTACAGGAATTGTGTTATGAGTTTATTTTCCTATCATAAAATTATTTTTATTAATGTCTTACATTGTTTTTTTTAAATGCCATTCAAAAATACATGAATATTTCAATTTTTAACACTGAAAATTAAAAGGTTTTTTATTTGCCAAAATTAATTAATTCCAGCTGTTATACTTTAAAATAAATTTACACAAAGTATTTTTTTTTTCTTTTTAATTATATTCTGTTAAATTTAAATCGCATCTGCTATTTACACAATATTGCAATGCTTGCTGTAAGCAGTGTGAGTTGTCATGTTTTTAACATCACACACTCACAAACATACTTCTTAATCGGAGCGAAGAAAATATCTGAATATATTTAAACATGATCTCTCTCTCTCTCTCTCTGTATGTGTGAGGTACCGTTAAGTGTAACTACACCATGTTTCTCTTGCTTATTTTGTTCAGAAGAAGAAAAAAAGCAAGATACGAAAGAGCAATTTGATTTTGTGAGGAAAAAATCCCACTCCAGCAAAAATAATTCAAGACAGAGAATTCACAAAACTACCGAAAGAAATTTAATTTTCCGTGACTGTTGATTTTCATTAAAATGTCTTCAGTGAAAATAATGTTTGTTTTAAAATAAGATGTTTACCTCCATGTACTTCATTTCCTGCTTAATGTATGTTTATTTTTAATAATAATGCCTTATGCAAAATCTGTTTTAAAATTCGTTTATTGAAAGTGTATTAACATTTCTTTCTCCTGCGCAAAATATTTTAGGTTTGATATTAATTCGTTAAATAATAATAAAATAAGGCAGGCTTAAAATATAACATACATTTATAAAATTAATTTTGTTAGTTAAATGAAAAATCTGAATAATTTACTTCTAATTTTCTTTTTGAAAATTTTAACTCAAACACGAAATAAATCCTTGATTGAGAATAATTAAATGAATCATGTATTAATAATATTTTATATTTTCAAATTAATGAGCACTTCTGTATTAAAACGAGGAAAATTAAATATATATAACATGATTGTTGCAATTTACTGTTCATTTTTCTATGATGTTTAATGGTTGTGAATAAGGTATTTAATTTTAAGACATACTTGTTTCTATAAAATTTCCTTTCTCTTACGTCATATAGTAAAATCGTGCAGTAATTATTTCTTATAGAATGAATTTCAAAACATAATGCACCAGGGATAACCTAGTAATGGTCACGAACTAAAAGCTGGCGTTTTCGTGTAGAGTGTTCAAATCCTGGTGCCCTTCAAAATCCAACATGCAGAGGGACTGACAGCACGTTCAGCATGTCGATACACTCTCAAAGTCCTCATGTTGGCTTGGTGTGGAAGTTAGGAGAGTGGGGTACCAACTCAAGTGTTGCATTTGTACGTCGATGCAGCTTTAAATGGCGAGTTCCGTCAACAATAAGCCTCGTGTTCCTTTTACATGCATCGTCAATAAACACTCCCTCCAAAATATTATCGTTAACCCCCTAACTGCTGATTACAGGTTAGGCAAAGCGCTCGATTTTCAGCGCCACTTTTTTCACTTTATCGAGCGTATGCCGTGTATTGGCAGAAAAGAAAAAGCATGAATTAGCACATTTTCTCCGAAATAAGTAAATAATTCGCAAACACTGACAAGGTCATTTTATTGCATTCCACAGCCTTCTGTATAGTTTTAGGAATAGCAGCACAAAAAAAAAGAATCGTATTTCGGAAAGATGTGCATATATTAGAGATATGAATCATCAATAATCACTATAATTGTGAAGCAGATAAAAACAGAAATTGTATTATAAACCAGGCATAAGAATTTAGAAAAAGATATTAAAAAAATATATATATATATATATATATATATATATATTCGAGTCCTGATGCCACAGGAGATTCACTGTGTATAGAAGTTGATAAACGTTAAATTTGCCGTTGCTCAAAGTTTTCCTGTTGGCGTGATGAGAAAGCTTTAAGAGTAGAAAGCCAGTTCAGGTGATCATCCTCATCCATCGACAAAATTCAAAATTACGAGGTCTGTCAGCGACTGGCGTATGCATCTTTGAGCAACGTTAACCAAAATCAGTGAAGCAAAGCAAAGCAGAGATACGGCAATAGATATATCCCAATAACCCTATAAATATATGATAGTTTCACTTTTTGTAAATGTTAAACTGTGATGTATACGGAAAAGAAAAACAGGATTTCAATATATATGTACTTAAAAGCCCAAGTTTAGCTAATTACACATCAATTTAACGCTTTTAACATAGGTTTGTAATTACATTTTCTAAGCAATTAAATCTAATTGAGGGCTTTTAGTTAAAATTTTAAAAAAAGAAGCTTTAAATTAATTTTAAGGTCATAAAAAGAAAATTCTCTGAGTTCATCCGAGCAAATAATTTTCCTTAATTAATAGTAGTCAATCATTGGGATTAAATTTATACAATTATATATTCACTAGTTTGGAGCATACAAAATATTAATTTTCAATTTACTCTCAGGAATCAAAAATAATATCTCTATTTCAACTGTGAATGGCAATAATATTACTACTATTCTTAAAAATGCCATGGTAAAAAATTTCTGAAATTTATATCATATTTAGATCTCAGACACATGGAAAACTAAATATGATATAAATAGTACAAAAAGAAGTTGAAATTTAAAGACTGAAGGAAAGATATATGTATATATATTATAACAAATACTTTCAAAATGCTCCATGTTGGATGGTTGAATGTTATTCATGTATTTATCCATGTTATGTGGGTATCCATAGAGACTATAACTTGAATTTCATATCTGTTATATTTTGATATGTTAAATATTATTTTAAGGAAGCATACATGATTTTGTTAAACTGTTTTTTTTTCAATTTAAAAGGGGAATATATTTCTTTTAATTTTGATGAAACCTATATGTATTTAATCAAAAAATTAATCCCCCCTATTAGTTAATATATTCATTAAAGTACATACAAATTTCTTATTTCTTTCAAAATTAGTTTGGTAATGATAACGTAAAATATAATTTGAGCAATGTTATTACTCAAAACATTAATATAAAAATAATAAAGTAAAACACTTAGATATTTATTGCTATAGTATTTATATAGAAACTATTGCTTTTTTCATTGAAGTACTTGAATGAAGCGATTATTTATTTTTGAATCTATGCTTGTGAGTATGTTCAAAAGTCCTCATTATTTTCCAAATCCGTTTTTTTTTCGTGAACAGGCTCAGAACTGAAACTAAAATCACGTTCTGCTAAATAGATAAAAGGAAAATCAATAAATACACAACATTTAAGCATTATTATTCCTAAGTAAGGGATTAAATTTATTGATAAAAGAAAATATTTATTCAATTACTGTTATTTTCAAGGAATCATTTGATATTATAATTTAAGTCAACAACAGCACATAAAGAAAGATAGCAGCTGTTTAAAATTAGGTTTTAAAATGAAATAGAAGAACAATAACTATTCATCTCAATATTTTAGTAGTTGAATTTCTGGTCTATTTGATAAAAAGAGGCATGATTCTTAAAGTATAAAATTACAGCTTGAACTTCGTAATAAACACGTCTATTTTTTATTAAACTAAATACGCCTTGTATTACGTCAAACTCAACCTTTTGTTTGTTTTGTTAACAAAAGAATAAATCCCTCAACAAATGCCGTAAAATGAAGACAATTATTCATTTTTGAGTTAAGGCAATAAGTATTAGTCATATTAATGAAATATGACAAAAACAGTTTGTTTGTCTGCAAAAGTCCTGTACTTTTATCGCAAAGAGAAAAACATAAAACTTAACTTATATTATACTTCAATATATTTTTTATCTCAAAATTAAATTTTATAGCACTCAAGAGCAGCATTTTTTTTCTGTCCATCAATTAATCTTTACATGAATTAGCAGAGATAATCAATCTTTTATCGTCCACTCAAGATAAAATCTCACTGATTTTATCAGCGTAAGTATTTCATACGATTCAAAAGAACGATTGAGAAAACAGTGAGAAATAAAACTGGATAAATAAAAAATTTAAAAAAATAAACGTCACCCACGATGTGATTCCGAATTGTAAAACATTCCTGTGATTGGTCGTGATACCCCGTTACGTCAGAGCCCAACCACTCGCATTTGTCCAATCGCGAAGAAGATTCAGGTTAAAAGTTAGAGGCATGGAGCTTTCGCGTTCACATATTCTGAATTTTTCGGGCTTTCGGCTTTGAAGGAAGCTTGGGAACTGACTCAGAACCGATCGGCAATTTGATTCAACAGCTCCTTATTAAAAAAAAAAGGCATGGCTGGGAGGTAAGAAATCATATCATATTTATTAATTGATTTCTTTTTATATCCTTTTTTAAGGAAAAAATATATAATACATATACAAATACTTGTAATATATACATATAAATACTTATATAAAAAATATTGTATGAAATTTAATGATCGCTCGGAACATATGGTTCAATATGTGACAGAAGGCAGGCATGCAAATAAACTTTTCATTACATGATTTAAATTCATCTATGACATTAAATGCATATTCATTAATTAATGCTTCTATTAACAAAATAATGTTACACACATTACACAGAAATTTTAACTCTATAATTTTATTAAACAGCATTTTATAACTTTATTAAACTTTATTAAAAAAACATTATATTTTTAAGTATGGAAAGAGAATACAAAATAACTTGTTGCAATTGTTAGCAATAAATATTTAATTTTTTAAATGACACTTAAAAATGTATTTAAATAATTTGATTGTAGATTGTATATCAATAAATTTACTAAATTTTTGTTAGAGGACATTTTATGTGGAATGATGACATAATTATCCTGTTTTTATTATTATTTATCACATACACATATATATTTTGCATTAATAAATATCATAATTTAAAAATTTCGAAGTATCTAAGAAACAAGTGTACTAAATAAAACTGTACATTTAAAGACTTCTGTTCCATTAGTAATCATTTAAACTTATTTTTTATCAACAATATTTTAAATACATTTTAATTGTGTATTTTTTAAGATTCTGTTATTTAAAAGAATTACTGGGCATTCTGATAAAAATAAAACATTAAAAATTTTTAATATACCTCGAATGTCACAGATACATTTGTATAATAAAAAGTAACACATTAAAATGAAAATCATTTTAAGCTTTAGTATTATACTTATTTGAGAAACTGAAAAAAAAGTAAAGGTATTATTTTCAGAAAACTGCCTAAGTCTGATACCATTTTAATTACAGAAATAAAGAATATAACGGAGAAAAAGTACCAGTGACATATGTGTAGCCTTTATCAAGAACAACACTTTCTAAATTCTGTACAAATCCAACTTTCAGCACAAAAAAAAAGTAAAAATAAACAGCCAAGAAAATTATCATCGATAAATCCATGCTAAATTATCAGCACGTTATATTCAAATCATAGCAATCGAAAAAAAAATTCTTATTTCTATTCGTATTATCTCAAATGATTTCTTTTCTTTCGAGTTGCGAAAACCTATTAGATAGCGGGCAAAATAGATTAAAATGAATGTGTGGTTTTGCTTTCTAATATATCTGATGAAAATTGTTACGCTTTTGTCTTTGTATTGACAACCCTGTTTTTCAATTAGGATCGTGTTTTAATTCTTTGTTTATTTCTTATGAATTTATCAACAATTTATTTTAGTTGTAATGAAGTCAATAAACTTGGTGCATCAACATCATATGTTACTCTTAAAAACTGTTTTACTGCCTTTAAAAAAATTATAAAACTTGTGGAAACAATGATTCTAATTAATATATTTTGATCTTTAAAAGTGCGTTTATATGAGCTATTTTTTTCCTTTTTAAAAATGTATTGCTTCATAGAACAGATTTTTAATGTACAATTTTTTAACTTGTTTGTAAAGGATGAATCTGTTTGACCTTTCCCTCTCGTTGTACAGATGAGTCCGAATGTAAGTCAAAACTGAATCATAAGAACCACTATATAACATATTTTTCAATAAACACCTGGATTAATAAATGGCTGGTACCCTTATTATTAGACATTTGCTATGTCTGCTGGAGATCTCAATTAATAATTTTCAATGACAAAAAAAAAAGTAATTGCGCCACATAATCAGTATTTCTGAAACTATGATTTTAATCTCTTAAAAATGGTTTTTGTATACTTTTATTCATGTATACTTTTATTTTGTATACTTTTATTTTAAATATACCAAAAATATAACTTTTTTTTCTGTGCTCATTTTCAAAAATAATTGTTAATAATTTTGTGTAAAAATTAAACATATGTTGTTACGATGACTTATGAATGCATACGACTGTTTGTTAGAGATATACAGTGAGATGTTACTTAAAAGTTGACATTTGAAATTTAGAATTTTCAAGATATTTTTAATGTGTGTGTGTGTGATGTATACTATTCACAGTTAAGCTTAGGTCAAATGTATGTCAATTCTACTTTGAATAATGACGAAATATTGTACTTTTTATCTTGTAATTGCAATCTGTAATTACAATTTTTGTAAAAATTGTTAAACTGTAAATTTGTAAGAATTGTTAAATTTGTTAATTAGTTAAACGGCTTTTCTCTTGGAATAAGAGTTTATTTATTTCCATGAAACTACTTAAAATAAAATTTTTCAGTCTGTTTTTCTTCATGTATTGCATTAATAGAATTCAAATAAAAGTATAATATTTATTTACCAGTTAAGCATTTATAACGAATTATTTATTTACCAGTTAAGCATTTATTACATCAAGCATTTATAACGAAACTTAATAAAATTTATTGTAATTTAAACAATAAAAAGCTGAGGAAACGCTTTTGAGCTTTAACTACTTCCAGAAATAACTCTCTTAAAAATATTCAGTACACAGCTGATTTCAGTTAAATATATTAGAACACTCTTAACTGAAGAAATATTGAATTTCCATCAGTTTACAGTGAATCGTTTTTTTTAACTGATAAGTATTAAGCAATTCAAATTTCTTCATAATGTTTGAAATCCAAATTATGAAATTTAAATAACGATTTGTATTTTTGCCTAAAATTTTCTTTACCGTTATTTCTGAAAATAATAATACGTATCGGAAAACAATTTAAAAATATGTTATTTACTATATTAGAAAAAGATTAGCAATTGAACCTGGAAGAAAATTATTCTATTTAGTATACGACATCCATATATATTTAAATGTAATTGGCATGTTCAATCTTAACAAAATACTTTTTAAATTATTGGTTGAAAATTGTTTCTAGAACTTTTATATTATTAATTTTCTCCTTTCTAATAAAAATACAAACTATAGCTGGGATAAATATATCGTTCTTTTTTCTTTCGAAATTGTTTTTGATTGCTTTTAAGATGGGATTTCTATAAATAAAACAAGTGATTTTAAAATTAAGCTTGATTGAAACGTCATATAAATATTGTAAGAAATTTTATTGTACTTCTATGTTTTTCTACTGCATTTTAATATCAGTTAAAAATATGTGTCAAACGTTCTTGGGTAATAAAAAGTTTGATCAACTTTACTTAATTAATTTGTTTTGCTATTTACTACGCTGGTATGCAAATGAACCCTTTAATGCAGAAATCTGTAATTCAGCTTTGCTGTAACTCGGTTTTCCGGTTTATTTCGTTGATGAATTCATACAAACAGTGCTTTTAAATTATTACAAAGCTTTATATATTATTCTACAAATCTGACAATTTAGGATACTAAAGTGGTCAAATAATGCTTATATAATAACAGTATTTTAGATAAACAAAGGTTTCTCAATTTAATTATAATTCTCAGTCTATGTGTTTATGGGTAAGCCCCAAAAGTTTAGAATTACAAACTTATGTTGTTTAAAGTTTCAACCACAGATAAAATATTTAGTACTTTTCAGTTCGACTAAAAGTGTTCAAATTAGATGTTCACTGAAAGATAACACATTAAGAAAATGTGAAAATTTATTTTAAAAAATAACACAGTCAATTTATTTTTTAAAAGCAATTATTTTGACATTTCAATGTATATAAAAAAATTTTAATGCTTTACTCAAGTTTTGTAATTACAAATTAGAATGAAAAACTTTATGAGAACACGAACTTAGAGAAATTAGGGATGTATTCAAAATCAAAATTGTTCATTAAAGACAGAATTATATATTCATAACAGAGTCTTACTATTTTAATCAGGATTATCACAAAGAAAGACAAGTCATCTTTTATTATTTCATATCATTACAGAAAAAGTTAAGAAAACGTTTCTATAACTTAATTTTATTATCTAAACTATAAACTCATTGGCTCAACAGCCCATGAGGGCCAAAGCCTACTGTGCCCATCTCAGTATCCGGGACCTTAGGCAATGAGATGCATGAGCAGATGTTCGGGTTAGGTTATCAGTCTGGCGTGAAAATCCCAGTTTTTAGTCCCCAAACAAACTTGGTGCTCATTTATCGACCCTCTAAGAGGATGAAAGGCTGAGGCGACCTTTTACAGCCCGGGGATAGAGCCCCGGACCTGTGATAGGAAACGCGATACGCTATCACTTGGCCACTGGCCTTTATTATCTATATACGTCAAATAAATTTCAAAAATTTCTTTTAGACAATGAAAATAATAACAGAAACATTAATTGCTTACAAATTTCTAATTGTTAATGTATGCTCTGCACACCCAAATTGCAGTTATTTTCACATATTATCAAGAGTAATATATTAAAATAGTAGTAGACATTATACTATTATAAAAATTCAAATGTGTCTGTGAGTTAATCAAACCATCTTCTCTTAGCCAAATTGTAAAATGGCCTATATATAAATCTGGGTAATAATAAAGATATTGTATCTTCTTTAGGTGTAAAATACGAAACCCACTTAATGTTGCTTTCTCTGCAGATGTGCGATGATACAGTTAAATAAGAAAACAGTGCCATTTTTCGTTAAGAACCGTAAAATATTAGTTTTCTCGGTCTGGAAACGTTTCAGGTTATGTTACCTGAATCCTTAGATTATTAGCATTATCTGAGAAAACTCTCACAATTTTACGACAGTATTTTTGAATTTATCTCATTATATATATGCGTGTTTACTTAGCAAGAGGAAAAGTTAAATATTAAGTATACAAAAGAAAAAACATTTAAAGTTTTAAAATAAAAAAATATTCATTAAATAAAACTTATGATGCAGGGTTCATTTAATATAAATGTTATGGATTACAGTTTTTGCTCAGCATCTATCATAATGTATATTTATCCTATTTTGAAACTTTTCCTTACATTAATACTTATAAAAACTTCAAAATTGAATGAACTTTTAAACATTTGTATTTACTTTTCATTTCATATAAAAATGAAAGAAATGTGAAGTTAGGAAATTTTTGATGAAAATGATTGTTACTTTTGCATAACTAAGTTTATATAGTTTCAAACAAGAAGCATATAATGAAAAGGAAGTAAATTAAACCTTTCGTCCAAAATTTTGCATGAACGTTGAAAGTGTTTTGACATTTTCATACTTTTCAAATGCATAAGCTGTGAATATTCCAAATCTTAAAACCCTTTAACATTGTAAATATTTAAAAACATTTTATGGATTCTCCCAAATATTTTACTTACTTTAAAGCTATTTTTTAATCTATACTGCGCTATACGAACGCATCGCTTTACTATTATACTATTACTTTTATACCACGTTTTTATGTGCTGAAACCGTCTAAAAATTGTAAGACTTTTTGAGAATTAATGGCAGTAATATAAAGATATATTGTTTAATAATACTAAAGCTTGTTACTTGGAAATAATTAAAACTCCAAGATTTTATCAGATTTGCACTTCAGACTTGTTTTGGGCTGCTTTTTTAAAACATTTGTGCATACACTTAATAAGAAGGAAACTTAATTAACCACCTAATTAGCGAAATCGAGGCTTGCGATTCTTATATAAGCTTCCCATAAATTTCAAATCTCATTTTATGCTTAAATGTTCAGTTTTACTTAAAGAAATAAACCAACTATATATTCAGGTAAGATTTTATTGCTTTCAACGGAGAAACATAAAACTAAATCGAGCAAAAGTAAAATCAATATAAAAAAATCAAAGATTTTCAAAAAAATAAAAAAATTATTTAATGCAATATATACCTTTTAATCACTAAAATTAATTCAGTAAATCTTTTATGGAACATCTATCGATATAACTCACTATGCAAGCAATTACTAAAATGTGTTTGACAAAGACAATATCCATAACTGGAAAAATTGATTCTATTTATATGTAATAGAAATTTATGCTTTGAGCACTTAAAAATGAATTCATTGTATGCTTAAATCCCTTTATAAAGGCATCAAGAAGTTTGATAGAATAACTTAACTTTTATACTTTCGCTTATCATGTAAATGTAAGGAATATTTTGCGTGTCATTTATATTTTCAGCAACAAAGAATGCTACTTTTATAAATATTCCCAACTATTCGAATATCTAAAAATGTAAATTTAAAAGATTATGCATTTATTAAACCGTGAATATATGTAACTATCATCACAATAAAGATGAATTATTAAACAATTCTCAATTTTATGAAGTTCTTATAATAATCTTGATAAAATTTTGAATGATAATGCATTTTGAATTTTTGTATTTTTTATCAGATTCCAAAGATAACTTGATTTTGGTGCATTAAGTAATTCTAGAACCATTTTCGTGAATGTTTGACAATTTTGCAATCATGAGTTCTTTTTGCTAAAACCCTAAGGTATGTTTAAAAAAAGTTTATTCAGGATGAGTACAAATGATGGACCTATTTTAAAAAATCATATAATCAAAACTACTGCACATATGACAGTAAGTTATATATAAATGAAAAGAGAAGTATATTAAGTTTTTTTTCTGTTACAAATGTTTAATGTGTGACTTTCTTGTTACACGGTATACATCCAATCTGTAATTCAGTTCGCTCCATACATTTTGTAGCATCAATGTTTCGCAATGCTGCACAAATGATTATTTGTCGTCTTCTGTTATTTGTTGTGTCAATTGCAAATGATACACCTTTAAATTTAATTTGTTTTCGTAAAGTTTTCCATGCCGTTTTGTGGGGCATTCCAATTTGACAGGCGGCAACTCTCGTGGACTTCACAAAAACTGTGCCTCACTCTTTCCACTGCTTTTTCTGAGACGCTTGGTGGCCACTGCTTTTCTTTTTGCACAAGAAACCTGATTTCTTAAATTGATAATAAAATTACAGAATGATCTTGTGCTCTTTTACTGTAGGGACATCTAAATGCACGTTGCACGAAATAACTGACAAAAACCCGTACATACTCTAATACGCAAACACTCTTCTATGTCATGTCGCCATGTTTTGATTTCAATCCCAGCGATCTTGAATGTGCTGATGGTCATTGGTGGAAAAAACCTGGTTTTCTTTTCTTTACATTCATGTATCACTTATTGTAATATATACAGTATGATTTTTAAAATAGGGTCCATCATATGTATTCACCCTTCATTTCAAGTAAATGTAAAACTAAATTATGTACATATATGCTTTATGCTATTACATTACGTGGTGGATCATCTTTCAAAGTTTGGAAAGATTCATACAATTGGTAAGTACGCTTTTTCAGAGTAAAATGTACTTTTTCCCGGAATTCCTTCGTTATTACAGCAAATTTAATGAACAGGAGACAATTAATATACGTCAAATTAACAGTAACATACATAAAAACCAAATAGCACAGAATACGCCCAGAAATACAAACCCGCAGTCACAGTATCGCATTATTTCGTTAATAAAACACACAGCGGTCATCAATCTTTGACTGCTTCTTTGTATTGTTCTTATATAGGCTGGAAAGACACTTATAGAGGTTTCTGGAACTTTTTCTGGACATAATCATCCTATAAATTTTTGGATTTTCTAGATGCATCAATAGCCGAATTTTGCAGCATTTGACAGCCAAAATTGTGACCAATTCGATAACTAAGGTCATATGGTATGACGTATTAGAAGTGAAGGAATATTCTATCTCGATCCACAAACCATCTTTTCGTCCACAATACCTATTGGGAAGAGATAGAGAGTAGTAAATTTTCGTAATATATTGCATCACATACACAAACACACACACATATATACATATAAAGTTCTATCTTGCCATTTCATAAAAATAATTTTAGCTTATTTATATAATCAATTCATTCGTAATTTTAATTTACCTTATTTTCAGAATGAATATGTAGATTAAAAATTGACTATGAGATTCAGGTTGCAATTTTCAAAAAAATATAATTTTTCTTAAATATTTTTCAGATTAAGTGTAAAATAGAGTAAATACGTTTCATACAAATAGTACACAATTAAAAATTTATTTTTAATATTCGAACCATTCATGTGCAAATATTTGAACAGTTAAAATTATCCGTGGAATTATTAATGTATGTTTTATTATAATTCTTATCTTTAAGAAAAAAATGAATAAAAAATATATTTTTTAAAAATTTTACTTTAATCGTAGATTAGTATCTCTCTAGAAACAAACGGATTACCCATTTTATTCTTTAGGAGATTTATTCTGTGATCACTCTATTTAAAGACATAAAACAGATAGGTGCGCATAAATCCGGAAGAATTCACAAAACCATTTGTTGCATTTTTAATGGCAATTTGCGAATATTTATTACCGTACTTTTCTCGATTGAAATAGCTTAGCTTGAAATGCTTAACATCATTCCTGTTTATTAATGGCTTCTTTTACGTTTCCTGAGATATTTATCAATTACAATGCAAGGGGGCCAATTATGGAAAATTAATCGGCCTTTTCAGAAACAACTGAAATTGTAGTTACTTTGTTTCGTATTTCAATAATCTAATTATTCGTTATTTTAATGTAATTTTTTTTAAAAAAATGAAGAACAGAGTATTATAAAATATTTTCATGTATTTAAGTAGTTTATGCTCTGTAACTAATTATGTGGAACTATTATAAAATATTGTAAAATTTTCCGGTATCTATTTCTTATACGTTAATGATGCAAACAGGAGAAATTAAGGTTTCAGTTTGTATATATCGTTTATTATGCACATATATTCAGAATCTTTTCTTCTTTCTTCTTTTTTGAAGATCCTTCATTAAAGATTTTTTTGTTCAATTTTACTGCTGGTTTTTATCAACAGTGGAATTTTAATTATTGAAAAGAACATCTTTATTACTGTTATGATAAGCTATAATCTTATTTTGTTTAGTTCATTAAAAAGAAAGTTCTGGAAAATAATTTATTTGAACATTCAGAATAACAGTTAAGGCTCTTAAAAAATTAACTGTAGCTCTTTTGCTTTTGAAATTTTTCTTTATAAACATTTACATGTACCAGCCATTAATTTGCTTAGTATATTTATATAGTTGTAGTTTTAATATTTTAGCGTTTAAATTATGATAAAATAATAAAACCAGAATGTTAATCTTATTTTCGTATTAATCTAGCATCGATATTGCTACAATATATTATTAATGTAAATTTTTTGAGTTACATTATTTTGTTTATTCATTTCCTTTTCATTTATATAACTTTGAGAAAAATGTTCCAGATATATCAAAAGTTTTTGAGTTTACTATATTTTGGTCATGCCCATAATTCCCAATATGTGAGGTTCAAAGTGTTAGTATTAGTTTACTTGCCTCCTACAACAATCATATTATGGGATGTAAAAATTCATTTTTTACTTCAGGCATTATATTATTTGGTGATCATTTTCTTGTTATTTTTTTTTTTTTTACTTTTAAGTCATTATCATCGTATTCACAAGAAATTATCATTTTCGTTAAATGATTAGGTGCACTAAAACAGAAATAATTTGGAATGTATGGGTCCCTTTAATATGATTTATCAAAACAAAATTGAGTTCAATACTCAATAATGACCCAGAAAAACTCATTCAGTTATTATCAATTAATATAGCGTAAAACCACAACTCTCATTCAAGATCATCTTAAGATATAGGTTATTTGAAGTTTAAATAATAAAACGATAGCAAAATATTTGTGCAAATAAGAAATTTTCAATATCATTTGCGGAAAAGGCAAGAGCACCATAATTTTGAAATAATGTAATGTGTTATACAATAGATTCTGATAAGAGCTGATATAGATAAGATAATTTAACCAGTCTGAATTGCGATAAATTCAAACGTAAAGAGATTGCAATTGAGAATACGTTGCAGTTTTCCCTTTATTGTGATATATTTAAAAAATACTTCAAGATTTTCTTACTAAATTTTTGTAGTTGAATCATGGAAATGAAAGAAAAAATATCGTTTTAAGGGAAACTATGCCATTTCACTTTAGAGACCTAAATTTTTCGATAAAATTGTGTAATAATATAAATTATAATTTTATTTTTATGGAAGTGCTTTAAATATTTTTAAAATTTCAAAAAAATATATATTTTTATATTTTTTAAGCAAAATTTATTTGATTTAAGTAATAATTGTATAATAATATTTTCAAGCATTTAAGCCTTGTGCTGATAAATCAAATTTTATCTTTTATATGAGAATAAAAAGTGCTTGTTGTTGTTTTATGTGTTTTGTTGCAACTACTTCTTTTTTAAATTTAAATTTCAGAACTTTGGTATGCTACAGTAAATGCAAAGATATTACATCAATCTTTGTAAATTTTCTAGCACAAAATATATCAAGAATATCTTAAATATATATTATTATTGATTAGTTTGGTTATCTCTAGGTCGCATATAATTAGCAATTAAAATTAGCCAACGATTACATAATAATATTATTTTTCAAAATTACTCAGGTCAACAAATTTATATGAAAGTGGATAAGAGGCAGTAATATATTTTATAATATAATTAATTTAAACATTTACAAATATACAAATTTTTCAACATATTCAAGAATAACGATTGCCTATTCATTTACAATCTTCCCAATTGTGCTCTTTAAAAGTCCATATGTGAATAAAATATATATCTACGCCATTTCTTCTTGGTAGTATAATCCAATATGTTAGAAAGTATCAAGAGGTTTTTCATCGACATACCATGGGTAAATCAATTCTACTTACGACAAACTCAATGCAATCAATACTACTTTCATCTGAAATAATAAAATAGTCTTTGAATGAAACCTATTTTTGCAAAGAGAACCTGACAGCGAATCCTTTTTAAACAAAAGTGAAGCACAGGTTTTACTTAAAATACAGTTAATTTTCATTTCTTAAAAAATAATGAAACACTGTTCATAAAAGCTGATTCAGAAACACGTACGACAATTAGTTTTATTTATATTATGGGAAATTTCTAGAACCCTTTTTAGCATGTACGTTTAAAAAAAAGGAGTTTTATAAGAAACACTTTAGTGTATGGAAAATAATTATATACAAACAACGTTTTGATATTCGAATGTGACTGGTGTCATTACGAAGAGGTTTGCAAAATACAAATTTCGGTTCCAAAACATGAAATTATGAATTCTCAGAGAATAAAAATAATCAGCAAGGCTTCCACAAAAAATTAACATACGTAATTCTTTATAATGAAGCATTTCCGAATATATTTGTAAAGTTAGAAGAATTTGAAATTTTCATCTTAGCCTTCCATCGATACAATTTCAATTATTTGTCACAAATTTATTCAGTTAGAAAGTCCTTCATATGTCAAATCGTAATCTCTTACTAAAGTACTTTTGTAACATTCGTTGGAAAACGAATCCTATATTTGTAAGACTGCAGAGAAATTGGAGTGAATTGGTTGAATGGTTCATCATCATTTTGATAAGTTGAAATCCTTTCCTTAGGGAGTAAAGTAATCTTGAGATACTTAAGGTATCTTTTTTAATGCTGATGAATGAAAATTGTCAAAAAATATTTTAGTTCATCTATTTAAGTGGAAAAATGAAATATTTAAGTAATTATGCTTCAACTATTTATCTATCCCCATTCTTTGTCCTCGATTTCAAAAGTTAATCTAAATTATTATTTCTTAAAGAAGATGCAAAATAAAAAAGGAAGAAGGAAATGGAATTATAAGAACACTTAGAAATCTATTACAAATGAAGATAACAGTTGAAGAACGTACAAAATAAATACATTATTTGTTTTATGCCAATGGCATAAATTAGAGAACAGTAAGAATTTCGTCTGCCACTGCAAGAAAATAAAACAAATTGATAAATTGATTGTCAGGGAAGGGTATTATCTCTTGCTGAACACAAGCATCATAGTAATATTTTATTTTATGATGGATAATCTAAATTAATTATGATGATAGATCCTGCCTACTATTGCAGAACGCTTTTGAGCTAAGCAATGTCCCTTGATGGGGGCTGAGGAGCTGAAGTCTTTTGTTCCGATCTGTCCCAACTTTTCTGACCAATTGCATGTGCTTCATATCTTCACTTTCAAGATATTCTTCTGCGATTTAAGAAAATGGAGATGTCAAATTGTGTTGTTATTCAATCAAATCTGAGAAAAATTAGTAAAAGACGAATATGAGAGTATCGATAATTATCTCTGTACCCGGTTTCATATTCAGAACCTTTGCCGTAAACGAGAAAGTCTGTGCCTCTTGCAGATATTATATCTGAAAAGTTAAGTAAATAAATGTGTATGCAAGGAAACTCTGTATCTCTTCATTTATAAAATTTGACATTTTATTAATAACATTTATACTTCGAATGCTTATATTTTAATTTTTAACCTATTGTAAACTAACAAGTGTCGAAATTTTAAGACATCATCTAAATCTAATGAGGCTCAAATTCTTACATTCTGAGGAGATAGATATGTACAAAGAGGTGTCAATTCAAGTTTTGCCTTCGTCAACTGATGATGATTAAAAATGAAGCGGCACTTTGACTGTCTTATGAATATGTTTGATTCATGTTGGTACAAGTAAACAAAAATATTTAAAAAGTAAAATGAAGCATTCGTAGGAGGTTTATTTTAAATAGTATATACGAAAAATACGCAATATTTTCTGGTATTCTATTAATGCAGCTTTATTCGATTAAGAACTTACTCTTCAATATTTATAAAATTTCTGAGATAACCTTTGTTTCCTAGCATTAAATTAATAAATTAAACCCTAATTTGCATAACTGTGATGGATTTATAAAATGCGTCTTAAAATACAAGAAATATATGTTTCTTCTTAGAAAAAGTATTTATAGTCCTATAGCGTATGGAATATATTAGACGCTATTAAATACTGCTATTATTTCATTCATTGACATTTGTGTTTCTCTTTCTATACAATTTATTAAGCTTAATTGTTTCTGAATATTAAAGTACGGTAAAAATTGAATTATATACTAAATTATACAAATTAATTTATCATTACACCCATCTATTACTATCTACATAATGACAAAGTATATTGCACACGTATATTCATTAACCTAAAAAAAGGAAAAATTTCCTAAAAATGTAGAGAATAATTAGGAAAATTCATAGATCTCTTATATATATGGTCCAATAATTTAATTTAAACTCAATCCTCACTTGATGAAAACCTACTCTGACTTTCAAAACAAACTCTAATTAACGTGTTTTAATGCTTTAGTAACAAAAGAATCAGCTCTAGACTTTCAAGATTAATTTTATAATCTACTTGTGACATGCTCTTAAGCAATTAAGTAAAAGCAGAAACACTAAAAGTAATAGGAAAAGTGTTTAATTATTTACAGAGGTGAAGTTGGATAAATTTATTTAATATGTAAACCTAATAAATATTTTATGGTGGATTGTTTTAATCTAACCTCAGGTACAATAGCATTACATAAAATTCCTTTTAAAGATAAAATGAAAAATATTCAAGCTGTTTCTTAATACCACTTTTTAGTGCTTGAATAATGCTTAAGCCATTATTTGATTCGATAAAAAGAAATAAATTAGCTCAGATAAATTCAGCAATGAAAGATCAATTTTGCTTTCATTTTTATTTATGTTGATTCCTTAAAAAAATTGAAATAACATTTAATGAGGATTTTATTCATTAGAATTCCCCCATAAGTTAACGATAACTAGATTTTATATTCTTAAAAAAAAAGCTTTTCTTTTCTTACTTATTTTATCCCTATTTTTTTCTCTAACTTAAATAATAAACAGCATTTGGGTATGTTGTAATAGGTGATATATTTTAATAAAAATTGATTTTAGGAACTTTTATGAAATTTAAAGAACTTTGATTATTTTAATTAATTTTCGTACGTTTTCATATATTTGACATTTTTATTTCGTTTAAAATTTTTGACTGTGCCCCCATATCGATTTTTTTTTTCACTAATGAGTTTTCTTAGACAATTCAAAGTTTTCAATACGTTTTTACGTATTTCATTTAAAAGTAAAATATAAATATCGATTCTTTATATAATAACAAAAAATTAACGGCTCTTGAAAAGTTCTTGAGAACTAATTTCGAAAATATCTGGTAATTAATTAGCTAATAATGATTAATTAGTTTTTACTAATTTTTAATTATATGTGTAATTTAATTACTGGTATTGATTTAATTAATTATATATTTTGGCACACGATTTTAATATTTCCTGTAATAAAAATATTATAATAATTATAATAGCTGATATTATAATAATTATTATTGTAGAGATAGAGTTCTTTGTGTTTAAAAAACTTATCCAAGAGAAATAAATATCCCTGTTAAAAATATATGATGAATCTACGAAAGATATTATTTTATCATCTATTTTTATAGATACATGTCAAAATATCATAAAATAAAAAAAATGTACACATGGAAGCAAATTAGATAAATAATTATAATTAAATGTTAAATCAATGGAAGTTTAGACTTCTATAAAGTTTTTACATTTTCTGTGTACTTTAACTTTTCTAACAAAACTTTTCACAATAAATTATATTAACCTAAGTATTATTTTTTTTATTATTTTCTTTTTCATAGTTAAAATTACTATCAATATTTTAATCTTTCAGAAGAATCCAAAAACTTAAATTTAGAATTCCAAATAAACAGCCATTTAAATTAAGTTTATCTCAACTTTAAAGTCATATGAAAGTTTATATTCCCTCTAGCCTTCCTGATGCATATCCATTGAGAAGAATTATGTAAGCATAAGACAAAGTTTTGCGAATTACTGATTCAAAACTTTAATCAGAATACAATCGTGAATAGCCTTTCGTGTCAGTCTCGGTGTTTGATTCCTTAATGCTAAGATATGGTGAATGATTCAATAAAGTATAAACTTATTCATTCAAACAAACATCGCATATGCCTTGAATAAATTAATATATTATTTACCTTCCTTCTCAAAAGCGTTTAATCTTCTTTCCAAACTGATATGAAATTAAAATCCCCTAACTGCCTATAATTCACTTAAGATCCATTCGTGAAAAACATTTTGGAAGATATTTGATCATTGCTGAATTTTCAAGATTATTATCTACTTTTAGAGTAGAATGCTTGATTCTGTGTTCTGTGGTGCGGAGATTTCTGTTTTAACATTAATGATTTTCTGTATTAATGCTTATAAGTAATATGCAAATTACTTACCACTTAATTTTAAAGCAAATTAAGAAAATAATATTGCATTAGGTTCTAAACATGCAACCCCATACACAAATACTTATATTGAAGAACAGTAATTACAGATAATTGGGTTCCAGCAAATGGTTCGCTTAATCCGTCTTTGTAAATTTAAGGCAAACAGTATTAGTAATCATCCCACATTATGAAATTGATGAGGGCAAGAAATCACTTTGCAATTTAATGTTAGTACACACAAAAGTATTCTCAGTTATGCCAGGTAGAATTACTTTCTCGCTACAAAACACATCCATTCACGAGTGCATTTTTGATGAACAACACATCACATAGAACACCAAGATTATCACGGGAAACGGAATATTGTTACTGGACATGAGAATGTGGATAAAATACAGGGTGCGGCAAAAAAAAACTCTGGACAAACAATTTTTTATATAAGTTTATAAGAGTACATTCGTACTAATAAATCAATTTAATTGGTTTCAAAGTGACCGCCGTTTGCAGCAATGCAGAGACGCAAACGCTTGCAGAAATTTTCAAAAACGTGCCTCAAGTCTCTTACCTTTAATCTATTCCATTCCCGCACTAGCGATGGCTTTAGAAAGTCCAAAGTTTTGTGCAGTTTAGTGCAGATTTTGGTCTCCAAAATGGACCATACATTGTAATCCATGGGATTGAGATCCGATGAGTAGGGTGGCCATTCTACAGATCATATCATGTCTGAAAAATTGGCATTATACCACTCTTGTGTCTTTTTGGCCTTGTTTTCTAGTGCAGAGTCTTATTGAAACGTCCAATTTGCATTTCCAAAATGCTTTTGCGTCCACAGAAGTACAACAGCTCCAGGAATGTTCCTCTGGTGCACTTTTTGATTGATTTTAACGCCCACAAAAACCAAAGGTGTTTGCCACTTGCGTTAATTCCGCCCCAGACCATGACCGACTTTGGATATTCGATGTTCAACAATTGCCGAGGTGCTTGGAGCATCCACAGACCAGATTCTATCGTTTTGGCAGTTATGAACTTATTGAATCGTAAAGCGCTTCTCAACAGTGAAAATTAATCTCTACCAGCGCTGACTTGCGGCCAGTTTTAAATGTTATCGGCATCTTCGGAGCTGTACGAGTTTTTTTTTTTCAGTAAGAAGCTGAACTTTTCTCAAATTGTAAGGCTTCAACCCAAGCTCTGTTTTTGCTATTCGCCTCTACGATCTGTTACTTATTCCAATGTCCCAAGCGATCTGTCTCATGGAAACCCTTGGATTTCTCTCGACTCGCTTTTCGATGGCCTTACGATTCCTTGAAGTGCGTTTTCACACACTTCTTGGGCATCGACCATCATTATTAAGCTCTTCGAAACGGCAGATTGTATCAGGCACTGCTTGCTGAGGTAAATTAAGCAAACGAACGATTTCACACTGTCGTTTCCCTTGATTAAACGACCCTAAAACAGCAGACCTTTTGCTCGACGTTATCAAAAACCACACAAATCAAAAGTACAAACTAAGAAATATATTAAAAGATATTTTATTATTAAAGTGGTATATGAAGAAACATGAAAACACCAATTAAAAGGAAATTCGTTAACTATTCTAGAAGGCAAGAAATTTCATCGAGTTTTTTTGCTGCACCCTGTATTTCCAGAACTGACATTCCATATACATGTTCTACGGTATCCGTACGCATAAAGCGATAGATATTTCTTGCTAGCAAGAAGCTTTTTAAAGTACTAGGGCTTGCCATTCTCATTTGAAGACTGATATGGAGTAGGACATCCGTACGTGAAAGATTATATTGTATCAATAAATATTAACAGGATATTCTTGACGACTATATGTCACCATTTATGTGTCTTTAGCACATTACTAACTTTAGCCTTCAACATCACAGATCATTATCTCATCCCTGTCAAATAATATTCGAATGGTTCCATGGACATTCTATGCCAAAAATATCTTTCTACACCGCTCATCTAAAATCTAGGACACCTTATTTCGAACTCATTTTATATATTTAAGACGAAATTTAGATAAATGTTTGACACAGCTTCATCGAAACTTCTTGAATTATAAGAAGCAGTTGTGAAGTTGTATATACGAATGCTCACGAAAATTTTTTAAAGTTCTCCATATTTCATTAACTTGGAATTGAAAATTTAATGAGTTTCGTAGTAGATACTAAATTTCTTGTAATGATAGTTTTATGCACAAATATTAATTTGGAATTAAATATAAATTGATACACTCTTAAATACTGATTTCTATTTCAGCCATCATTGTCTATATTTCTCAAGAAATAGAAATTCCATGATTGTCATAATAATTTTATTACTATCAAATAATTATGTCTGAAATATTTAGATAAAAAAACCACCTTTTTTAAAAAAAATAAATCTAATTTAACAAAATTGATGGAAATTCCTGTCACAAAAACCACTACTTCGCTCCATAAATTCAATTTAAACGTATTTTAACATTCTGATTAAGAAATTTAATTACAAGGATACAGTCGATTGTCGTTTAATAAACGTGGAGTTGTGTAAATAAAAGTTGAAGAAAATTTTTTTTCCCTTTTATTAAAAGTGTTTTAAAAATTCTTTAATTCCTTTAAAAAATACGTCAAAAAACGCCACCACTATCAAATGACACATAAAATACGAGAGGAATTTTCATCCTTATGCATTTTTTAGTTCATAAACTTTTCGCTTAAACTTTTACAGAATCTGAATTTCGAGTGAAAAAAAATTGTCGATTAAGAGGTTTCTCGTCCCCGAGAGAACGGCAATTTTTAAATATATTCTAGATAAGTCTATCAAAAAATGTCACACATCTATTGTTGCCACCATAAGGTAAAGCTTGTGATAACAGATTTTGCAATGCCATGAAAAAAGGAATAGTGCCCACCAACTTCTTCAAATTACGTTTTACTTGTATAAGAAGTAGAGAACAGATTTCAATATTATAAAACCTTGAATAAAATATGTTCCAAATGTAATCAAAATTAACATTCACTTTTAATAAATTAAATTTAAATATATATATTGGAAAATGGGAATCAAATTATTTAAATAAATAAGGTTCGATGTTATATATATATCAAAGGTTTAACAGCAGCATTAATTTTTGAAATAAGTTTGAACCATTCATTCAAAATTAAATACGTTTTTTATATGTGCTGTCAAAGCTTCAGTTTTGAAATATTATATTTATTTCAATTATACTTTAAATTGTAACTGAAATGAAAGAATTTATGTATTCACAAAATTTAGAATGTCAAAAGTTTAAATAAAGTATTTAATTTTAAAATAGCCAAAGAGAAAATTTTATAGCTCTGCCATTGCTCTAGAATGTTGAATGTGTTGATAAACTTGAGACTCCATTGATAAAATCAGATTCCAAATCATTTCCAGTTGGATTTTAAGACAAGCTTCCTCTTTGGATGATTCAGTTCCTCTTTTACTGAAGAATTCTGTTTTGGTTAACAATTCTTTTGACAATGTGTGTGTGTGTGTGTGTTCTACATGTTTTCTACGGTGCTTAGGGCCCAAATTTCTGGTCAGTTTAAAACCGATAGATACCCTTTCCGACAAACCACTGTAACTTAAAATATGGATTTCTGCATTGACTTATCGAAAACTTCAATTCAATATTCTTGGCTTAATATTTTCACCAACAGGAAACAAATGATTGGCAAGTGTATTGAGATAGACGAGTTTTGGAATTTGACGACCATTGTTGAATGCTAAGGACATCTTACAGTTGAAAATAATCCGCCCCTATACCAGCACAGCATCACAAGACCACATGTCCATTAAATATGTTTTTTAATTCTTTTCGGAGGTCATGCCAATATTATGAAAACTTAATAGAGATGTTTAAATGTAGTTTTCTTTCATATATATATATATATATATATATCGCCATCACAACAGAACGTAACAACTAAAATAAGAGAAATATACATACTTCTTCAATAAAAAGGTAATTAAATCTATTTCAAAATTAGTCAGCTAAAGTAATATTTGCATAAAAGTAGCTTTTTGGTGTTTAATCTTAAAAATACTAATTTATCTGTTTTATTTATCATTTTATTAATTGTTTGGTCACACAGATTATTATTCTGCAGTGCTTGATTTTGGAATATTTATATTTTGTTTTCTAATTATTACTTGAAATATTAAGGACAAAATTTTGTATAAATATTTATTTCTCAACACAATAAAAATGACTCATTATAATTATTCTTAACAAATTTTAGAGAACTGGTGAAGGTGCAATGTAAAAAAAATATGTAATTAATTTTGCGTACACGAAGTTAATCGAAAATCATGAGACGAACTTCGAGGGATGATATAGCTCACTAACAAGGCTTTTTAGTATTTGGTATATGGATGAAAGCGTCATGCAGAAGGACGAACACAGTGAAATGATACTTTAAAATCAAGGAATATTGTTCACTAACAACATTGTTAAAAATGTGTTCTTTACAGCAATATTTATAACAAATGCTTATTGCTATGATTATTAACAGTCATTTAAACTTGGCACAAAAATAAGGAGATTGTTGAATAATTTAATAGGTGCTGGATGAAGGATACTTCGTGCTAACAGCTGGTTACCTAATGAACAGAAAATTCCTCCAAAGGTTCTTCTGTGGTGCAAAGTGCTTCCAGGCTTATGAGCTATTTACAGATGAGACGATTTTTATTCACGAAGGTGTATTCAATGTTCACAATACTAATACACGTACAATAGCAAATCTGCATGCATTTCAGCAACCCTTTGCAGTGAATAATTGCACAGAAATAGTGAAAGAATTTTGCCTCTGCCCATATCTCCTCCTTCTAACACGACTCTCAAGCCAATTTTCTTTTCTGATTCATTTTTGGAAACTAATGGTAGGCAATTTTCTAAAAAAGTTTGTGGTAAAATGTTCTGATTTTTATTCATTACCAAGTGTGCATTCGGAATGATGCGTTCTTCCATTTCAATGTCGCCACTTTTAGGGTAAAATAGATTGGGTATGGTGAATTATTCCTATGGCTATTCCGATGGTAAGATTCATCAAGCCTCGATTAACTCTAGTGGGGAATAGGCTCTCCTTTATGGAATTTCAGTTGACTTTGCTGAGGAAATCATCGATCATCTATCCGCTGATGTTACGTATGCGTGAGAAATACCTGAATCTTAGAAACTGTTCGACAGTTAGATCATTGACGCTTCCAATCTTGTATTACTGCTGATATTCATGATTTCGACAATAGAATGGATGGAATTCTATTTGTTCGAATAAACTGTTCTGGAAGTTTCTCTCATTATTTTAAATAATTCTGTGTATTGCATAGTTTTCTGATCAAATCTCACTATTGTTCGAAACGTGATAGTTAAAAGAGAGGCAGGCATCAAATGTAATGACTAGAAAATATGAGATTCGTCACCAAATTAATACTATAGTTTATTTATTCATTTATCATAATAATTCGATCAAATGATTATGGTTAATACAAATAGTGTAGTTTTCAAATATTATGCTAACGAAGAATTTTTCAAAATTCCCATCTTATTAAGAGAATTGCGTCTGCTTTTGATCTTATTTTCTAAAATTTTTTTTATTCTATATAAAATTTGTGTACAATGATTAACTAACTTTAAGTTACCCATATTTCTATGTAATTGTCATTCAGTAAATTAAAGTATGCACGTGTATACTAAATTCTATTCCAACTCGAATTAATATATAACTTGGAGGGTGGGGTCGCAGTAAATGATTCTATGATTACTATCTATTCTTTTCATTATCTCACATCTCATATTCTTGTATTATAAATGGGGTAGGGTAAATTAAGCCTTACAATTTGTAACGAATGGAATGTATTTTCGTAACCTACCATTATAATTTTATGACCTCCAATATTTCAAAAACAGGTAACACTTTCTCTCTCTCTCACACACACAGACATATTTCAAATAAGAACGGTTTGAATCTAAAAATTTCGAAATTATAAATCAGTTGTAAGGGGAAGAAAGGAGGCATGCATTTGTAAAATTAATGCATGTTTATTTGTAATATATTTGTTTTTCAAAAAGTGTTTTTTTAAAAAAAATCCACTACAAATTTTTAAAGCAAATTGTGATAGAATCAATTTAAACTATTTTATTTAAAATGTAAATGCAATTGACAGATTATGAATCTAAGCAATAAACGTGTGTATATAAAGCATGATTCTTATCCTTAAAATATAAAACATATATTTAAATATATATAATCTTGATTAATATTTTTTAAAAAAAATTATGTATAGCTTCGATAGAACGTTCTAAAAGACAATACATGCAGGAAGGTCACTCTGAAATTCTTGGGAATAGGGCTAATATTTAAATAACACTAACCTAATTATGGGAGTATTCACACTAATTTCTTGCAGCTTCAATTTTTTTTATAAATTAATTTTATAAGGGTTAAAGGCTCGTAGCCCATCTTCGAAATGAAAAGTACATCTGCATAAATTTGTTTTAATTTTATTACAACCAAAAGCAACTCATAGTAAGATATAAAAAAATGCATGTTCCACCACTTCAATGTGTGTTTTAGGAGAAATTCAACTGTCAATAATGTTTGGTTAGAAGGTGCAATATCTTGATGAAGCGCGAGTCCTCATTCACTTTTTGAACTCTTAGAAGAATGCGTTTAGAATTTCTATATACAGCTGTAGCTGTTTTCCGTTTATAATGGCTTTGTCCTTCCTGCATTTCTGAAGAAAATAATATACATTATAATTACATAACTCGTTGTCTTTGCACTATTGTTGGTTTGAGGTCATCTTAAAAATGTGCATTGATTTGACATGTTGAAATATATAAAACAAAAAATATGTTCAACGGTTATTTTATAGAAATAACTTGCTGCCCGCCAATATTAAGTAATTGATTTATTATGACCCTCTCCCTTTTTGGTGTTTTTTTTTAAGTTATGGGAAATCCATCAATACACTATTTGTTTCAGACATAGTCTTTTATGAATGAGTTTATGTATAGAGATGAATTAAATTTAATTTCCTTCGATATCACTTAGTAGATAGAGTGATTATGATTGATTAACATTTTTACATGGTGGACTCATTTTTCAGAACTAAAGATGGCAAAGAACTTCCAATATTTCTTTATCCTGAAAAATAATTTCAACAACTGCGAATTCTTTTAAACTATCTGAAGGTGGTTTACCTTCACCAGCAGATGATGAAACTTAATTTTCTTAATTTTCTCATTGTATCTGAATTAACCCCACTTCAAATTAACCAAAAACTACACCTGATAATGTTCTCAAAAAAAATTCAATTACTTTTCTTTGAAAAACTTAATTTACAGTAGCTGAATTGTACGTAATCGTTAAATTATCGTTACGAGATTGAACAAATTTTTTTATCGTTTATACTTTACAAATATCACAAAGATTACTAGTGTAACTGTCGTGTGCTAAGCCTTTGCTGCTCTTGTAGCTATTTTTTTCCATTGATTATCTAAAAACTTATTTAGTTTCGATAAAATGCAGTACCACTTCTCATGAAATAATTGAGAGATAGTTGGAAATTTTTCACCTATGTTAAAAAATCACGCAATAACAGGGTAGAAAAAGTGCTTAGATCTTTTTTTTATTTACACTTGTTTTTATTTACTTAAGCTTATATATATATAAACTATAAATCTTTAATGTTCGTAAGCTCAAAACCTTGAATTCAATAAGCATATCCTTGAACACATTTATTTACATATTATTATAAAAAGATAGAATTCTAATTATTTTCTGTAAAAAATTATCGTTTGCTTGAAAAAACTTAATTAAGTTTTAATAAATCAAGTTTTAGAGAGAAGTCTAGAAATTTTTTTGCTTGTCAAATTAAAGCTATTTTTAATTCAAATAGGCAATTATCCATTCATTATTTCAGCAGAGATTGATAAAAATAAATGCACTGTAGAATAAATAATAGAATTATGAGTAGTTATAAAGCCACAAAAAGTGTAAATAAAAAAATATTGAAACATTTTTTTCACATTGTGAAAAATATGAAAGAAAAATGCTTATTTTTTGTCAACTGTAGGGAGAAGCTTTGAATTATGCTTTATTTTTAACTCCTTAAAATAAGTATTTTTTTAGTAAGTACTTCAACACTAGTTTTACCCCTCAAGCAATTTAGCAGAAGAAACATGACTATTTTATTGATATAAAAGCTTTTGACATTAAGAGGATGCGTAAAAAACATTTCTTCTAACTTTATTTTCTTTTATTTATGTTGATATCATTGTTTATTTTTCGTTTTTTTTATCCTGGCTATAACTACGAACGCTGTTCTTACAAATACCGAAAACTTTAAAATTATTTATTTAATGTTATTTATGCATAAGAGATACGGTAGTATTTAAAATTTTTCAAGCTATATCATTTTGCCTGCGGTTGTATAAACAAAGATCTTTTGTGACACCCACAGTTTCAAAACAAAACATAACATAAAATGCTTAATTTTATATTTTTGTTTCTTTACTCTTAGAAAATAAATAAATATACTTAAAAGTTGAAATCTTTTTGTATATCTCCACAAGAAAGCAAATATACTTTTTAAGTTGCTTTTCATCAGCTTGAAAATATTGAATGACTACGTAAAGAACAATATATTTTTTATTTCTTTTTAGTGATTAACTTTTTTTATTATAAAACATTTTATTGCCCTCTTGTTCCTATTTGTTTTTCGCATACATCAATAAAATATTTCTAAATTTTATGTTATTTCAGAAAATATCGCACGGATACTTTTAATGCTAGTAATTTTAAAGTAAACGTTACTTCCAGAGATACATTTATATTTATTACGCGGAAAATTAAATTTAGCAATGTCATATGAATAGACTATATTATTATCCGTTAAATGAGAAGTTACACACAACTATAGGAATATTTTCTATGAAAAATGAAACATTTTACGTTTTAGAAGTTAATGATGTAGAAAATAAATATCTGACATTTACTTTGAAAGGTGTGTGTTACTTCACCAGAAAACTTAGAAGCAAACACTTCTTCTGCCAAAAAGGGGTTTTCTTAAATTCGTTTGCTTGAATATGTATTTAAAGTATTCATTTATATTTAATAATGCGATAAACAACAAAATTTACAGTTGTAATCAATGTAATATATAATATTGAAACAAAATCAATTTAATTATATCTTGATTCAGTCGTAATTTAGGATTGAAAAGTAGAAAAATTAAACTCAGATTAATTATCAAATAAGTTTGGAAAAAATATAAAAATAAAATTATATTCAATAATTGATTTCGATAAAGACAACAAATTGTACCAGTTATAATCAATGTAATTATATAAATATTGAAACAAAAATCAATTTAATTATATCTTGATTCAGTCGTAATTTTAGGAGTTGAAAAGTAGAAAAATTAAACTCAGATTAATTAATCAAAATAAGTTTTGGAAAAAAATATTTTAAATGACTGCATCTAAACATTCAATGGAATTCTGTCTTGTAAGAATCCTAAATGTTTAGCACATTTTTATCATAAAATACGTTAAAAGATTTTTAAAAATGCTGAAAAAATCATCATAAGATTATAAAATTAAAAATAAAACGTGTGCACTGGAGAAGCATAGAATTAACAGAATCGGTGAAAATATGTTGTTCGAAAGAGAATAATTTGATAACGGTTGTGTGAAAAAAAAGTCAATCAAAACCTCAAATTTATTGCAAAACCAAATGATAGTAAAAACAAATTAAATATAATAGGATTAAAAATTAAATGAGCAGAATTTATATTCAAACTCTAGAACGATGACTTGATATGTAAAAGTATTGAGATGGATGTTTACCTTTCATATCAAAGGTGAAATAAGGAATAGATTATTATATAGCAAAGATGGGCACTTGTTTTGGCTCGAGGGCAACATTGTAAAATTGGAGGATATCGGAGTTCCCACCTCTTTTAAAAATGATTGCATTCATTAGTTATTTTTGCATGTCATAAAAGGTATAATTTGTACGATAAAAAACAATAAATGTAAGTTAAACAAAACAGTGGCACTTGAACTTAATTTATGTGTTGTGCTAATTTCATATCTATAGCCGCAATCACTTTTAATTTTAAAATTGGTTTATTAAAACAAATGTGTGTATCCCATCATATTTTCTACATATTTTTTAAATCAGGAAGGAGATTGCTTGTAGAAATTCTCATCACAGCCTGAAAGTTAATGTCTACCAACTGCATCTACATTAACTCTTCCTGAATTTCTACCAGAAAACCTTTGCTCAAGGATATATGTTGACCGAAATATAGAGGACATTTTCTGTCGATTTGGTTAGCTGATTGTCTTAGTGAGCCACAAAGAAACTCTTTGTGGGCAGTATGTGGCTCGCGGGTCACTATTTGTCCACAAGTATCATAGAATAATCTTGAAAATTAGGATTTCATGCTAATTTACAACACAATCACATATTAATTTGAGTACAAAACGCATTATTAATTACAATCGCTTTTAAAAACATTTGAATTAATGAATCGCTATGAACTCTAAAAATGCATAAGTAAACAGTGAAAAAATTCGATACGGAAATATAGAATGTCTTGACATTTATAAAGAAATTTACATATAGTTATATTTTTTCAACAATTTATTTTGTTTCGACCTGCTCTGACACTGCTTTATCTTCTAAGAATTTGTAACGTATCACACTTAAGAAACACATTTCCTGTATAATACTTTTCACATTAAGACTAAGGATTCAATTGACATGCAAGTGGTTTGTAAGAGAATGGATGCCATCCTCCGTATATAAATTTTAAGGATACGGTCAGAACTTGACCAACGGAAATTGCTTCTCAGCAGACCTCAATCAGACGTGCCCATATCTCTTGTCACTACTGGTGTAATATCCGTTTTAAGTTTATGCATCTAGAGACTAACTGTTGAAGATATCATTTCTACTATAATAAATTGACAAAGAGTATCATGCCACGTGAATTTTGGAGCAGCCTGGCAAAATTCATTTCACATTGAAACTTCAGAGTGAAAAGGCTGAGATGTATCTCAGGCGATCTCACCAATTGTCATGTTTAGACTATGAGCATTGTTACAACTGTGTAGAGACGTAACTGTATTAAAAACGACAACATATAGTACCTACACTTCAAAATTAATTTGTCTGGTAGATTGGAATTACAACTAACAATGATATATTTTTCTTTAAAAAAATTTTGTTTTTAATTATTGTTTTAGTTGTAGATAAGTAAGGTTTAAATAACGTTTTGTTATAGGCAATATTTTGAATATTTTTGGGGGAGAGGATGTAGAGTAATTTAATATTAAGGTGTTCTTTAATGGATATCCTTAAAATAATATAAATGGACGTAAGTAAAATTCATCAAAATTGATGTTAACTTGAAACTAAAAGCATGTGAAGAAAATTACTATTTAGCCCCTTATGTCTCTACCCTGTTATAAATAAAGATTTAGAAGTACATGAAACTTAAAGCTACCTTATATTTTTCACGACATCATTTTCAAAGGGTATTAAGAATGCTTTCCTAAATATAATTTAGTTTTTTGTACTCTATTCTGAGGCCATTAATTTTGGTGATATATATACATACCTTAACTTTAAGTAAACAATACAGAGCCATGCGTTATTATAAAATATTAGTATTAAGAGGAATCCGTATAGTTAGTGATTGTATTATTTTCTTAGGCTCTTTTGTAGATCATTTAGAATATTTAGAAATACTGTGAAAACTATTAAGTATTAGTATGTCGTTAGAACAGCATTTCAAATTAAATGAAATTAACCCTCGAAAATAAATAAACCTTGGACATTTTGAAACGCAAACAACTGTTCTATATAACTCCAATAGCTACACTAGTGCTAAGAATTAAAAAAAAATACATGAATACACACATTTAAATAAATCACGAATAAACGCACAGAATGTAAAGCACTTATAAATGCAAATGTGAAAAAATAAAGCAACCAGTTTACGTGAAAGGGAAGTCTTAGTGCTATACTGGAATACAAATAAAAGATTTTCAGCAGTAAGGAAAGTAAGATATTTTTGTACTGTTAAAAAAGCATATTAATAAAAGCAAAAACAATGTTTTTGCTTTTTAGGAAATGAAGTATATAAACATCAAATAAAAGATTTTGTTAAATACAAAATTCAAATACAAAGTAAAATTCTAATTTACAACTGAATTTCTAAGTCAATTAAATTTTAGACGTATCTTACAGAACTTACAGATAAAATGTAATGCTTTGAAAATAAATGAACCTTATGCATTTTGCAATATTCTTTCTTAAAATATTTTTTTATTCTCCAAATAATGATTCAATCCTTCAAAAGCTCAAAAAGTGAATTTTATGAGTAAATTTAAAATTTTCTAAATTGTTCATCCAGCACTAAGGCCTTAAAAATAATGAAAACACTTTTAATGCTATGATAAAAATCCTTACGTACTTAAATACTGTAAAAATCCTTCGAAAAATTAGTAAAAAACGGTAACCTTTCACCAAAGCATCGCAGTTTGCTGCTAATTAACGTTAAAAGCTCTATTACTAGTATTCATGATGGATTAAAGCTTCTTCAAAGAAACATTATTTTTTTCCGAATACTTAGTGTCACTCTGCTTGTTTTATCTAATAAACCTTTTAACAGCTACGCGTAAAACCGCGTGATCTTTTCTTCACTTTAAATTTCTTTTTATAGCGTCCGTTGTGTATTATGCAAAATTATTTTTTTTAAAATTTGTACGTAAAGCCATAACATCAATGAAGGTTTGTCAAAGGCTTAAGCTGAAACATGTATTGTGGATTTCACATGATATGTCATTCTATTTCATGTGTGATTGGCAGGTGTTGTGAAGTAGAGCAATCCGGAGCTTTCAATGATACCTGCCAAATTGTGACAAGCTTTTAGGAACTGATTCTACTAAACTTTTAAAAATATTTAGATAAACAATAATACGTAAACTATTTATATGATAACATTTAAGTTTACTTTGTAATTTTGTTGTTATTAAATAAGGTGAAAATTTTTAAATATAAGGAAGTTAGAGAACTTTGACATTCTCAAAATTTAAAGTAATCTTTATAAGCGTTAACATTTATCAAAATGTTTCTTAAAATTTAGTATTTATTATGTACGTTGTAATAAATTTCATACATTGAGAATTCTGTTTATGTACATTTTTTTCTATGGGTTGCATTTTAAAATATTTAAATAAAGTAAAATTTGCATAAGCCTATACATGCACTATTACTTTAATGACTACAATATACCTATAAGACTTTCTATATGACTATTTACTTACTTGTTCATATGAACTAATTAATAAGGTCTTAGACTAAATATTTTAAAAACTTCAAACAATTTTTAGCAAATTACACCATTTCTGGAATGTTGCTATCAAAACGAGATCAAAGAAGTATGTAGCGTGTACTTAGAATAAAACTTTTCGATTGAAGTTTAAAACATTTCCTCTCAAATTATTATATTTTCAGTAACTACATAGTCAGTTATGATACTTTTAAGAAATTTTCAAGAAATTTAGCGTCGAATAGATTTTATTTTATTTTTAATAGTTGAATTTTTATAATGATTATAATAGTTTAAATCATAGCAATACAATATTAAACTTTGTCTACAGAAATTGGTCTCTCTGGGAATTTAAATAATAAAAAAATGAGTGATAAAATCAAAAACTTTTTATAAATCTTTGAGTCTATTATACTATTATATCTCGTTTATTAAATTTCTAGAGTGCTACTTTAGTATCTTATAATCGTTACTTGTTTTGAAGAGTGGATAAATAAAACAATTATTTTTGTTACATATATATTTTTTTTTAAAAAAGCGACTTCCATATTATGAGAAAGGATAAATAAAGGAGTGTAAGTGAAATATAGCTTTTAATGTGGTGATTAGGAAATGAAAAAAAATCAGTTTTAGATACTATCAATCACTTCATCCTCAATACTATCATCAACATTGAATTAATATACTGCATTTGCAATAAAAATAAAATATTATTGATGTTTTTGCTTCCAAAAGAATAAATACTGTTCTAATAAATTGAATAAATTTTGAACTTATTCTGAGATATCTGTTTGATTACAATCTATATGTTATTTCGTCGAATATCAGCTATTCTTACAAGATAAATTAAAAATAAATAAGAAGTTTTTAAGATAAAAAAATTTTACGTTACTTTATTTATTATACAGCCATAGACAAATTAAGGAAACAGAAAGTTTCATTAAGAATAATTTTTAAATATACTAACAATTCTATAAATATTCATAAATTAAAGCGCGCCATATTGTAATGGACTATAAAAATAACAAGTGCTCTATATATTAACTTTTTTTGAGGGAGACTTAGTGATTTATGTGAGTAATATCTTCGAAAATTTGGGCTCTCATTTTTCACTATGCACAGAGGAAAAGGAACTTCTTTAACAAATATTTATGGGACTTTACATCAAGAACATATTACAAAAATATATCTCTTTTAAATTTGAAAGGCCACATTACCATTTTGTGTGAAAAATAACTTTTTGTAGTCACTTGAATTAATCAAGTTTAATGCAAATTAATTGATAATATGAAACAAAGGGAAAAAATAACAAAAATTTGTGTATTTCATAGTTTTTTTATAAGGGAATTATTTTAAGAGAACATCTACACTCTGGAATAAACATAATCCATTTTTAGTCATTAAATAGAATTATTACAATTAATTACAATAATTATGTTTTATACTTCATAAAGGTAAATTTCAAACATTATTTAGTTACTTAAGAATTGTTACTTAAATATTTACATTAAAAACAAAAATGTGAGGCGTATATATATATATATACAATCTTAAAGTAAAAAATTCTAATTTCAAAAATTCAGAAATAAAATACATGGGTATATTTATAAATAATCCAATGTATTGGATTAAAACTGATAATTTAATGGACTTCACAACGGGAAGTTCCTCAACAAATGCAGACATTAACATGTATTTTATTTAAGTTTAAATTGATGGGTCATTGTAAGTTTAACATATCAATGTTGGAATTTCAGAGTACTTTTATGCAACATGCTTAACCAGCTTTTAATATTGAACCAGCTTGCTCTTCTCTAAGGAGTAAGGGAAATAATTCCTTAAAATTTCTTCAATTACCCATAACTAAAGAATCACTACGTAACAGAATTTTTGAACGATGGGGTTTACTTGCACTTTTGTCCATATATTTTGCCGAATATTTACACAATATTTGTTTGATTTAAAGAACAATAGCACGATTTAATAATGATGGAATGCGTCCCACAGATAAAAGGGAATACGTTACCGGAATGTAATATAAATATAAGGAGAAACTATTTTACACTATTCTCAATAAAACATACAGTTATCTTTCAGTAATCTCTGAAACTATTTACAAGGAACATTTATATTAAGAGGAAAAATAAGAGTTATTTAAAAAATTTTATATTGTAAAGTAAGAAATTGAATTTAATTGCAAATGGATTACGCATTGCATACAATGCTTGAATCATTCCACACAAAAAATAATAGCTTCATTTACTGTTTTCTTGGGGAAAAAATGATTGAAAATGAAAACCATTGACATATTTGCTTACAAAATATTTTCTTATAATATTTTTATCCCCTTTTTAAAAGATAAACAGAAAAAAAACACTAAAAACATTGTTTCTTCACTTGCACTAGCGATAAGCAGATGTTTTATGAGAGTTGTTAACATACTAAAAGTCGTAAATGTGATTTCTTGTGCTTCCAATTTTCTTTAAAACAGTCTATTAAAATTTTATTATTCTTTTGTTTCAGCCCTCTTATAAACACATACCAATAATTACGAACATTATCATAAAAGAACACTTTCTTTTCCCTTCGTATATATTCTGAAACTTACCTTTGACATATGCCATTAACTTATTTTACTTTTTTCCCTTTAAACAGAAATCGGATCTTACATATGCCGTCATTGATTCACCTTCTACTTTCTTTCTTTTTTCTCTGTGGAAAAGAATATTTTTCTTTAAAGTATTACGATTTTTTTTTCTCAATCTCATTTTTTTATCCTATTTATAAACAGGTCCGAATAATAAAGGTATTTTTCACAATTGTCGTTTTTATATAACATTTTAAAAAGAAAAACGCTCAGTGTAAAAAATATATAAGTTTTTATCCTTGACACATGCCACTAAGTTATTTTATATTTGTTCTTGCAATTGCATCGTATCATATGTATGTCGTCACTTACCCACCAGCTCTTTCATTTCTGCATCTAGAAAAAAATCAAATATGGTTCTTTAGATTAATCTAAAAGAAAGTTAGATAATGTTTTTATTTTTTTTCATGTTAAAAGGAGATAAGGGGCAATCAAGTGATCAAAATGAAAAGAAAATGCTTCCGCATAAATCAAATGTGCTGATTTGATCAACAAACCATTATCTTTTTAAAATCAGCATAAAAACGTGCGTCAGTATGTAAGTTACATGCATAAGTGTTTCTTGCACTTAACGACCTTGATTGAGAAATTTTACATTTTCTGCGGGGATGTAGCATTTAAAAGATTGCACAAAATTTCAAAATTAATTTTTAGTTCAAATTTTGAAATTTTACTACATATCGTAATCTATACAAACGATTTATTTCTCGGGTATATTTTTTATTTCAATCAACGTGTATATTGTTTTCACTTTCCTTGTATAAAGAAATATTTACATCAAAGTGATTTGCCAAAGTAAAACTTCTAATGTTTGTATAATTTACAATTACTGATTAACGAGATAATTTTATTATGAATCAATTTTAAAAAAAAGTGTTGGTATGGAAATTCATCTTAAGGGAAATTCTTCACAGTACGATTCAATTGCCAAAGATCGGTCAAAAAATCAAATCAAATTATTTTTAGTCTAAATTATTTTTTACATACTTTTATACAAACTCACTAAGTTCTAAAGCTCTAAGTGTAAAAAACCCACAGTTGTTGCAACTTTTACTTTTGTTTTTATTCACATCCCAAAGGCACATCAAAATTTTAAACTAACTTATTTCGGAAAGATAAAATAACTAGTTTGTCTTCATTTAAAATGCTAAGGATTTCTTAATATTGTGCCTAATACTTGATTTTTTTTCTCTTTTTGCTAATAGTACATGGAATAAAAGTTGATATGCAATTTTTAATCAAAGCAAAGCTTATTTTTTAAAAAATAGTTGCATTTAGAATTAGCACATTTTTTAAGGAATTTTCAATATGCGTTCACAAAAAGAAGTATCGTACGGATACTAATCATGTTATCGGAAAAACCATACCAACTTTTGTTATACAGCGTTTAGCGTACTTGTAAATCAAACTTCATGCGTGTACGTAAATTTTTGTAGAAGGGGTAGCATTTTAAAATCACTTTACAAATTTCAAGTTTTTTCCTTAAAAATTTATATGGCTAGCTTTTTTATGAAGTTTTGAGCACAAAATCTGTTTTATATCATACATACACACTGGAGGCAACCAAAAAAATTATGAAATCATTAAATAAAAGTATTTTGCGTAAATCGTACTATATCTCTTTAAGTTTGAATAGTCACAACATTTTGAAAACGAGAGTATATAATCATTTAACTTGCTAATCAAAGATTTAAAATCGCTCGTAAAATTTAATTCTTGATTTAGATAAAAATTATTTATTACATAACAAACTAATGACACTTAAGTTGATTTTGTCATTTAAAGTTAAGAAAAAACTATCTAAAAATAAACTTACATGAATGATAAATATTGAATTTAATCTACACTCTCGTCTTAGACACCACAAATTTGCTTTTAATTGAAATTAATTTTTTAGTGCATAATTAAGGGTTTTGTAAATTTATATCATATTTTTGTAGACATAAATTAATACATACACACACATACACACATATATATATCATTAAAATTTGATTATTATTTTCCATAAATTTTCCTAATCTTCAAACTTTAATTAAAAATAATAATACTCCAATGAAAAAAATGAAAATTGTTTTATAAATTAAAACATATGAGCTATAAAGATAATAAAATAAATAAGATATAAATGGTTTCATTTCCATAGATAAAATAATCGTTTCTATTTCTCAATATAATAGTACTTTGAAAATATTGTATTCAAGTTACATTTTAATTAATTATAAATTACACAATTTCATAGAATATTAAAGTACACATTATTTTATGAGTATTTTATGCTTTACTTAGCAAATTTTTAAATGAAAGTTATAAACGAACGTAATTTTTACACTTATTTCTTGAAAAATGTATTTAATTTTCTGAATTTTTTATTTTAAAATAAATGAAATGCAAGCATTTTCAAAATTTGAAAGGGATTGTAAGTTATGATTATATAACTATAAAATATAAGGTAAGTTTATTTTTTAGATTCTTAGGCAAGCTACAGAACAATAGCGAATGTATGTAACTTTTCTTTGTCTTATTTCAGAAAATAATTTCTGTACAGTATATATTGTTTTAAACAAGAATTAATTGCATATTTGAGGTAGTCTTATAAAATTAATCTTTCAAATATAATTATTTTTAGACGAAAGTACATTTTTATTTTAAGAAATATGCGTTTAAAATATACCGCTAGTAGGTCTTATGTAATTAACCTTCTGTATATAATAGCCCAAATTTCGAATTAATTTTAAAATAATTTACTAAACAGCTCTTATTAGCAATAATTCAATTTTCTCTATTTTTTTTACAAAAATATGTTTTTATCGTGATTTTTAATAAATTAATATCGCGGAATAACTTAAATACGAAAACCAGAGCTTGTATTAACTTTAAACCGAAATTTTGTAATACATTTTGACAAACTCACGTATTTTATAAGAAAGTGTCAAAATATAAACCTGGATGATTAACTGCTAGTGGAAAATGGAGTCATTTTATTTTTTAAATGCGTCAATCGAGATGTCAAGTACTGATAACACAATTTGTCTTAATAAATAAAGCAAAATTTGCTGTCAACAGCTTTATGCAAACTTGGTGATATTGCAGTTTGTTTTGTGGCAAAAACCAATTTATATCTAATCTTGAGTAAATGTATTTATCGTAACATCTAAATAGAATCTTGCTGTTAGTTATCCACTAAAACTTCCAAATATGCTGATGAATTTTATAAATTGGTTTTATTGTCGCATTCAACATTTTATCTTTAGAAATAAAGAATTCTTTTTGCATCAAAATTTCGTTTATCTTTGGCAGAATGTCTACAAATGGTGAAACTACATTTTTGAATAATAATTTGTGATATAATCTCATTTCTACAATGTAATTATCTACATAAATGTTATATTGATTATATGTAAATGGACTTGTCCCAATAAAATATTATTATATAAAACTAAAGCATATGAAACTTTAGATAAAAATTGGGCAGAATATTATACATGGATAAATATCAGATGAAATGTTCTGATAATAAAAGAAGCATAATAAAAATAACAAAATGGATCATAATTTTATACTGTTATTTCTTTTCAGTCACAATTTTGACACCATCATGCATTTGAAATGAAATAATAAGAAACTCAGGTCATTACTTACAAACTAAAGTACAAAATAAATTATCCCGTGTGTTCGAATAATAGAATGATTGCTTCTTAAAACTAATTAAATTTTACAAATTAATTAAAATTTTGAAAAAAAAATGTTTTATTTAAAATTAAATTAACACGTAGGTCGTTAGCAAAACTTGTTTCTTCTTTTAAGACTCAAGTTACACGTTTAAAATTTACTATCATTTACATTTAAATTAAGAGGGTTACAAAATAGTTTTCAACAGAAATAGCAAAATTGATTTTATTAGATTCTTCATTTTTTAACTCCTAAAATTCTTATAAAATTTTTGTTACAGATGATTCGTAATCAGTTTATGAGGTTATTAATATACTTAAAATTTTTATATAGTTCAATTTTAAGAAATGCTTTTTAAAGAATAAATTTTAGTTTTCGTTTCGTTGCAATTGAGTTAAGTAGTTTTTATAAATATATTCACTTGTAACTGCAAAATATTTCTTATATGATAGCTCTAATGTTGATTAAGTCTCTTAATAATAGGAAATATATATATGATCTTGTACGTTTAAAAGACCTTCATTTATAATTTTTTAAAGAATTTTATTTCCAAGTGCATAGTAGTACCAAAGACAATTGTCACAGTGATTTCCTCTAGATTACATAATCCTGTGTTTCAAGTTAAGTAAGAATAGATCACTCTTATCAAATATTAATATTAATGTATTCTGCCCTTGTGTAAAATAGTTGTATATCCATCAGTGAATTAACTGATAGACAATATGTTACATATTTAGAAAAAATACAACATTCAGATTGCTAAATCGTACCCAAAATAAAGCTTGCAAAATTTCACTGAAAGTAAGTCTTCATGAGATACTTCGTTCTATAAATAGTTATATAAAAATTTACAATTTTTGCAAAATCTTATTTGATGAACCTAATTGTAAAATTTAGCTACTCTTCTGAATGAAATTAAGATACCGTTTAATTACCGAACCTGTAAAATATAATAGTTAATATAATATTGTATGTCATTTTTTAATTTTGTGCACCCTAAAATTCTTTATTGATTTTGCTTATTATTCTCACAATGGAATCAAATTGTGATAAAAATATCCTCATTTGGGATATTTTTCATTGCCTGAAATACATTACAAAATGTCTGAAAAAAAATATGTAACTTCATATTTTTGAAAGCATAATCCCAAGAAAAGTGACACACTTTGTGACACATCAATAACTGATTGAACTGATTGCGTGATATTTTGTGTGTGACCTTATCGACTTTTTCAGATCTTTTCTCAGATAATCACCCTTAACAATGATTGATGAGTTTTTTCATCAGTGACCTTGAACTCTACCACTTGCTTTCTATTATGCATACTATACCATTGGTACTAATACAGCAAAAGTAAAAGAATAAAATCAAGCATATTAAACCAAATCAAGCATAAGAAAGCAACATTAGAGAAGTAAATAATGCTAATTTACATTTTTTCTTCAATAAAATATTTATGAAATATATTATACCAAATATTCTATATTCGAAGACCATTAAATTTAGATTTAATAAATGATTCATTGAGGATAAACTTACGAGGAACTATTAATGATAATTAATAACAAGTAAAAATAAGTGGCATTTTTGTAATAAAAATTTTGACAGATAACTATGAGTAATTTTCAATCAATGATCCCCTTCATATAAGTATGAACACTGTTTAGCAGTAGAAAAAATGTATCTCAAAGGATTAACGTTAATTGATAATAAATTAAAAAATCAAAGTTTTCTGTGTAAAACTATTGACAGAAAATATAAAAGATATTTTTTTACTGAATTATATTCTATACAACACCTTTAATCAAAATAGTTTTGTGGAATCAATTCTTAAAAGGTAATACTCATAAAGAAGTATTTGTACATTTAAACGTTTTTAATTAATAGAGCAGAAATATTTAAAAATTTTGAACGAAACTATACATTTTTCTTCATATTCTGAGATATTAAGATAATCATTTAAAATCTTTTTAAAAATACAAAATATATTGCAAAATTGAGTATCGCATATAAATATTCAGTTTACAATAGTTTTGAAGAATATTTTAATTCATAAACACTGCATTGCTCAACAGTATATTTCCAACCTTGTCTCATATACATGTAAAGAAAAAGTTCAACTGTGTTATTTTATTTTGATTCAAAAAATTAACATCTCTTTCTTATTTTCATGAAGAAACGGTCAGAAATAATATGCATATAATTGAAGAAAAACTGTTTATTGGGAGATATTTAATGATTCGCGTAATAAGTTAATACCGAAATTATTTTAAGATAAAAAACCAAATAATATAGATTTTTATACTTATTTGATTGTATCAAAAATCATACTTTTAACTAGTTCTTTCTAACACTTTTTTTCATATTTACACAATTGCACTTCATAATTTAATACAAATGAATCTTCTTTGATTTCGTTTATGCAAAAGCTCCTAAAGATGTGTAACTGTACTTGCATTGAGTCTTAGAAAACAAAAACAAGATTTTCAGCATCAATAAAGTTATTTGTTATGAATTTATTTAACTACTTTATTTGGTTATATTATTTATAATTCTTATGGATAAAGATATTCTAGAGATTTTGTTAAATAGAAAATGAATTCAAAATACATGAACTTTTCCTTTAAAAAATGTAAAAGAAACTACATGTGTTATAAGTAAATAATATACTTTCATACATATATATTCAGCATATCTATGTATATAACTACCTAGTTATCATGCATGTGTAATTTTTACTATTGAATTTTTTTAAAAGTTTTAACTAACAGTAGTGCTCTTTGAATTTTTTTGAAAAAAATAAAAATAATTTAAAGGCGACAAAATAATTTATCTTTACAGAGCAAAAAATTGCTTTTATTCAAATGAACTCTTAAATTAAACGTTATAATTATTTGAAGATTAGGAAAAATAATTACAATTCCAACAATAAACCTGTATTATAACTTTATATCCACTAAAAGAAGTAAAAAATAAGCCTTTTTTTGTTCAAAGAGCAAAAATGTTATAAAATTTAGAGACAATAGAAGTATTGCATAAAAATATGAAGCCCGGGGAAATGCTTTTTGCTCTTGTGCACCTCTCTTATAAAAATCAGTCAAATATATTTTTCATTGTTTATTCTTACCGATGTATATATATATATATATATATATATTTATTTATTTATTTTACAATAAAAGTATAACTTTTAAAAATATATCCTAAATATGATGAAATATTTTAACTGAACTGCATAGGAATTAATGTTTTGTAATACATAAAAAAGTTAGTTTATAAATATATAAAAAAAAACTTGTATTTTTTGGATAATTTAGTTGTATCAATATTAGAAAAAAAACTTTAAAAAAAAGAGAAAAATCCCATTTAAATATAACATTTTAATGATACAATTATAACATGGATAATATAGTAAAATACAGAAAGTGATAACATTCAAAACTTTTTAATTATTTTGATAAAAATACTACAAGGATATCAGCTTTTCACCTTAAATATTTTATCTAAATATTACAATCTCTAATACCAATTACTTTTTTTATATTTAAAATATCTTAGGTTTGTTATATGAAATTTAGAGATTAAACTCAATTAATACAATTATTAAAATAAATATATAAAACAATTATCTGAAGAGTTGTAATTTTCGAAATAACATGCAATTAGTAATTACAATACAATCTTCGAAATTTTAATGAACTAAGTGATTTTTCTTATAATTACACGCTTATGAATGAAAAATTAGTATTCAAACAGCATAATGCCATTTGGATTGGTTTTATTGCTGATAACTGTATTTCTCTATGGAAATAATTATCTATTTTTGAACTTAAAAGTTCTTAAATTACTCTCATAAAATATTCAACGAACTAAATCAATTCTTCTTCGATGACTATCTAGAAGATATAATCAGTTTTTTTAATCTCTTTAATATTACACTCCCTCATTCCTTAACACCAAAGATAAACAGGATGAATAGGTCGTATCAAATAACTATCTGACACTTAAGGTGATTATTGATATTTCAATCATTTCTAGAAATCTATATATATTTAAAAAAACTTTTAATCTTTCAAGTGCACATAAAGATTCAAAGTTAAGCTTTTTGAGTTGACTTTTAGATTATTTTAAATATTTAAAATATCACTTACTACAATTAATCTCATTTAGTAGAGTTTTATCTGTGTGAAGAATTTTAATAAATGTAACTTGAGGTTAATGTTTAGGGGAGTAGCCTTATCTTTAAACATCTCATAATCAGTTATCCAAGAAACTTTCATGTAACGAAATTTATTAACTATTTTCTTGCAAAGTAGAAAAAGATTTATCTGCATAGTCTATTGTACTCTCTTTTCTACTAAGCACTTCTTAGACCAGAATTTATTCTGTGAGGAAATTGATGAGATGAAATTGTGCTTTATCAAGATTACTCCAGATATGATGTATGCAATTCAAATCTGTACATCTCGTTGGTCAATCCATCCATTGAAGATGGACGCGTTGAAGACATCCACGTATAAAACTTGATGGCATCATAAGAATTTATTATCATCGCCAAAAATTTTTAAATTTTACTCAGGTAAAATTTGGTTTGAAAGTACATTTAAATTATCAAAAATTATGAAATAACAATATTTAAATTGCCATGGAGTATTAGCATCACATAACAAATGTATATAGGACAAATATTTTTCAAGGATTTCACATTTTTAAATAAAGAGTTCATGTGAAAATTTTCTCCCATGATTATGGTCGCATACAACGAGAACTGGCAATATTTTAAAGTAGAATTCCTGTTTAATACAGGGCATTTTATTTCGGAAATTGTTAAAAAATTCAATATACATTTATCCGCAGTATCTATACTGGGCTGAAGTAATAGACAACTCAGTGGTTGATCACATGTACTTAATTCGAGATCAGTGACATCTGTGTTAAGTAGTCAGAGTTGCCAGAGGAGCTACAATCTATCAACTAAAAGCAGCAGTCAATATGGTCTATGAAGATGTGTTGATAAAAACAATGTGGTGAAATGTAAAGCTGATGGGATATGACTGTAAACGACACACTCGAGAACTAGTAATAACAAGCATCTGCGGAATCGCCACTCTTGGGCTCATGAATCCAGTTAGATCCCTAGATAAAGGAAAAATATTGTTTTGGTCCGAGAGAGCTGAAAATAAGATTCGCGTGTGATGCAGACTCCTATAGAAAACATGTATCGAAGTTGTACATACTGAATATTGCTTTGCGGGACTTCTTACGATTCCTGGAGTCAATGTCAAGTCGAGTTGCTGTGCGTATCGACAAATGAAATCACCACATTATACTAAGAAAAACCCAATACTTAATATTTGTGTGTAAATCATGTATATGAACATGTAGAACGCTCATTATTTATTTGTATAATTGTAATAAATTAAATGTATTTTATCGTTAACATTTTTTCTATAATCTGGAAATTTTAGTAATATAAAATTATCATATTTTTTTTATTCTCTAAAAACAAAAACTTGTAGGCAACTGTACACGATTTTTTGAATTATTGTTATGTATGATAAGCTGAAGAAAACGAAATGTTGATCTTATTGGTATTTGGTGTATATTCAGCAACACATATTTGGTTCAAAATAAATGTTTGTAATATGCTTGCTTACATTTTTCTAACTACATGTAAATTACAAAATAATTTTTATGTAAAACGATTTGAATTTTAGTTGAATTCCTTCAAATATTATAATTTTTCTGTTAAGAAATTGAAATTTAAAGAAAACTCTGATCTATCATTTACTTAAAAATTACAACTTGTCTTTTTGAATTTGATAGAAAAGAATCAATACCTAGGAATGTCTTGAAAAAGATTGGAAAGTGTGACGTTGCATAAAACAAAT
>BMAO01006191.1:0-52253 GCA_019973975.1 Trichonephila clavata | reverse complement strand
TCTTGCCTTTGAGAACAATTATCGTTATTGTTCGATCTCTTAGCAAATGAGTTTAACTGCTTTGGCCCTATAGTTCTTCGGACGTCCTCATAATCTTCTTTCATATTAAACTTATGATAAGTTTCGTGAAACAGTTTATTCGATGCTTGAACGTTTTCGGTGTTATTCGGCATACCGGCAGTCTGTTGCGCTTGTATTCGCAACTTCTCTAATTCGTACTCTCGTCTTTCTCTCTCATCCTTTCGCATATCCTCTCTCTCAGCCCTTTCTCTCTCTTCTCTTTCTGTACGTTTCTCCACTATGCTATCAAGCATCTTTTTAACATCATCCTCAACGTAATCTGGGCTTTTTACGATCAGCTCCTTTAACTTCAATTTTGTGATAACTGCTTCGATAGTAAGATCCAAACCCTCGGCGAGTGACAACCAAATCCTCTTTCCTTTTCGTGAGTAAGAATGCCATTTTTATACTCAGAATGGTGACCCAGAGAACAACTTAAATTTTTACCCAAGTTAAATGTGACAAAACCATTAAAATGACACGCAAATGTTTACTCACTTAAAAAGAAACAAAAGATAATTTAAATAAGATGCAATTATCAATTATAAACAATTATAGACAAAAATGGACTTTTTAAAGAATTCCCGGAACTTAAATCCTTTTACAAAACACAACAGTATTACAGTTAATATCAATTTTATTTTTTATTAAAAAAAACAACGCGTTCCTCTCATTTATCAAAAATAGATTACTAAGAAAAAACACGGAAAGTACTCAGTTATTAATCCAAAACTAAAAGAACATCAAATATCTATGTCTGCAATTAAACCAATAATAGTACCTAGTACTTCAAAATTCAATTTCAGATTCACAGAACAGGAAATATACACACAAAATCATTCATTTATATAATTTTCGCCTATTACCCACACAATACCAAAAAAAAGGATACTAGCACAATTCAATGTAATTCTGAAGACACTTTACGTTGACCTCAATGACACAGGAAATCTTGTTTCGTGTTGATAACTCGCAATTCGATGCAGTTCCAAGGATTCTCTCGTCAGTGTTGACCTCAATGATCAAGGTAATCCCGTTCAATTCGTTCAGTATCTCGTTGAGTCGCTGGGCTTCCAGTTTTGGTTGACTGTAGCTGACGTGGAAATTCGCCAAGATTCCGTGTTTCTAACCAAGTCAATGGACTCCTTTTTCCTGTTGACTGTTCTCGCTGAAGTATTTCCGTATCACTCGTAAAATTTCTTATCCAGCTGAAGGCTTCGCCGGGTCTCTATTCGATGCAAGGCAAGGTCTATGTACCGTTCAGGAAATCAAAAATCGATGAGGAGGTAAAACTTTTAAAAAATGCTCTTAGATAAAACTTTGAATAGTTTAAATTATCGGTCCGAACCCCAATTTGTGGGACGGCGTCTAGGGGAAGGTTCGATTTTAATTTTAAAATAAGCACGCAGAGTTAAAATAACCTAATTTATTAAAAAACACAACTAAAACATTTACTATCTACAAGGGGTTTTAAATAATTCGAGATAACACCATACTAATTCCTAAAACACGTACTCTTTCTCAAAACAACGGAGAGAGCGATTTCCTCTGACCTGCCTTCGTTCAAGCTTTGGTGCAACTCCCAGTTTTTCTTTTCTGCCCTCTTTATAAATACATGACCTCATCGTATCGCGCAGTTAAAACTCACGTGGTTTCGATTAGTGGTGCTATCTCTTACAATAAAAATCAAAAGAAGTAAAAGAAAACTTCCACTCCTTTCCTACATATATTTAATTTTTTAAAATATCCATTTTTAAAAGAATATTAAGCCTTAAACCAATGATCTTTAACCCCTGATCACCCAAGAAATATCAAATTATTTCTATTTTATTTACTGTGGTGTATTTCTCTCGAGATTGTCCGACTTTCCGCGGAAATCACCTTAAATTCAATTTTTGGTGACTATATTTTATTCTGAGGGCATATTTAAACACAATAAAGTTAAAACTACTAAATGAAAACAATATCTAAAATATAAACAATCAACACCCCCTCTCCAGTGAGCAGTGGTAAAATTATCAAACGTTGACTGGTCCATAGCATTAAATAATTCGGGATTGGGTGATTTCTAAAACGTTAGAAGATTCACGTTTTGAAGGGAAAAAATTTTAGAACAAAAATATCTTAACAAATATTTTACCAATTTCAAAAAGAATCTACTTTTAGATAATTGCATTTATTTTGAATGAAAAACCTGATGTGAAATGCACAATAAAAATTACAAAAAATTATAAAAAATATCTGGATGGTTTTATAAAAATGTCTACACACAAAAATTGTGTATGATTAATGATTAATTAATGATTACTGCTTAAGGATTAATTTTTGATGCATGATGAATTAACAATGAATGATTATTTTTTTATTTAAAAAATCTTCGTGAATTGAGTTTTTCTTGGTTGATTTGAAGAACAATTTTTTAAAAGTCGGACTGAAGTATGATGATTTCCATGCAAAATTTGATTTAAAAATAAAACAAATTTTTAAAAGTTAAGAAAAGAGAATACAGGGGGTTAATAGTGTGGTCTTAAAGGTCAAAACAAAAGATAATGTTGAATTTGTAAAGCATTAAGACCTGCATTTTCAGAGCGGAAAAAGAAATATAACACGAAATGTGAATGTATTGATGCTAGAACTGATAAAACTGACGAAATTATTCCTTTAAAATAAGTTTTAAAAAATTGCCTTTAGGCAGTTAGATTTATTTTGAATCAATGATACTTCTGATGAAATATCTGATAAAAGAGAGTTATGAAAAATAAACGGACGGATTTTAAGAAAAATTTTGTACAAATTTAGCATACGTAAGAGAGATATATCGTTTTAAATAAAACAATATTCACAAACTAATAATATGTGTGTGATTCTCTTTTTTTTTTTAATTCAGAAACAAAATATGTCAGGAGTGGGGTTCGAACCCACGCTCTCTTTCGAGAACCAGAGCTTAAATCTGGCGCCTTAGACCGCTCGGCCATCCTGACTACCACGGCGTGATACCTTTCATTCTAACTATTGAGAAAAACAGAGTTTTTTTTCTTCTTATCTCCTGCTGATTTGGAAACAATACCAATAAAAAGAGTTTAATAAAAAACAAGATATCAATCATTGGCATGGCCAAGTAATTTTAGCGCGTTTTTCACATGTTGTATTTTACAATAATGCAACTAATGAACTTTTTACTAGCAAAAAGTAGTACTATACTTTAAAAAAAAATTTTAATAAAAAATTTTTTTAAATCTAAAATTATTAAATTTAAATATGATTCGGCTCATCTAGGGCACAAATGCGACCAAATGCCGAAAACCCGAGGTCAATAGGTTGATTATTGGCTGAGAAAAAGGTACGACAAAATATGTAACGAAGACGAAGACGAAATTTGCGTCCTAATAGCGCTTTTTTTACACTACGTGAAAAACGCGCTAAAAATATTTAGCAGTTGGAACGTAAATTATTTTTTTTTTCACATGCACGAACCTTTTTTTTATTTTCATTTTCAGAAAAATTTTTATACTATCGAAAAAAATTGCTAACACACACACACCCTCCACTTTCTCAGATACAGAACACTTTTTTGTTTGTTTTATTTTTGGTAACCGAAAGTGTATTTTTACTAACAGAAAGTAGTACTATACTTTAAAAAAAAATTTAAAAACAAGTTTTAAAAAAAATTAAAAAATTATTAAATTTAAATATGATTTGGCTCATCTAGGGCACAAATGCGACCAAATGCCGAAAACCCGAGGTCAATCGGTTGCTTATTGGCTGAGAAAAAGGTACGACAAAATATGGAACGAAGACGAGGACGAAGACGAAATTTGCGTCCTAATAGCGCTTTTTTTACACTACGTGAAAAACGCGCTAAAAATTTAAGTCAATTCCTACTTAAGTCAACAAAGAAAAACTTTATTTTAGCTACTTTTTATTAAACAATTACAATTAATATAAATATGTATATACACATGACAGAATCACATTGTTATAAGTGGCAAATTTTTTTCTTCCATATAAAACTAAAATTATTTAATTAAATTTAATTAATGAATTAATATTTGAAAAACTGTATTAACGTTAAGTGTCATCCACTACAATTTTTAAAAAATTCATTTGAACTTGAGTGGATGAATAAAAAGTATTTTATTAATGGTTGAAAATTTGAACACAAGATATATAAGTATACCAGGTTTATATAATTAAAATTACACTATTCAGAGGCTTGTAGAACCTGTTCTGGTTATCGGATTTTGATGAAACTTGGAATATATACTATATGGACCACTGGAGAAAAGTTTTTGTAATAAAAAAAATTAGCACAAATTTTTACCAAAAGGTGGATTTTATCGAATATTCCTTATGCAAATCCGTAAAACTCTATATAAACTTGCAGTCATAGTCAGAGAATCCTTCAACGTGCATTTTCCATCGTTAGTCATGCCCTTACCAAAAAAAGATCGAGCTTTACTGGTAAAACTGTTTTATCAAAACGGCAGCCTCCATTTAGCTACTCAGCGTGAATATCATCGTTTAAAGGATCTGTGAAAAGGCCCCATATCGAGGATTGGTTTGAGGAAGATGATTATGAAATTTGAAGAAACTGGGAATCTGAATATGCTGCCCGGAAGAAGATGGATACCGGTTGGGACTGAAACTGTGGAAGAAGTCGCTACTGCTATGTGAAAGAACCTCCCGTTCCATCTATTCTTCAGTAAGTGGTCGATCAGTGTCACGCGAGTTGGAGATTCCATGGTCGACAGTACGAAAAATTCTGCGATACAGTTCGAAATGGTATCCGTATACGATGATGCAGACGCTGAAACCTCAAATTCAGAAAACAGGTCTGGAATTTGCTTGCCAAATTTTTGGTGAGAATAGAAGTTGATGATGCGTGGCCTTGGAATATTCTGTGGTTAGATGAGGCATACATTTATTTAGATGAACCTGTGAATACTCAAAATAGCCCCATATGGGCTACTTCACCTCTAAATATCCTGCATCAATAATCACTGTATTCTGATTACGGGACTGTTTGGTCGGGATTCAAAGCTGAATTTATCTTCGGACCTTTTTTCTGTGAAACTCTCACTCTACAAGGCCCTAAAAGATGCTCTGTCACAAATCCACGGTACAGTGAACTTCTTCAGCAACAGGTCATTCCTGCTATACAGGCACGGCAATGTTTGCAAACCACTATCTTTATGCAAGATGGAACAACTCCTCACATTGGACGTCAAAGCACTGCTTAGTGCTAACTTTGGCGATAATCGTATAATATCCTGACATTTTCCAGATGTATGGCTTCTCGTTCACCCGACTTAAATCCCAGTGATTTATGGTTGTGGGGATGTCTAAAAGGCCGTGTTTATAGCGGAGGTATTAGGAGTTAACCTGATTTGAAAGCTAACATTATACGCCATATGGCTGAAATCCCTCGTGGGGGGCTTCGCGTTACCATTGAAAACGCTATAATGCGCTTTCAACACGTTAGTGATGTCAATGGAGTACATAATGAGCATATTCTGTAATTGAACAAATTTTAACGACTCTAACACATCATTTAGGCACCACATTTCCTCCAGGTGGTCAAAATTTGAACTAATTTTTTAATTGCAGAAACCTTTTCCCCATGGTCCATATAGCATATATTCCAAGTTTCACCAAAATTCGGTAAGTAGAGCGGGTTCTACAGGCCTCTGAATAGTGTAACTTTAATTATTAGCACCTGGTGTATAGGGAGAGTGAGAACAAATAGAGGAATTGAAAAATAGAGAACTTATTATCACAAATATACTTAAAAAATTTATCAAGTTTCAAGAAGTGAGAAAAATATATATATATATATATATATATGTCATGCATGCATTCCAGTCAATTATTTTAATTCAATAATAAACAAAATATAACTTTTGATCCATTTTAATCATCGTTACCTAAATTTTAGATTAAGGCTTATCTTAGATGACTATGCGGCAAATTTTTTATCAAAAGTCTGATGCAGGTACCTATATTTCTACTTTACTCTCCGAATAAATAACGAAGCTATTTATAAACATAGTTATTTAATTAATATAATATTCAATGTTTAGTTAGAATTTTGAGTATTTTTTGAAAAATCGCAAAAAAAGTTTTTGGTATTTCATATTTTAAATCACTGATTCGAAAAGAACAAAGTATGAACTTTTTAGTACAGAATTTCGATACATCATGATCGTAAGAAACTCGTACAGAATGATTGAAAAATTCTTTTCATATAAACGCATCGATATTGGCCCATTTTAGAAAAAATTGTAAAAAATGCAAAATTTTGTTATTTTGTAGAAAAAAGTTATACCGTATCGTGGCAAAATAAATGATCTTTCTGATTCTGTAGTTATTTATTGTCTTATTTTGGTAGGTAAAGAATGATCGTAATTTTAAAAAAAAAGAAAAAGTAGTCTTCGTTCCTTTCGACATCAACTTGGCGCATGCGCACAACACAGCGTAACGCATTTTTGTTAACACTTCTACAAATTTCACTCCTCATAATATTTCCATACCGTGGGCTTCATATGAAAATCGATTCTTAAGAAGTAAACTCCAAAAAGTTATAAAATTTACAGAAAAATTGTATAATATAGATTCACATCGAAGGGAATATGTTTGTTTTTGGCATCATAAGTTTCTAAAATAATAAAAATGCATTTTTCATTTCAATGTGATTTGAAAGGGTACAGATTTTACCTTTAAAAAACTTAACTTCAAATCATTAAAGGATGTATTCGGAAAAGGAGTAATGAGGTGAGAGAGACATAATGTACGTAACATAAAACGAGGTAAATGTAAAAGTTTTACACATTTGTTGTGACGGTAAAGTGCGAAAAATACAAAGAAGTAATCTCGCATCGATAAAAGTTTTAATGTTTGGAGTGCAAAATGTATTGACTAGCAGTTTTCTCGTCATCAAAATTATCAAAGTTTTTGGCTGGAATAGTTGGTCAACGAACGAGTTTGTTGATATCAGAAAGCATCGAGTTGGGTGAGGGTTCTGTTAGGGTCGTATTCTAAAGCAAAGCATGTGTTATTGGTGACAAACATCGTAATTTTGAATCACGGTCAAGTGACGAGATGGCACTTGCGTAAAGACTTGGAACCACGGCAAATTTAACGGGTCCTCTAAACAAAGGGTTTTCATTGCCAACAATAAGGAGGGTGGAATAAAACGTTCCTTTATTTTTTGACGAGTGATAACAGCAGCGTGATGTCTCACTCTATCAAGGTGGAGGATAACGCAGAGGCTATTAATGACCTCCTTGGAACTAATGTGAATGGAAGTCTAATTGAAGCCAGTGAAAGGTGGCATTAATGGTTTGGTTTGGTAAAAAAAAGTTATTGGAGGAAGATCTATCATCAAAGGTAGGCTGTAGATCCTACTATTGGAACTTGCTGCTTATCTTCCCACAGATTCAACAATCTTCCTTGGGATAAAATTCTGATTTTGAAAGGGGAACAGGTGGCTCAAAAGGCGGATGCACACTCCACACGTGCTTACCTTATGGTTCTTCGTAATCACTTATCTGTTTTTGGAACTGATTGAGATCAACAGCACCGCATGAAATACACTAATCTGTTGCCAGGACCTTTCTTATGGATGGCATAGAGATGGAAAAGTTCTCTGGGAATGTTATGAAGAAGAAAAACGTCAAGAAATTATTTTTAATGCCTTTGAAACTATTCTTTTCTTTAAAAAAAATCAGTCGATTTTATCTGGAACATTCTGTTCTCCCTTATTCATGTATTGTTTCTCCGTTAATTTTTTTAACATCTTTCTCAACGCTTCAGTATGTTATGCAACTGCTCCATCGCAGTAATCTCTCTTCATATTTTTCTTGTTCTGACAATAGATGCAAATTGTATTTCTCCCTTCAACTGTCCGGGTAAATCAACAGTCCAAAGAGTTTAATTTACTAATCATTGAATCATTTGTCTCTTTTCTGCTTCTACGTAGCTATTGATTCAAGATTGGGCTTTTAGTTTATCTTTCTAATTAATCAAAATTTATGGATGTTACTGATAATAAAATTACAATTTTCTTTCAGTGCTTTCTAATTTCAGATAATTCACATGTTTGACTATTTGTCTTCTTTGGACCTCTGCAGGGGATAAAAAATTTTAGCTATTTTATTATATTGAAAAAACATTTCTGTTATATTTAATTACTTTTTTAAAAATTTTCTCTGCACGATTTCTAGTTATACTTTTGAAAACTAAAACTCTCATCTATTAAATGAAATTTTATTAATTAACAAGCTGTATTTGGTTGCCCTTCGTAATTCAGGTCTCATTCTCATAATTTTGTTATAATACATAATTATTGCTTGTTTCGTGCAAATTTCACACAGGTTTTGCTCTCTTCACTTGATCGGAATTCAAAATTCTGTGACCAATAGCCCTTATGTTGCTTATAATTACAACATTAATGAACAGTCCATGCGATTACAATTCAGTTAGAATTTTCATTCCTTTTTCTATTTAAATACTTTAATTGATAGAGATTAATTTTATTTTTCTAGCTTTTAATGCTTATTCCCTCGGCCATATAATTTTCCATTTAATTGCAATTAAAACTTCACGACTTTTTAATATATATATATGTAATTAGCAAGAGACATTTGATGTGTGTGTATTCTTTACTTTCTCTCTCAATTTATGTATTTATTTTAAGTTTTAATTCATGTTTTGACTTTTATTTTCATTAGATTAATTTTTGACTGATTAATTTATTCATAAATTTCATCAGAAATGTTTTGGACTATCTCTCTTGTGTTTTACATTTTTTGTGTGAGTTTGAAAATGATTTGTATCGTTAGGGACTTTATAAAATTTATTTTCCCTTTTTAATGTGATTCTATGCATTTATGCATTTATATTCCTCATGTGTATTAGATATATCGAATTGAATTATTAAAAAATAATGGATTTCAGATTTCAAAGTCATAAAACTTTTTTAATGTTTATATATAAATATCTTTACATCAAAGGCTAACTTTTGTCTTCTGAGTGAGTCATCATCGTCATCTAAGAAAACAAACAAGAGATGCCTTATGTATAACCTAGTTAACTATAATTAAAATAAATCAAAATATTTTATTTTGTTTAATATTAAATTATGAAAAAAAATTTGTTTAATTTGCTTACTTCTTGAAACTGAAAAAAAAATTTAAGTTCTACGACAAAAATTCGGATAATCTTTTATAGGTATAGTTTGCAAATCAGCAGCTGATAAGAAAACTGGTTGTTTTTTTAAATTGATAATAGGAAAGATTGCAAGACGTGCAGTCAGGATGGCCGAGCGGTCTAAGGCGCCAGATTTAAGCTCTGGTTCTCGAAAGAGAGCGTGGGTTCGAACCCCACTCCTGACATATTTTGTTTGTGAATAAAAAAATAAGGGAATTACACACATATTATTAGTTTGCGAATATTGTTTTATTTAAAACAACATCTTATACGTATGCGGAATTTGTAAAAAAAAAATTTCTTAAAATCCTTCGTTTATTTTTCAAAAAACTCTCTTTTATCAGATATTTCATCAGAAGTATCATTGATTCAAAATAAATCTAACTGTCTAAAGGCAAACTTTTTAAACTTATTAATGGAATAATTTCGTCAGTTTTATCAGTTCTCGCATCAATACATTCATTTCGTGTATTATATATATATTTTTAATGCTTTAGAAATTCAGCTTTATCTTTTGTTATTGAAATTAAACCATTAAGACCATATTATTACCCCCCCCTTATTTTTTTCTAAACTTTTTTTTTAAAAAATTTATTGTTAACATAAATTTTGCATGGAAAAGCATCATACTTCTATTGCATAGTTACTTTACAGTTCCTCCCCATATATAAAATGATATAGAAACATGTAAAAGATAGAGGTATTTCAAACATTTTTTTCATAGCTGGAATTTAACACAATATATCTCTATTAAATTATTGTATCAATAAACGAATATAACATCCTAAAGTTAGGCGAATGAATTAAAGTTGTAAATCTACTAAATCATAGTTTAAAAAAAGTAAAAAACACCTTGTTATAGTTAATTGAACTAAGTTGTAACTTAATCTTTTAGTCGCCAGATCTGGAAATGGGGTCCAAAATTAGTCACCAGATGCGGGATGGGATCTAAAAGTGGGAAATGATTAATTCTGATGATCCTTATCAGGATAATGGAACAAAATTATTAAATTATTGTATTGTCATAGGTCCTGGACAAGTGAACAAAATTTTGAATGAATCTGACCTTTTAAAGTGAGTAAAAATTGAGTTCAAAGATTCCGTTATTACATACAAATGAAGCTTATAAAAGGGTGTTAAAAATATGGGAGATGTACCTTACATTGTAGTATGCATCCTATATCTGAATATATACATACGCTTTCTAATCTAATACTATACAAGAAAACTTTCTCTAACACTCCTTCACGCATCAATTTTCTCCTGTAATTTTAAATCACCCTTTTTTAAAAAAAAAATTTTTTTTAAACTTTCATTCGAATTTATTTTTTTCCGTTTTGGTACTTTTAGTGTCAATGTTTTTGGATGCTACTGTTAAGAGAAGAAAAAACTGCTTTTAAAGTTTTCTTGTTAATTATTATTTACGTATGGCCTAATTTTCTTCTGATTTCTTCAATTGAATTTTCAATTGGTGCTTTTCCTCATGATTATATTTGAAGAGATCCATTTGACTTTATTGCTTCCTTTAAAAACATTTTGCACAATTTCTTACACACACACATTCGCCTACTTTTGCGTATTAAAAAAATTTCAACACACATTTATCGATTAATGGCCTTGTAATTTTAGTCTCAAAATTAATAACTTATAGTCAATATTTATACTTCGCTTTTTCCATATTATAATTAAATTTGACTTTTCAATTTTTTTTTATTTATTTGCCTTAATTATTACAGATTGTTAATTTTTTTAAAAAATATCTTATTAGATATTTACATATTTATCTGATGCTTACTATTGCTCCCTTGACCGCTTATGATTCTCCATTTCATTGAAAATATAGCTTAGTGGTATTTGAATTTTATAGTTGTTATACCTAAGGTATAATATTTATCGTTCTGAATCTCTCTATTAAAAAACGATTTTTTTAAAAACATTTTTACATATCTTTTAACTTTTTAAAACACGCAAAGATTGGAGACATTATTTATTCCTTAAAAAATTAATTCATTCATTATTTTTGGCCACAATGGTTCTCAAGATAAATTCCTAATTATACACTTTTCTGTAATGTTTTCATGACTGGTTGCGTCTCCAAGGGCTTTATAAAATACTAGCTGGTATACCCGTTCTTCGCACGGGTGAATTGCAAAATTAAATGAAACATACTGAAGGATAAAGAAGTTTTTAATGAGTTAAATTTACGTGAATCGCAAATTAAATAAAAAAAACTTTTACATATCTCAGCTAAACAAAAAATCATATTTGCTATATTTTAAGTCTGTTGGTTAATAGCTAATAAAAAGTCTTTTTATTTATAAAGCCCCAGTAACTCCCTTGGGGGTTAATTTTTGTAAACACCTTTCTCAGCTGATCTCTGCTCAGCAAAAGTAACATATTGTTACAAATTTTGTGTAATGAATGCTTAAAATAGTGTAAATAATTTATATCTGGATGTAGAATACGTTAATATTACTTTCTGTTGTATTTATTTTAAGTAAAAATTGTAATATTCGCAAGCACACAGTTCCTTAATGGTGATTCAATGGAAACATTGCGAAATGTTAGCGATAGAGCCAAGTTGGCATCATTTTTGGCGACCATATTAGCAACTTGGAGACTGATTGAACGTTGTAGAAGTTGATATGCTACAGCGCTACCTGGTGCGGAGCAGCAACAAAGAGAATTGTACACAAAAACCTTCTCCACAAAAAAATACATATGCATACCAATTTTCATAGGGATCGGTTGAACGTTGTTGGTGTGAAGCAATGCCACATATATACAAACATTCATTTATATATATAGAGAGAGAGAGAGATCTTTCATCTTTGACTACTTGATAAAATTCCTTTGTATTTGCATTTACCCATATGTATTAGGTCAAACTTGTTGAATGGTCATGATCACGAACTCACTGCCGGCTTTGTTAATGTCGAAACAGGGTTTCGAACCCTAATACCACTGAAGACTTTCCAAGTAGAGAAGTTGATATACGTTAAATCCTTTAAGGCTAAAAGTCCTCATACTGACATAGTATGGTGAGTGGTGTCCTAGCTAATCTGACTTGAGGCCAAAATACAAAACTATGGAGTCTATCACCAATAACTGTCTAGTTTACAAATCTGCAGATCTACTCAATCTGCTCCTTTGTGTTTCAGAAATCTATTGAGTAAAATAGAGTAATGCATTTTTTTTCAGATAGATTCAGCAACATTTTCTTCCCTACCCTGGGTGTGTGATTACAGAAACTATAGAATTATTCAAAAATCAGATTATGCATTCACGTATAATTCACTAATATTTCAATAGTTATAAATATATGGGATGAACGCGCGCGCGTGAACGTGATATATATGTATATGTGAAATAGGGTGGAAGACTAGTCTTCTGTTATCAGGATGGTCGAGTAGTCTGTCTCTGGTTCTCGACAGAGAGCATGGATCCGAACTCAATTCCTGACATTCACGAGTTTTTTAGAACTTGTGTCAAATCCATTACTAAAATGACGCATAGCATTAATTTTTGAAAAAAGAACTTTTTCATTTTTCGAAGGGTACATTTCAAGGGACGCATAGTAAAAAATAAAAGATAAGATAAAATAAATAAAAATTATATCTATCTATCTTATTACTTATATTGACGAAAGTTTGAGAAATACACCTTAATTGCGATGAGCCATTGCATGACTCGATATAAGGGGATATCCGAATTACATATTCATATTAAAAAGGAAAATTATACTAAAGGAATTATAGGTTTGGTCTTGTTTAAAAATGTGTAAGATTCTAATTCATAAGTATATATAGAAACATTCTTAAGCATTATTTACATATAAAATCTTCAACTATCAACGGAAACTTCGAATACATAACAAGATCTTTTGTTATTTTTTAAACATAGAATATTTTACATATTTTATAAGTGGGAATCATCTTATAATCTATGATCATTAATCTTGCAGACGGGCTGGTTTGGTGAAGCAACTAGAAACAATTTTATAAATTAAATTATAATATATGCAATTTATAAAAGTTATATTAGTTAAAGCTTCCAAAAGAAAATCTGAGCTAATTTTCTAAGCTTTCCAAAATAATAACTGTACGGACACCAAATGTCTTTCTTTCCATACTTCTAAAAGTAGTATTAGTTTTAATTAAAACTCGCACTGACTACAGTGGCTAGTAATTTCACAGTTGAAAAGACAAATAATATTTTTCAAGATCACCGAAATTTTATTCCAACGTCTCTTTTTCATAACAATCGAACAAACTGAAGAACAATAGAGTGTTGCCATTCAAAAAATGATTAATTATATTCATTGTTGCCACTCATACAAAAAAGAAATAATTATACAATTTCATAATTAACGTTGACTTATCCTGAAAATATAAATAAGTAAAAAATAATAATACATTTCCAATAATATTAACTATAACCTTAAAGGCTTTATTTATCTCAATCTCTTTTGCAAGAAACATACTTCTTTTTAATAAGCTTTATTAATATCATTGTATCGCTTTTGAATTTATAGACTTCATTAAGAAAGTAAACTATACATTCTATATTGGGTTTTTTTTTCACACAATGCAACAAATACCTTATTTCTATGTATTTAATTTTTATTTATTTGTGAATCGTTAATATACAACTTGTATTTTAAAAATATGTTTATATATAATTCGAAACCATTTCAATTGAACAACTGCAAAATATCGATACTTTTTTTCTGAAAAGTTTAACTCAAAATAAACAATTGATTTTGAAACAATAAAATCAATTGGGAATCGTTAACTATTGCACACAACCATTTATCTTAGCTAGTTCGAGTAATTCCTTCAATTAAATTGTCATTTATCCCTCCAACGAGCACTCAAACTATTATTTCATAAGCGATGGGGGAAATAACATATAGAAAAAAGGGTACACAATCAGTTTCTTTATGGAACAAATCGCCTGACAGAAACAGTTACGCTGTTTATGAAAAAGAATGTGCCTACCAATTGGAAACAATAGCAAACATCTGGCTTTCGTATCTAGTACTAAAAATAGCTCATTCTATCACCAAACGATGATTATTAGTTAGCAACAGAAAGAAAGAATATAAGATAACTCGTTTATCAAAACTAAAACTCGAAATTCTGTGATAGATTTTGACATTTTTAAATTGATGTGGTATTACTATGCTTTATTTCCGTTAATTCCAATTACCACCTTCAGTGAAAGGTGGTAATTGGAATCTAAGAATTTTTTTCTATATATTATGCATGTTTTTACATTTGGAAAAAAGAATACCTAATCTGAAAATCAGTTATGACTTTTTGACTATTCGTTTAAACTTAAATTCTTAAAATTGATATCAAAATCAAAATTCATTTGACGAAAATTTTAATATAGATCATGAAAAATTTTTAAAGTCAATTTCAATATCGAGACTTTGATAAAGTTTAAACATTATGAGGTGTAAAACCTTTCTTCACAAAACTTTGCATACAACTCTTTTAAATTTTCATTCTTTTTTCTTTCCTTTAAAAATTAAATATAAAAAGATAAACTTTAAACCGTTTAGAACATAAGTATTTCAGATGAATTAACATATACTGCTATGATAAGTTTTAAAATATATTTAGAATAGTGTTCTTCTTTATATAGTAAATAATTCCAAATAGATAACCCTCATATTCCAAAGACACAATTTTTAATCGAATTATCAATTTTCTTCTATTAAATTGCGACTTAACTGCTAGATTACTAAGGTCACCTACATTTGTATCAAAGTTAATTTATATTTAAAATTGTACATATTTTTGGTAGATCTAGTAAATTAATGTTTAGAGGAATTGACATTTAAATACAAGACTTAAAATATTTCAGAAAAACAGAAGTTCAATTCTGATTTCTTTGAAAGTATTTTATAAACACTCTTATCTCGAAGCTTATACATTAATGTAAACAGTTATTAAAGGCTTAAAAAACTCACGCTATATTTATGTGTACTTCGAAATATAAAATATGATCACCAAGAAAAATTAAAATCTGCTTAAGAGATGTGTAATGTGTATATGTATTTATATACAGGGATGTGCTAAAGCATGGGCAAACTGGGCTCGGGCCCAGGGCCTCACCCTCGGTGGGGGCATCGTTTCAATCTCGACTCAGTCTTAATAAGATCATGATCCGGATAATTTTATGTCAAATGTTATTCCCGTACATATTCTCCGAAAAACAGGGAATTTCAAACTGCATGTGTCTACTGGCAGAAGTGAGAAGACTGTATTATTATGTGAATACCGTTGCCTGCATCTAGGCCTAGGCCTAATAACATTATAAAATCATTCAATTCATTTAATCGTAATACGGCCATCGGTCGAGCCGGTTTGTAAGATTTTGAGTCGTGAACATTTTTTTGTTTCAAATCACCGTTTATAAGAGTTTTTGACGATATATGCTATATACTGTCTGAAGATCACAGGTAGAGCCTACTTTTGCATAGGGGCCCAGGGCCTCAAAAAGTCTTAAGACGTCCCTGTGTGTTGATATACGTATATAACATGACTTCTAACAGGCGTGTTTATGACTGATTGAGATTGATAAAGAGTGTTGCCTTTGATGATATTTTAGTTAATTGCAATGAGTCAATAACTCGTTCTCTACTCCAAGTGATGACTAGAGCGTGTATCCTGTAATAAGAGTCGATCGCGAGAGCACGTGGTTACAGCAAGGAAGCAAAGTTAAAAGCCAAAGTAGTTTTGCGGGAGGTGGTTTGAGGGGTACTGGGATGGATGTTTACTCCAACTGATATACAAAGGGCTGGGGACTCATCACATGTATATATAAAGAAAAATAAAATTACAAATTCGAATTGTTTCTGAAAATCATAATCAGAGAACGAAAATCAGTTTTTCCCAGTTTTATAAATAAAATAATTTTGAGCAATATATCACATTCGTAGTTAAAAGTTAATATAAACAAGTAATATAAAAAAATTAAGTCAATTGCTACTTAGGTCAATTTTAGGATAATTTTATTTTTGTTAAATTAATTAAATTAATGAATTAATATTTGAAAAATTGTATTAACATCAAGTGTCATTCTATACAAAATTTAAGAAATATATTCAAAGCCAAGAAAAAATTCGTTAGAAAAACTTACTGGCGCCATCTTTTGGTGCTAGTTCTAACTTCGTCATAAATAATGCAGAATAAATTTAAAATTAAAAAACAAAATTCAATTTATGAATAAATATTTGAAAAACTTTTTACAGCAAGTGTCATTCACTACAAGTTTTAAAAAATGCATTTGAGCTTGAGTGTATGAATAAAAAGTATTTTATTAACGATTGAAAATTTGAACGAGATATACATAGGGAGATAGTGTGAACTAATAGTATGAAATGAAAAATGAGCTATTTGAATGCTAAATATGTAAACTATATAGTAGGTTATTGTTAGAATTACCATTTACGATTTATTATTACCTCTTCATTTGAAAATTGTGTGAACAGTTTAAAATATTAGTGCTTATAAAATGTTATACTAGTATCAGGGAGAAAAATCTTCAGCATTCAAGAAAAAATAACAAAAAGTAAAATAGGGAAATTAATTAAAAACTCTTAATTCATTCCATTACATTTTGAATAAAGTATTTATTTCAATAAATTTTTCAGTAACATATAACTTGATGATGATAGATCAATACCATTATATCTTAAAATATATTTTAAGATCTAATGGCCTTGATCTATATAAATATCATGATCTGGAATAATTTGATTTAAAATTATTTCAGAAAATTTAAAATCAGCTTTTTAAAGCTTCCACTATAAGAAAATAACAAAGCTGTATTGAATTATGATAGCTCATATATCTACTCATACATGTACGAATATTTTACATCACCAAGCTGTTTGTTAGAATCTACTAAAAAATTGCCCTTTTTAATTACAGGATATAAACATTATCTGTGAATACAATTTAGAAAAACAATTTAATTTAATACAGAATTGTTAAGTACTTATGTATAATTTGTTTCCAAAACAGAATATTTAAACATAGTTTCAAAGACACACATTTTCTTTGTGTTACATAACTTTAACACAATTTTTACACTTTAAGGGTGTAAAGAAGGATAAAGTGGACTTAATCCAAAGTTCTGGAATTGAAAATTTAACTACATTAACAGTGGAGAAAACAAATGGTGTTGATTTTAATCCCCATCTTTACTTTGTTAAAAGTTTTCAAATTAAAAAGTATTTACGAAAAAAAAATACGCTTAATGTTATTATTTTAAAAACTACATGTTTCACAATCTAATTTTTAAAATAACATTTATGGAAAATTTTGAAACATTTGATCCTGAGATTTTATTCTTCTGGAGAAAATATGTATATAAAATACTTTTTTCAATATATATAAATGAATACAATCTAAATAAAAAATAAAAATCAATACTTGATTTTTGTCTTGAGACAAGACAGTCCTCAAGCTTGTACAAGTAACTTACAAATGGGATACGTCTGCCATCGCGAGGATCTTTATTCGAGACACGAATTTGTTCTTTACATTTTCTGTGAAGGAGTCAATATTTTACTCTTACACAGTTATCTTGTGGAGACATTTGTTCTTATTACATTTTATAAGCAAATGACACATTTCAGATTCCATGTATTTAAGAAAATCATTCTAGATTGCACCGGATAAATTTAATAAGAATAAAAATTAAATAATGTAGCAAAAACACTGAAAAATAACAATAGCATTATCCCAAAAATATTATTTCCTAAAACTAAAGTATTTTTCTTAACTTAACTATGATCATAAACAAAATCACGGAGTTATAATTTCGTGCCCAAAATATGACAAATATTTTTATACAAAGGTTTTGTATTGTTGTAGCAATTAATTAGAATACGTATTGTTCTTCCGATTCAAATATTTTTAGTTTGTAGCTAAAAATTAGTTAATTTAGACAATAGACTTTAGACTTTTGCGTATAATGAACACATAATTTTAGACCCCAGTTTCTTACTTTTACCCGGGAGCAGGCGTGCACTCGACATAAACGTTAGTGGTCGCGCGGGGTGACTGAGTCACGCTAATCCTTTTTTTTAGGATTATTTTTATTGTACACAGTAAAAATCAAAATTCCAGTGAAATAGTTTAATTAAAAGAAAGTATACCTACCTATGCTTAAAGAATTTCCAATTTTTCTTTGAAAATTTGAGGGGAAAAAATCAATCAAACTGAACTAAAATGTTTCAAATGTGCGTGACCTTAATAAAGGACACAAATCCCGGACACTTTTCGTTAACATTAAAGGAATAATATTTGCAGGCAAAACTGTCATATTTTGTTTAAGTTATTGTAGTTTTATTGTCCTTTGAAATGATCAATAAATAACATGTAGAACCTTTTTTCGCTTGTGTCTTTTTTACAGGGTGCAGTGCGTCTTGTGTACACTTGTGGCTTCATATTTTTCTTGGTGGATTTTTTTAGGTAACATTTGAAAACTTTCCTCTCAACTCAGACGTTTCATGTTCATCACTTTTCTCAAATTTACTTTCGCTATCAAGATTAATATGCATTATTAATGATACTCATAAGCATGCAAAGGAACATATGATGATAACAATAACAGAACAAAATATAAATAACTTATTAGAAAAACTAAGAAATATAAGAATTATTTTAAGCAATACAATGTAAATGCAGCAGATCTCTTTTTAAAGTGATAAATCGTCTCAACTAAACTTAACTCAGAAGCGCAACAGCCACTCACTATGTCCAATTCAATTTTCTGGGCCTTGGACGCTGAGGTGCATGACCAGATAGATCATGCTTGTCTAAAGTGCGGCCCAAAAGCTTTTAAAATGCGGCCCAAACGCAAATTATGATAATATTTCAATTTACACATTTTTATTTAAAAAAATAAATGTATGCACAAAATATGCTGCATTAATTTTCGATTTAATTGAAGAGTTTTAAAGAAGATTTCAAGATTTTCGAAAAAACGAACAGCATTTCAATATATTTTCAACTCCGTTTTCTCTAGATATAAATAAATTACCTTCAAATGGAATGCATTGAACTGCAAAGTGACATTCAACTGAAAGAAAAATTTGGGAATGTTTCTAAACTGGAGTTTTATGAAGATTACCTACACCGCGATAAATATCCTCACTTTCACACTCATAGGCAGTACTTAATTTGTGAACAGTTATTTTCCAAGAATGAAGCATACAAAAAACAAAAATAGGACAAATATCACTGACAAACATCTTGAAAATGGATTAAGAATTGTAACTTCGTCTATTGAACCCGATATCAACCCTTGTTCAACACAAACGTAAATTCATTCCTCTCATTAACTTGATTTTTTTCCATGCTTGTGAAATCCAAACTAAATGAAACAAAACTTTTACAATTTTAAAAGAAATGGGTACCTATTCATGTCTAATTCAAATTTAAGAAAACTATAGTAAAAATAAGTTAATTCGTTTTGATAAAACTATGTAGTTAATTTTTTTATAAGAAATATTGTATGTGCGACCCAGAAAAAAAATTATTTTTGCAATGCGGCCTACAAGCGGTCATAGTTTAGACACCCAAGAGATAGATGTTCCGATCAGGTGGTCAGTATGACGCGAAATCTTACTTGTTTAGTTCCCAAGCAAGCTTGGTACTCATTTTATCGACCCATTGAAGGGATGAAAGGTCGGGGGTTTGAACCCCGCACCTGTGGCGTGGGAGCGTCCACTGGGTGTCGATAAATCTACTACAACCAATTATTACCGTATTTTAATTACCATTAGTCGTATAGAGGGGAGTGATAATAAAATATGTGGTAATCATTGAAGAATTGAATGGTTTTAAAATATTCAGATTCCAATATTGCAATTTTTAATTCGTGATCTATGTTTTTAGGTACAACCTAATATCTGAAATGATGTAAAAGAAGTGAAAATAAAAATAATGCATGAATATTTTATCATTAGTTTGCTTAAAACCTCTATTGTTACGTATAATTAGTGAAAAATAAATGAATAATTTTTTTTAAAAAAAAAATCCAGGATAGGATTGCTTTACAAAGCAATGACTCCGGCGCTCCGATAAGCTGCAAAATAAGCAGTTTTGGCTCCAGTAGATACTGTCTGCTTCAGAAAGCAGTATCAATACTAGTAAGTGGTGACTAGACATGAATATGTGGCTATATGGGTAATTTAAAACATCATGTAACTTTAATATCACAAAAATTGGTCGCCTTTAAATTATACAAGTAAAAAAAGTTTAAAAAAAAAAAGAGACAAAAAGTGACTAAAACATTAGGCATTTGTATGGAATTTAATACTGACTATCATTTGGAATCGTGCCATTCTGAACTAATCAGACCGTTTAATTTTCAAAATGGTGCATAAAATAAGTTATACAATTGTTATTTTAAAATAAAATTAATACTCAACTTGAATTTAAGTACTGAAAAATATATTAAACAAGCGTAGCTATTTTTAACAGAAATATGACTTAAAATTTTCGACTATTGAAAAGATGCAAATTAATGAAAATTATCTGTAAAACATGCTTTACCATATTAACTATAAAATAGGAAACTATAAGTGGAAAATAGGGACTCAATTTACTGGCGTCTACGAGTGCATAAGTTATGGGTACGAAACCTACAGGAAAATTTAAAGAGCTACCAATCTTTCTTTCACAGTAGAAATCTTAAATCATAAAATTATTATAGAAAAATAAATAGCTAAATTCATGAGTAAAATAAATTTTACGAGTAAATGCCCTAATTTTGCTTTTTTAATCTTTATCCGTGCCTTTTCCCCCGCTCCACTACCACCACTAATGTTTACAAAGAAATAAATAACGAATATCTCCATTGTCCTTCCTTTGTTTGATCTTTTCTTTGATCGTCTTTTAACCTTCTTTCTTTGATCATTGTTATTCCTTTTGAATCTAAGCCACCCTTGATTCTAAATCGCAACTCAAATTCTCATCACGTGTTTGAGAAAAAATAAAAATAGCTTAAATAGGTTTATCGACATTCGATATTAACAAAAAACTTTAAAAAATCTAAGAACTATAAGAAAGGAATAATGAATTTATTTTACCAGTTTTAATAACTTTTAAATACATACATGAACTTATAATTATTCTAACCGCCAGTATCTTGTTTAATTTCCCTCATCCAATGAATTTTTCCGCCTTCGATTCTAAGCCTCACCCGATTTTCAGGAACATTAACATTGGGGGGGGGGGTGCAGCTTAGATTCAAGTAAATACGGTACTTTAAATTTCATTATCAAATTTTTTAAGAATAAAATTTTTAAGGAAACACTAAAAATATATTTTTCACACAAACTTACTTTAAAAACTATATCACTTATTATGGTATAAAGATAGTGAAACAAAATCATTACTTTTTGAACAGATAAGAAAGTTGATTTTCCAGAGGTGTGTGTGAAGAGAACCTCAAGCAACATTTCAGAAAATATCAGAAAAAAAAGATGACTCCTGTTGTCTGTACAGAAATTGAAAAATGGAGCACAGAAAACCTGAATTAAACACGATATTAATAATCAAGAAACTTTATAATTTTCATATTTTAAAAAATAAATAGAAGTTAATGTTCAGGAATTTAAAAAGATTTAAAAGCTGTTATAATAGCAATTCTACACTGCTCAAAACAATTAAAGGATATTATAAATCTTACATGAAAAATAAAAAAACGGTATAATTTTTTTCTCTAGAAAATAGATGATGAGATTACACAAATGCTGTTTTTTTTTCTTCTCATTTTCAAACTTTGGAGTATGGGAACTGCGAGTTTGACGCCAAAAATGACGCTTTAGTAGTAGCGAAAGAAATTTGGCTTGCAACTTAATGAAGAAAAAGCAGAAAAAAATGATCGACCTTTTGTGATCGACCAAGAAAACACCTTTTGTGGTCGTTTTTCCAACTAGGCACAAATTGTGTTTTTCCCCCTTTTTGTACCCAAAGGCTCAATAGAATACATTTTTTTCTGCCAAACATGAGTCATTTTTTTTCATGTAGCCTATCATGAATATCGATCGTGTATTAATCATCTAAATAATTCCTTAGCCGCAAGATTCACTTATAACCTCAATATCTTTTAATTTTTTTTGAGCAGTGCATAAAAAAACTATTCGTGAGAGTAAGATTAACTATCATTTTAAATGTAATTTTTTAAGCTCAAATTTTATTCATTTTTCACAATTTTCTGGAATATGTGTTTAAAGTTTTCCGCTTACGTAGTTAAAACATTTGAACTATACTTTTATTGCTTGTTTTTTTTTTTGTTCTAGAACTAGAAAATTAGGAGTTTTATATCTTGTATCTGAATAAACCAAATTGATTGTAAATGCTACATATATAATTTTATTTTTCTAAATTATTTTAAAAATAATTTGAGGTGATTTTATAAAAAGTATGAGCATCCTAACATCCTTTTAAAGTTCAAAGTTCATTTAGAATAAAAACAAATGGAATGAAACATGCTACATATTTCATAAGGGAAAAATTGTTTGATTCAAACAGAAATGCGTAGTATATTAAAACGTGTAGCTCTTTATGCAATAATGAAGTGAGAACATGATAATTATGAATGGAATATTTTTTCTAGCCCCTTCCCTCTCCATTTTTTTTTCATTTGGCGATGACAAAGGGTACTTTTTCTTCTAAAAAAGTAATAGAAGAGAAGAAAAATGTAAGCAATTCTAATAAGAAAATGGAACGTGTCAAAAGAAACAACTCCTACGAAAATTCACAAAAGTAAATGACGCATTGGGAAAGGTAATTCATCTCTCTTGGTAAAAACCAATCTCCTTTACTTTTATAAATAGACCCGATGTCTCATCAAAAGGAACAATATTCTTGACGAACCTTTTATTTTGAACAAAAACTTATTCACCCCAGGATTCCCTACATATTTAAAGATACAAACTGCCAGTTGACGGATTATACTTCTTTAGTAATTGTTGGATTGGACTTGAATGAAACATACTTTTAGAGAACAAGATGATTAATCTTCTTTTTCTCTGCGTTTTCTTCCTCATTTTCGTTAATAGCAATCTCTCATCGAAAGACATTATTTATCTCAGGGAGATTTTAAACCTTTTTGAGACTATTCAAGTTCAGAAAATGTGTAAGGATGGGGTTTCCACTTAAATGCTATACTTAGTAATAATTCATAAGGTTGTTTAATTGAGTTAAATGATTTTTTACTGTTTTTTTTTTAAATATAACTATAGTGAAATGTGCGTTTAACTCGACAACGCTTAAGGTGAAAAAGCGCCCTAAAATTGTGAATTTTGCCAAAAATTGACAATTTTTTTATGATTTTATTTTATACGTCATCTTATTAGCTTTATAAAAATACCAAGTTTATCATTTTCCGTTCACTAGAACAAAAACTATAAGTGTTTTAGTAAAAGCAGATGCCATTACTTTTGGCAAGATGTCATACTTTAAAATGAGTTTTACTCGATATGTTTTTTTTAAATATTCAAACGGGGCCAGCGATTACTAAAAAGGTTTTGACAATAATTAACTGAAATTTTTCTGTAAGTTCTGTATAATAGTAGAATTGTTTTAAGGTAAGTCGGTACCACCCTATCCCGCTAATGTTAAATTGAGCATTTTTATGTGCCTTTTTCTCATAAAATATTAAATGTACAGACTTAAAATTTTTTCTGTATATTAATTAGACTTTTTTATTTAAAATGTACGGAAGCTTTTTTAAACATATTGTTTAGTTTTTTCAAAAACATTCATCGCAACAGTATCACTATGAATTTTTTGAAAACTGTCATTTTTTTTCACGATAACTGACTTTTACAAAAATATTATGGGAATATTAAAAAAAAGTTCTGTGCACTTTATATAGTTAGATATCAATAATATTTAGTGAAGATTGCAAGTGCTTCCGTTGAATAGGTTCTGAGAAAAAGGTACACGCATTTTTAAAAACACCGTTTTGAGATAATTGCATTTTTATTATAAAATGTCACTTCATCAAAAAAATTATGAATTACAATCTGTATTTGCACTATTTTTTTAAATATTAGCTTATTCTCAATAACTTTTAGGACTTTTTACTTATTTCTTTTACTTAGATTTCTCAGAAAATACATGTATAGCATTTTTCCCTTTTAATCTATCGAGATATTTTATAGCATTTGCATCATTTTTCTCAAATTATGCATCAATTTTTGAAGAATTTTCTGTTCTGATACATTACTGTCATCCAAGTTGACTATAAGCATCATAAATACCATGTAAAAATGTGTCAATACATGAAAATATGGCTTTGGTAATACATCATTATACGACATTTCGAAAAGTTTCATTAGTGTTTTATAAATTCACATGTAAACACAATTTCTTAAAGTATCAGAATTAAAAGGATTCTTAAAATATTACATAAATGGTATAGAAAACAACAACAAGAAAACTGATTTTATGTGTTTAAACATGAAATTTGTGTATTTTTTGTATGCAACAAGTTAAGTGCAACGAAAAAGGGCATTGCATTTTGGGATATATTTATGTACCTTTTACTAAGAAACTATTGAAAACAAAGCTTAAAAATTTGTGTGTACATTAAATAAACATTTATCTTTATACAGAAGTGAAATTTTTTTTTTTTTTAAATTGATCAGTATGTTTAAAAATGTAATTTTGTAGAGTAGAATAATGAATTTTATAAAAATTTTCCTTTTCTATGTTACGACAGTTATATATGCTATATATCTGCTTTTCAGCTAAATATATATAATTGAGGAATATCTCAAAAATTTCACTTCAATCTATATAATATGCATGCAATATAAAATAAATATTTCCAGTTCATGCATACAATTAACTTATAGAGAAAGAAGACACAAATTAAAAAATATAATCTATATAAGACAGTAATACATAATTATATGGCACTTCGAAAAATTTCTTTAATGTTTTGTATATTCAATTTCTTTAAATATAAGAATTATAAAAAGATTATATAAATATTACATAGATAGTATCCAAAACAACAAGTAAACTATTTTTGTGTTTTTAAACATGAAATTTATGATTTTTTTGTATATAACAAGCTTTATGCAACGCATTTTGAGATATATTTGTGTGTGCATTAAATAAACATTTATTTTTATACAGAAGTGAAATCTTTTTTTAAAAAATTGATCAGCCTGATTAAAAAAATAATTTTTGCAGAGTACAATAAGGAATTTAATAAAAATTTTCCTTTTCTGTGTTACGACATATGCTTTTTAGCTAAATGTCTGAGGAATATTTCAAAAAGTTCACTTCAGTATATACAAGAATTTATATGAAATATAAAATAAAAATTTCCAGTTCATGCATACAGTAAATTTATAGAAAAGAGAAAACACAGTTTAGAAAAGAAAATTTTCAGAAAACAGTAGCTTTTATATAAAATTTTACCTCATCAAAAAGATCCTGCACTGTAGCCGGTTTTTACCTTATTTTTCTTAATATTATCTTCTTCTTTTTCTTTTATCTTTTCTAATTGTCTTTGATCATCCAGAAAAAACATGCTTGCTTTCATTAATTTTTCTCTATCGAGAATTTTCATGGCACTTACCGAATATTCTCCAGGTCCTACTGCCATTTACTGAAGTTTTTGTTAATTTGGATACATTACCATCATTAAAGGAACAAACAGCATTATAAACACCAAGTGAAAGTGTTTCAATGTGCACAAATGTTGTTTTCGGAACCCGTGATATAAAATGACATTATGAAAACTTTCATTCGGGTTTCGTGTTTTTCGATGCAAACATTATCTCAACAAATCAAGCTGGGAAAGATATCTAAATATAGAACTCATTGCTACTACAACAGCAACCGGAAGACTTTTTATGTTTGTAAGACTTACCCGATTCTTCAGCCTGTTTATATCCACACCGTGAATTTTCACCAACAGGTCAAAAACAATGGTTTTATGTGCCCATTTTTTTCATATACAATATTTCGAAAGAATATTGACATCTATCACCTTGCCTGTATCAATGCTGGTCACAGTAACTGCACCATTTGATGATGTGTAACTGCGTTTCTGCCATGTCCACAATATTATTATTACCTTCATTTTCACAAATAGCTTCCCTCGCAGCATTTTGAATGGACTCCGCGTAAACAAGTTTTACATCATTTGAGATTCGCTTACCGTAAGGAGAAAACCTTGTAGGTGGTTGCCGAAGATTCATTATGCTGCAAAACATTCTCCCAGCTTCTGCACATCTCCCAATGGAACACGCAGCATATACAAACCTGGTATTTATTGTGGCAATTTGCATTCCTTCATGAATATTTAAAAAAGAGAATTCTACATCATATGGACAAGCACAACATTTCAGGACAAATTTCCAGCCCAAACTTACCTTTTAAAACTTGCATGTCTAAACCTCTTTTACACATTTTACAATGAACTTCATTCTTGAAAGCAAATGCAAGAATATTTTAATTCATGATGGTATTTTTAATACTTACTTTAATAAGAAGAAAAACTCTAATCAAACTTTATTTTGCACATGTCTCCTTTGAGTCATGTGTATGTCCAGCTTGAGGATTGACATTACTCTTTTAGTATTTGAAGTACTGTTACTATGATTGAGAGTATTCCTACCTTCTTAAAACGTACCTTTATGTTTTTTTTAAATATTTTTTCCGTCTAGCCAATAAAGAAACAAAAACTTCGAAATTTCAAAATTTCTGAATTTTAGAAATTTTATATATTTAATTTAAAAACCCAAACACACACGATAAAAACGTGTATGCGCTCCAAAATAGGTAAACAACCCTAACGGTTACGCTTGCAGTTAATCTACAGTTAATTGCGTATGAATAAATAAAACAGAGAGTGGCTTTGGAAAAGCTTCCCAGATTTAAGAGGTCAATGTTTACATTTCTATCTGTCAAAGGGGGCGTGGCTAATCAGCTGATTATTTTTTAAAAATCATTTTAACATACTTTTAATTAGTAAAATGGCAAGTACGGTACATCATTGGAAAGGTCCTGATTTGGGGATTTTAGAAATATCAAAAACTCAAAATCGACTCCCCTTAACCTTCAGATTTATCAATTGCTGTTTTATTACAAAATTTACAGTCCCTTACGTGAATATAATCACTTTTTGTTAAGCAATTTCATATAATAACTGAGATATAAAGTGCTCTAGTTTTTGTGAAAAAGAAAATATCTCTCTCTCTCTCTCTCTCTCTCTCTCTTATCTGAAAGTCATTTCAAAAATTAATAACATAGCAACACATTAGAATAAAAAAAATGAGAATTTGTTTATAAACCTTTGGTATAGAATGGGCCGCGTTTATGATATTTTTTGTCAATTTTTACCTATTTTTTCCCACATTTTAGTGATAATAATTTCTTTTTCTCTTCCTAATTTTAGCATATTTTTCTTAAAATGTACTAAACAAATCTAAAAATAACAAAAAATCCCCATATCTTCATTTTTTTTTTAAAAAGTTGACACAACCAATCGGAAACTTTAAAACTAAATATCGGTTAACACGAATTAATACAATAATTATGTATTAATTCGTGTCACTATGTATTCTCATGATAATACATAGTATTATCATAAAAATGTATAACAATCATATATTTTCATTAAAAAATTTCTTGTAACTATAGAAATGAAAATTGCTGAACACGAAAAATTTCCCTTCTGAGAATGAACTAAATACGGAAAATACCAGCCGAATGGGACTATCCTACTGTATCATCGGAAGAATTCGTTGCAGTAAATGTTGATAATGTGTGTATAGAAACGATTAAGGCAAAGACCTTTTAGAGTTTGTTCAAAGCTCAAAAAATATCATTGATGCAGATTCCGATTACGAAAATGAAATGAATAAGGCAGCTCCTGTTCCCACGTTATCCGAATTGAGGAACATCGTGAAAAGTATGCGCAGTTATTTATACACACATTCCAATGGTGAAATGGATAACAAAATGAACGATATCAGACAACTGGATGCTAAAAAAAGACAGTACAAAGAAAAATATAAGATTAATTTCCAAAACTCAATAAATTTTTTGTTTTTCAAAAAAACTTGAAAATTTTATATTATTTTCTTTAAGTTCTTGTGAGTGATTTTTTCATTGATTTTTATTTAATACGTGCATATATACATATCTGAGTAAATAAAATAAACTCTAATAAAATTTTTGTAGATATATATACTTTACAATATCCTTTAACATGAAATTATTTTAACACGAAAAAATATTTCAGAGCCCTTAGCTTCGTGTTAAGTGATTTTCACTGTATATTACAAACGTATTTCGTACGTTAGTAAATTTTATGTAATTCAATTTAACAATCCAGTGCCTTTTGATTGAAAATGACGCATTCCGTGGTTATCTTTCTATCATGTACAGTAAAAAGTCGTTTATCCGAACGTTTATTATCTGGAGCGTCAAATATCCGGACCAAAGTCCAGATACGTTTTCGAACAGTGCATTGCTCAACTGTAGTTTCGTGAGAGTCCAAAAGTGACGGGAAAACCCAAGGTGAGGAATATTTGGGGAATTTCAGTTGTGAGATTTGGTAAATATCTGTGCGGAATATTAGTCATTTTGTTTCCAAGTGAGCGAGCGTATACGTGCTCTTTTGTTGATGTAGAAACCTGGATGGCATGCGATGCAGAAGACTGTGGATTTCAAATGCTAAATGATGACGAGATAGTGATTTCCGAGCAAGAAGAATCCGACCCTGTCGACGATGAAACGGATGAAGACGAGGACAACAACAACGAAAGTAGCATGGGCCATCAAATGCTGACGTGTTTCTGTTTTAGAGACAGCTATGGAGTGTTACGAACAACAATCAGACTGCTGTCCTACTCAACTGCTGATGCGCACGAAAATCAGAGACCTTGCAGCAAAAAAAAAAAAACGAAGGTGTACAAAGAAGGAAGGTGTGCAACGAAAAATAAGTGATTATTTTCCAAAATAAAGGTAAAATTGCGACATTTGGCACCTATTTTTCTTTTTCTTCAAGCACGTTTCCCACAGGTGATGATTTTCAGTATTCGTAGTATCTGGTTTCATATACTGCATGGATCGCATTCGGTTTTCGTTTATCCGAACAATCACGTATCCGAACGCAGTCCGGTCCCAATTGATTCGGATTAACGACGTTCTACTGTAGCTACTTTCAAGGATTGATTGGATTGGATTTTGACTTACCTTACTTTCTGAAGCAACATACAGGCTGTTTTAGTGACGTAACTCGTAATCTTGATGGCAAATGATGATGAGGATACCAGAGCTAGCACACTCCCCCTCTCCAAACTTTTACACTATGCCAATGGGAAAATTCTGACTCTCGACATATTTAAAGTACATCAGTCCCTATACACGGCGGATCTTAAGTGATGCTAGGACTCGAACATGGGACTCTATAACGCCGATCTTTTTTCAGCAAGTAGCAGAATTATGACTCGCTATATCTTTCTAAAATTTCATGATGTTCAAATGAATTCTTTATATGAGTTTTACCTTACATATTATGGGTAACAAAATTTGAAAGGGAAAAAAACAATGACACCCTTTGCGTATGTGAAAAAAAAGTATTTTTCTAAATACTCTCTCACATATATATATTTCATTGAATATCGATTGTTTTTATTGTAGTTTTCAGTTGCCTTGTATATTTTAAATAATGTAGTAATTTCGTAACATTTTATTAGAAATTCTGACCATTTTAAGGTATCCGACTTCCCTAAAATTGTGAATTTTGCCAAAAATTGACAATTTTTTATGTTTTTATTTTATAGGTCCTTTTATCAGCTTTATAAAAATGCCAAGTTTATTATTTTTCGTTCACTAGGAAAAAAACTATAAGTGTTTTAGTAAGAGAAGATGTCATTACTTTAAGCAAGATGTCATACTTTAAAACGCGTTTTACTCGAAATGTGTTTTTTTTAAAAGGCTGAAATGGGGGCCAGCGATTGCTGAAAAAGTTTTGCAAATAATTAACTGAAATTTTGTGTGTAGGCTCTGTATAATAGAAGTGGTTTAACCTTCGGATCTATCAATAACTTTTTTATTACAAAACTTACAGTACTTTATGTGAATATAATCTCTGTTTTTTAAGTAATTTCATATAATAACTAAGAAAAAACTACTTTTTGTAAAAATAAATATCTCTTATCTTGAAGGTCATTTCAAAAATGAATAATATAGCAGTACATCAGAATTGAAAAATTGTTCAGAAACTTTTGCTACAGAATGCACTGCGTTTATGCTATTTTTTGTCAATTTTTACCCATTTTTTCATATTTTAGTAATAATAATTTCTCTTTCTCTTCTTAATTTTAGCATATTTTTCACAAAACTAAGCAAATCTAAAAACAACAAAAAACCCTCATGTCTCCATTTAAAAAAAAAAAAGTTGTTGCAAGTAGTTGGATACCTTAAGCAAAACGCATCTGAAAAAAATTTGGAATTACTTAAAGAAATGTTTTTTTTTATGAACACAAGAATTTTTTAACGAATGTTAGAACAAACATTAAAAATAAGACAATAATAATTAAAATAATTTGGGAGAGCGATAAATATTTTTCAGATATAAGGAAATTATGATATAAGGAAATCATGGGGACTTTTTTAATTTTCAACTTGCTAATGATCCTCTAAATCAGAGGGCGGCAACCTATGGCACGCGGTACAATTCTCGGTGGCTCTGTACTACTCAACAATTTTTCAATTTTTGAGGTGGATGGAAGTTGATAAATTTGTAATGAACCTGATTTGACAAACTTTTTCAGAATTATAGACATTTACGGAATCCCAAAAAAATCTAAAAAATTCTAAAGATAAATTTACAGCAATTTTGAAAATTATTGAATGTTATTGCTAGAGAGATTTTATTGTTGGAAGAGAGAAAATTGCATGTACTCTGCTTTTCGCTTTTTGTTCTACATATTAACGTAAAAAAATCTTCCCGCATATGAAAAATATTTCGAATCCACAAAGATATTATTTAACAATTGAATGCTCAGAATCGTGTCTAATTGAAAGTCACATATTATATCCCTGATCTATACAAATAAATAAAATTGAAGTGTCTGTTTGTAATTTCAAATTAGCAGCTTTTTACTAAATGCATTTAAAGGCATATACGGTACTTATATCAAAAAATCAATTTTTAAATTTTTTGTCTGTCTGTCTGTCTGTCTGTCTGTCTGTCTGTCTGTCTGTCTGTCTGTCTGTCTGTCTCTGTCTGTCTGTCTCTGTCTGTCTGTCTGTCTGTCTGTCTGTCTGTCTGTCTGTCTGTCTGCTCTGTCTGTCTGTCTGTCTGTCTGTCTGTCTGTCTGTCTGTCTGTCTGTCTGTCTGTCTGTCTGTCTGTCTGTCTGTCTGTCTGTCTGTCTCGGGAACTTCTGGCTTCGATAATGAAATTACATGAGAATTAAACTACGATTTTATAGCATTGCAGCATCAAGTAGCAGAATTTACAACTCAATTAACTCCAGAACGAAGTCACGTTTTTCAACAAGTGTTACGCAAAGTAGAATCCATCAGTGGTGCACTCTTTTTTCTCGAAGCCCCTGGAGGAACAGGAAAAACATTTTTGCTAAACTTATTACTAATGACCATCAGAAAAACCCAGAAGATAAAATCCAGAAGATAGCAGTTGCTATGGCTTCTTCTGGTACAGCCGCGATTTTACTGACTGAAGGTCGCACAGCACATTCCGTTTTAAAATTATCGCTTAATCTTGCATTTGAAGATTCACTCATCTGAAATTTCAGAAAAAATAGCTCTCAAGGCTGGATGCTTCCACAATGTAAGCTTTTAGTGTGGGATGAAAGTACGATGTCTCATAAGAAAGCTATAGAAGCGTTAAATCGGACTCTTCAGGATTTACGAGATAGTACAGATATTATAGGAGGAATAGTAGCTTTATTATATATTGCTGGTGAATTCAAGCTTATGGGGAAAAGTTGAAAAATTCAGTCTGAAAACGAATATCCCACGGAGTTCTTAAATTCACTTGAACTTTCGGTTGTACCCTCACATAAACTTCAATTAAAACTAAATGTACAAGTTATGCAGAATCTCGATGCTACTCGACTATGTAAAGGAACGAGGCTTTGGATCACAAAACTGATGCAGAATATACTTGGTGCCAATATTTGAACATATGTCATGAAAAGGGATAGTGTTATCATACCTCGAATTCCAAGTATCCCCACTGACCTACCGTTTCAATTCAAAACGAGTTCAATTTCCAGTTCTACTGTTGCTATTAACAAAGCTAACATTTCCGGTAGCAGGGGTGCATTTGGAAAATCAATGTTTTTCCCATGGCCAACTATATGTAGCCTGATCGGTGTGTCCAATACCCAAATCTTCACATATTAGCAACTGAAGGAAGAACATATAATGTGGTATACAGTAACATCTTAGAATAATATTCTGTTTTGAGCTCTTTTAAAGAGGAATTATATAGGAATTAGTAGATACTTTCGATTTTTAAAAATATTAATAGTTAAAGTTATTGAATTTTTGTTTTTAATTATTGTAATAAATTACGTTTTCAATTTTTTTAAACTAAGCTCAATTTTAGAATTTTTAAATTGCATTGGTTCCAGTCAAGCAATAAAAAAAATTACCATTATTCAGAATTATTTACTTTCTAATGATAATGATTACGACTTTGACAGTTATTTAAAGACATCAACGCGAGCGGAGCCGCGAGTAAAAGCTAGTCTTGTAATATAAATGTAGAGCGATGAGCACTAGGTTTCCACTAAAATTTTTAGTTAACTTTAATACAGGGATATACTTATATATTTTATATTGTCTCTATTTCTTATTTTAATAAATATGCTTATGTAAATACATAATATATGCACAATTGAATTTTTTTATTTTTGTTGAGTAAAGAAATAGTAATATTTTACGTTGTTTATTAATTGTCGGGGATATAATCCACGATCTATGGATCTGAAGCCTAGCAGAGGCGGATTAAGCTAGTTGGAGGCCCCTGGCGGTAAAAGGTTTGGGGCCCTCTGGGCTGAAGAGTCGAAAAACTTAGTGAAAAAATTCACTAACCTTAAATTATAAAAATAAAATGTATAGCCAATAGAAAAAAATTAACGGCTCAAAAAAAAATTTTAACTTTATTTTAAAGAATTCAAAAAAACTTTAGTTAAATGCTTAAAATTTTGCTATATAACTTTACGTCTTGATTTTTCTTGGGCAAATTCATTGATTATTTTTGTAGTATCTATTTTGTCCAAAACATCTTGTTCTATATATAATATGACCATGCTATTCAGTTTGTCTTCTCCCATACTACTTCTTAAATAATTTTAAACGCGCTTTAAAACCAAAAAGATCTCTCACCTGATGCATTTGATATCGGTATAGTTAAAAATATTTTTAAAAGTATCTCTACATTAGGGAAAATCGAGACCATTTCTTTTGTAACTTGATACATTTCTATTGGAATGTTCATAGTATCTTTGTTTTCTTTTAAAAATAGCAAAAACTCTGATCCAATTCATCGTCAAAATTAAACGATTCAATATTGTCTTTGTAAATATTATTTAATTTTTGTACAACTTTCTTCTTAATTTCAGGTAACCTCTCGTCAAAAAATACAAAAAAGTGTTCTATAACAGTTTTATATATTCTAGCTCTTCGGGAGAGTTCTGCACTTGACCTATCACATATGACATAGAATGAGCTGACCAAGAAATTTTTCCTATTTTCAAATCCATGACCTTCTTTAAATTCACCGAAAAAATTTCTCTTTCGCTGCCAGCAAGCTTGTCCAACTTCCTTTTCAAATGAGAGACCTGATAAAGCAGTTGCTTCTTGTTCTACATTTCTAAATTCATTCCTGAAATTTTGTATATAATTTTCTGAAGATTTCAGTAGATTAGATCCGTTTAATAGCTCACACCCAACTGATTGTAATGCTTTGCTAGTAGCACTCACCCTCTGGAGTATGGTATCCCAAATCACGGTCATTAGGGAAGTTTCATACTTACCCATCTGTTTCAAAAGAGAAGTTGCCTCCAGTATTATGATCTTCTTCTCATTTGTATCACGGATTTCAGCCAGGGCCTCTTTTATGTGTGTATAACCAAGTCTTGTAGCTCGTACGGCATATGCTCTTGCTGACCATCGTGTATCTGAAACTTTTTTCACAGATATTACATGTTGACTCCTTTCCAGATTTTTATTTAAAATTCGCCAGCGATGGGTTGACACAGAAAAAAAATTGAATAATTTCTGTACAAGCATAAAATATTTAATTGCATCGCTACAACTTTCTGCTGCTAAATTTCCTACTAAATTTAAAGAATAACTGGCACAAGGATTATAAACTGCGCTTGGACTGTGTTCTTTAATACATGCCTGTAGACCTGAGTACCGCCCGGACATATTAGACGCATTATCAAATGATTGCCCTCTGCAATTTTTAATATCCAGTCCAAATTTAGCTAAAATTTCTATTACTTGTTGTTCCAAGTATGAAGAAGTATGTCCTTCTATGAGTAAAAATTGCAGAAATCTTTCTTTTATTTCACCACTAGATGAGACATATCTTACATGTGAAAAGCTTGGTCACAAGCTTGGTACTTGGCGTAGAGTCAAGTACGATACTGTAATACTTCGCATTTTTAATCTCATTAATTATATGGGCTTTTACTTGTTTCCCAGTAATGCTTATAAATTCGTCGCAAATTTGGTGGGACAGGTAGCTAACATTGCCTCGTCCTCGATTGGCGTATTTTTGAAGGTTCAACTTCAAAAAATCATCGTATTCACTGAGATAATCCAGGCACTTTAAATAATTTCCTGTTCTTGTAGACTTCTGACCTTCATCGTGTCCTCTGAATGCTACCCCTAATCGGCTCAAAAATTTTATTGTTGATATTATTCGCTTCAAGACTGTCCTCCAATAAAGCTCTTCATGTTCTCTTTTCTGTAATTGCTGACTATCAATTCTATTAAATTTAGATGACCTTTTATACAAAGTGCACATAGTTAATATGTTCTTTTGATATTTCGTGGCCGGACAGAGTTGCCGTACTTATTTTTCAGTTTTGAAAACCAGTTAGTAATTTAGATGATGCCGCAGAAAACAGTTTACAAGGATAACAATAAACAGCTTTGCTTGTTTCGGAAAATACTAGCCAATTTCTTTCTTCTTTTACTCCATTTTTCTTCCTATAAAAATGATCATAAGAAAGTACCCTGTAATACATTTGATCTCTGTCTTTATAAACTGGTTTCAATATTACCGATGTTATTCGGCTTCTTTCTGATGACATAGTCAATCATTAAATCTGTTAATGTGGTAGGCCATAGAGCTATATCATTTAGCATCTCAACATCAAGATCGATAATTCTTTCTGGTCTATCTTTATCTTCTTCACTTTCCCTATCACAATTTGAATCATTATTGCTTCAAACTTCTTCATTGTCCCTTTTTTCACTGTCGTCTCCTTTATTTTGTTCGCTGTCAGTGGGAATAATGAGTCTCACTTCACTTGTACTTCTAGAAAAATATTGGAGGTTGACGTACATTGGGGATTATCCGAGGTAGATGACGAGGGCACTGAAGAAGTGGCGCCTAAAAGTTTAGGCAGTGCATTTTCTGACTTTCAGCAATTTCCAGCTTTCGTTTAAATTTTTTTCTTTTTTCCGCTCCACTGAAAACACTTCATGGTTCTGCCCTGAAAAGTTTGAAAATTCTGTACTTGTTTTTCGGAAATTAAGCGTGTGAGACTACATATGTGACAAAATTGTTTATACCCGATAGACTACAAGCACCTTATATTAATATTATAAGACAAAACGAAACGAAAAGCACAAAACCGAACGCGAATATTAAACGCCGACATGAATATAGAAACTTCAGTAATATCTGGGATGATCGGCGAGTTTAGCACAAATGGGCATTTTCTGCTTTGCTTGCACAAGGCCTCATGTCTGGCCGAGGGACGATTTCCGATTCCGAGTCAGATAATTTATTTCTCTGTAGCAGTGTGGAAAAAATTTGAATGCTTGAAAATAAAGTTATAAATTTTAAATTAAAAAATAACTATATTCTTTTTTAATTGAATCTAAATTTTTTAAACTTTTTAAAGTTTTCTACTTATTATTGCAAACTGTGTGTGTGTGTGCAAATTTTTCCATGAAATATTTTGATAAAAAAATAATAATCTTTATTAAGCATTTAAATTTTTTTTCCAAACTCTCATAAAATTACATTTCATCTATTTTCAAATTTTCTGATAGAATTACGAAATTTCTGATTTAATACACACATATTTTGTTTAATTCTTTTATTATTTACAGAAATCATAGTTTAATTTCTAGAACAAAACGTAGCTTAGCTTCCGGATTACTTATAATCAAAATTATTAAAATATCTCAACCAAATGTAAGCTTTCCAAATTCTAAGGTTTTCTTTTAAGAACTGGAAAAACAATTATAATTCTCTTGATTTGTAAAGTTTCCTTTTAAAGTTTCTAAATATAAGTTAATAAAACATTAACTGAATACAAATGTTTTTTACACATTCTAGTTTAGTATTATTACTATACTTGTGTTCGTTTTTTCAAAAATCTTAATACTTTGTGACTAAACAGAACAATAAAACATTTCCAAAATAATTTGAAATTTCTAAGATAACTCAAAACTGTTTGACAAACGCCACAATATATATATATCACAAAAGAAATCTACAATTTTTCAACTAAATTTATATCTTAATTACATTCAAAGTTCCCTTTCTCAAAATTAAACAATCTTACTACATATTGAATAACTTTTTCCATTTCTATTTTGTTTGAAATCACTCTCTTATCTACTTTATAAATTGTGTTTATCATATTTTTATTTCTGTAATACATTTTGCAACCACTTTAAATAGTTTTAAACAAAGAGCAATGAAAAAAATCGAACCTATTTTTTTCAACATTTATTATTGTTCTGTAAAAATAAACATTTCATTAAATGCTTTTTATAAGTAATTTCTGCTACAGTTTTGGCATTGTTGCCTTTTTTAAAGATTTTAAATATAGTTATAGATGAATTTTGATTAACTTAATTAGAACTTTAATTAACTTTATTATTTATTTAAAGAAATTATGCATTTTTAAGTAATTATACGACTTTATGCATTTTTATAATTAGTTATGCACATTTAATTATTAGATTGCATTGAATATCCTTTTAAATTATCTGGACAAAAGGTCTTAATCAAAAAAGTATCGCGAGCAAATCTCTCTTAAAATGGGAATAAATACAAAAAAAAAATTTGTGCATTTCAAATTTAATCTTACAAAATAATGGTTCTCTTAGCAGTTTTAAAGTATATTAGAAAAATTGTGTGTTTATTTCACGTTACCTCAATAAAAAGAATGAAAAATGTATTTTTAAGTAAACTTAATATACTCTCTCTCTCTCTCTTTCTTTCTTTGAAAATTCTTTTAACAGTTTGAAGCAATTTTAATTAAATATTTAGAAATTATAGATTGGCTAATTACTAAACAAAATTATCGTAATATACGTTAGGATTACAAACAAAAAATCAACACAATAAATATAATAATTTCGAATTTTTGTTAGGATTCTTTTAAGTATGGTAAATAATTAATGAATGTATTCAAAATCTCACTAATGTTTTGTATTTTAAATGAACTACTATCGCTTTTTATAACTGACTCAAGAAATTATTTTTATACGAGAGGCAAATAATATTTTTTCATTTGAATAACAATGCCAATTGAAAATGTTTTAAGATTCAAGCTACGAAAACACATTTAAATATGTTAATCATCAAGAAAATATTCTAAGAAACTGATGACAGTTATTTATATTTATGTATGTAAAACGAAAAATAAATAAATAAATAAAATAGTAATAACACAAATGCGACAAAATATTTTTTTTCACTTTATCTTACGCAATGATTAAAATACTTGCGCATTAAATCTAAAAGAGAATTTGAAAATGAAAATATAGTTACCTTTTTTCGTTGTTTAAACACGGTTCTTCGATGGAAAAGCTTACTATGGGGGCGCTACAGTCATTAGTACCCTTTTCTTTTTCCGGTTAATGCAAAATCTCCATTGCTTTGAGTTTAAAAATTAACAAGATATTTTAGAAAAGATACTGAAATAAATACTATAAAATCCTGAATCTGAAATCTACAGATCATCTTCTATCCATATAGTGCAAAAAAAGTTTCAAAGACTTGCATTAAAAGTTTGAAAAACTTAGTTGAATTTCGATGTTTTCCCATAGATTAACATTACACCGGAAGTAAGTGAGGGTTCCACTCAATGTTGTTGTTTACAAAGTAGAACTTGTCCAGCGCAGGAAGCTAAAAGAAATTAGTTCGGAAGTCAAATTGACTCAAAATTTCCTCAGTTTTCTTTGAAAAGGGGTATTTTTCTCAGGGTCATTCTGTCCCATTCTTTTCATTCGTCCTTAGGCCTGTCATAAATCTTGATCGTGCTTTTTCCGATCTTGCTTTTGTCCAATGTGCCGAAATTCTTCTTTAACATGCCTCCTCCCCCTTCCCCCAGAGGACCAACGTTGAGAACTCATTGATTACTTCTTAAAAAAATAATTAACTATAGACTTGGAGGGTGACAGAAGACTTCTGGAGCTTATGGTCCTATCTTTTATCGGATCGGGAAGCAGTTATCGAATGCTCACCATGCCACCCTTGCTCACCATGAATGCACATTCAGTCTTTTGGTTGTTACAGAAATAAAAGAGAACCGGGATAAATAAAATATAATATTCTCTTTCACTGGACCATCTCTGAAAAAAATTCCGACTAAGGGCCAAGCTTTCATGTAGCTTCTTAGTGCGATGTTCATTACAGTCAATTAATCAATAGACCAAGGGATTATTGTCATTTACAAGCAAATAACATTCTGAATGGATTTTTTCTATCCTAAGTGTTATCTGTATTTCACTTCAAACGATCTTTCTATCGATTTGCTTTGAATGAGATGTTCTTCCTACATTCAAAGATCACACCACTCCTTTTCTTCTCATTATTTTGAGTAATTTAACCAGGTTTTAAACTTTTCTTATAGCGTTTCCTTAGATTCAGAATTCACACGGAAAACTAATATCGTTTTAAGTCAGTGACATACTACTTTATAAACGTAAAATAGCTGGAAAAATTTTATCAGTGTTAAAAGACCATTGATAACATTTTACGACTTTTTGTTTACACATGTCAGGGGCCCCTGTAGCTAGGAGCTTTTATTTTCGATGACGTAATATCGCCAGATGATATGTATAAATTATATCAATGTAATGTGTGTTTTTTATGTCAGAAAGTATTTTGTTTTACTTCATGTCAGTCAACTAATTTTTTTAAATCTTTATTTTACATATGCTCACGCCTCCCCTGTAGGGTTATCACGCCCTCCCCGGGGGGGACACGCCCATAGTTTGAGAAACGCTGCACTACGACTTTTTTCAAAAAATTACTCTCATCTATTTCACTATTTGATTCATTCATGAATTTAAAGAAATTTCAATCTCACTTAAATATTTCGCTCTTTCTGTCATGCTGACTGAAATAAAACTGATGCTAAATTTACAAAATACTTCAATCCAGTGCCGGATTACTTATTAGGCGGAGGTAGGGAATTGTCTATGGGCCCCATGCTTTTTAGGGGCCCACAAAAGTGTGTTCTGTTTTCTGTTAGTGCTCCAAAAACAGGCTAAAGGGCCCGAGAACTCAACTGCCTCCATGTCGTTTAATCCGAGACAGCTTCGATCTCTTTCCCCACATACTCAAAATATAAACACAAAAATCTAGATCACAACAAATCACGAACCTTCAAATACTAAATTCCTTCGAAAGAACTAGGCATTGGTAATTGTTTATAATCTGGGATCATTATTTTAAGATAAGAAATCAGAGATTAAATTTTTTTTAAAAAACTTGGAACCGAAAACATATATTAAAGAGCAAAGTTCAGGAAAACATTAAAGAAACGGATTTCAATCGCAATTACTCATAATATATGAGAACAACACAAATTGTTATACGATTCAAATCGTGGGTAATCATTGGGTTTGCAATATCAATACAAGATTTTTTGTTGCACGTTGAACTTATAACTGAAGTATATCAGCTTGGGGCCCCTCCTGGTGCTCGAGACCCTGGCGGCCGCCAGCCGCTTAATCCGCCTCTGGAGCTTAGTAACATGACCACTAGACAAAAGTGATTACGTCCGTCCAGAGGCTGTTACTGGCTTATATAGGAACCACTACATTAAAAAATATCTTTAAATGGTGCTAAATTAATGTAATGAAACTGTATAAATATATCTATATTATTGACCTCTCTTCTTTTGGGGAAGAGAATTCCATATTGCTTGTATGCGCAGCAAAACTTAGTCTTTCGAAGTTGAAGGACGCGGATCACGAGCGAGGCGCCGACCAACCCAACCCCATACGTACTCAATAGGCGACATATCCGGCGAATAAGCAAGCCAAGGGAGAAGTTGCATGTGTTGGGCTGAACAGAAGTTTCGAACAGTCCTTGCAACATGTGGGCGTGCATTATCCTGCTGAAAGATAGCTCCAGGGATGCCTTGAAGGAAGGAACGACTTCGGGCTGTGGTACTTCATGGACGTACATGTTGCTATTGAGATTACCCTCAATTCGTAGCAAATGGGATCGTCCATGATACGAAATCGCCAAACCATGCCTCCGGGTGTTAGGCCACTATGTCGTTCGATAACGCACTTTGGAAGACAGCGTTCCCCCGCATAGTGTCAAACACGAATGCAGCCATCATGGTTCCACAAATTGAAGCGTGATTCATCTGAAAAGACAACTTGGTGCTAATCAGCTTAACAAGGCTCTGTGCTCATGAGCCCATTGCAAACGCAGCTATTGATGGTTTGCTGTAAGGGGGATCCTGTATAAAGGCACCCTTGCACGCAATCCACGGTGCAGAAATTGTCGACGAATTGATGAAGCTGACATTAGTACACTTGTAGCAGTAGACCAACATGCTGCCAACTGCCTGATGGAAGCTGTACGGTCATACACCGCCATGCGGAGCAGGTATTGATCATCACGCCTGACGTCACCTTCCGTCGTCCACTGCCAGTTTTTCGAGTTGTTCGGTTCTCATCGGTCCACTGCTTCCAAACTCCCATCACTGTGGAACTGTTCCACTGCACATGAGCTCCTATTGCATGATAGGAAAATCCTCCTTCTCGATGGCCGATGTTGGAATTTCTCCTTATTTCTTCGTGGAGGCCTACTTAGGTCTCACTAAATGTTCGCCACTTACAAATAATCATTAACTATTTTCAACGTCACGTTGCAGCCCTCTATTTATACGCTTTGAGCATCAGTTCAGAGGGCACTGTGCACACCATGCAAGTGCGATGGCTCTGAAACTTTACTATTTTACGTATCATCCTGTAATTGATATTTGTTACAAAGTTCATTTAATTCTGATGATTCCTTCATGGTGTTGCATTTTTTACAAACAAAAGTGTATAGTTTTGCACTATGTATAGTGCAAGCTACATATAAGATTGAAAACACATCATTTTTTTTACAAAAATTTATTCACATAAAGCTACAGAAAATTGCAAAAAAAGGGGGGGGTTATTTCATTATACTTATTTTAAACGAATAAAATTGACGAAGTTTTTGAAAGTCACGAAAACTTACCGAAATACTATAGACGATTTTATCAAATTCAAAAATATTTTAGGTGTGTGTGTCTACTTTTATAAAATAAACGAATGAACCACATTCCAGAAAGATGCTTCACAAAATTTTGATTAAAGGTTTTCAAAATATTAAAATATATTTTGTCAGAAGTGGGGTTCGAACCCACGCTCTCTTTCGAGAACCAGAGCTTAAATCTGGCGCCTTAGACCGCTCGGCCATTCTGACTGCGAGAATCGATCATTTTTATCACATCGGATAAAAAAGAGATATAGATAGCTTCATTATATCAGCTGCTGAATTGTAAACAATACTGGTAAAGTAGCACATGAAATATTCATGCGTATAAGCTAGAAGAGGTAGGATATTCCCCATAATAGAACAAATAATATATTAAGAAATTGAAATTTTGTGATTCCTTTATAAGTTATATACAAAGCCATATTAATTCTGTCTCTTTATTTACGACTTATTCTTTCATTTTCTTTAATGACGAAACTTATTTATAATTTTTAGAGAGAGAGAGAGAGAAAAAACGGCTTTTTTATTACATAAAAAGTCACATGATGTCATTTTTTTTTTTTGTGTGGCTCAATTTTGTCACATTTTTTGCTTTATGTGTGGTGTGCAGTCATTGCTTCATAAAACAGTTGCTCCTTTGCATAATGATCGCTGTTTCTTGTCATGTGATAGCAGCAAAGAATTTATCACTGTCGTAGCTGGTCCTGCTTAGACCCTGTATCAAAATTCCTTGTGGGGCTCCTTTTTTGGGTCTCTTAACATCTTACGATTTTTTTTCTCACACATTTTGTGGCCCCGTACGGCTGATACGGTGGTAGCTACGCCTCGGAGTTTTATTATTATAAAATGATATTTATGAAAAAAAACGAAAATTATTTTTGAACTCTGTATGTACATAACATCTTTGTGGAATGGAAAGTATTAGGTTTATTAAAATAAAAAGAAGCAAAAATTTTGTTATTTTTTAAAGCATTCTTATGATTATTTAAAAGACAGATAATCTCGAATAATTTAAAGCAAAAATATATAAAAAAAAAATTTATTTCTATTCACGCAAAAATATCGTAGCTATTACAGTGACGTCTTTTAACATCTTAAAGCCCGAGGTCTCTATGTAAAAGAAGGTTTCCCCTGCGGCCCTTTTAACTAGACAGTAACAGGTGTTGTGGCAACCTATGACAAGCGTAGCAGATCTGGTACGCGTTACGATTCTCAGTGGCACCCTAAAAAGTTATCAGAAAAAGTTAAATCGCCCTGTCTTTCTGTTGGTGTTTTGACTTTTAATATGTTCTTCAGGACATATACACTGCTGGCCACCGGAAATGCAACACCCTGAAGGAAACATGCAAATAACAGGAAATTTACAACATGCATTAGCGGAGGTGAGATATGCAAATGATTAGAATTTCAGCGCAGACACACATCACGCACGCCTGTGGCGCCACCTCAAAGCGCTATTTAAGGCTTGGAGTTTACGACTATTTCAAGTTCGGTAATTGTGTTTTTCTTGTGGTTTTTTCAAAAAACGATCAATTACATCTCGTACAAAGCAGCGATCAGCTTTTGATCGAGTATCCGAGTTCGACAGAGGAAGAATAGAGTGGGCTACCGAGATTGTGGATTATCTTTCAGGGAAATCGGTAGTCGCGTGTTGGACGGAAACAAACAACTGTAATGCGGATATGTGACGTTGTATGCAGGAGGGTACGGCGGGCCGACGTGGTCGATCGCATACACTTCAGTGTACCACTTCACGTGAGGACAGGCAAATTGTGCGCATGGCAGTGACGGATCGCTCAGTCACATCACGAACCATAGCACAAAACATTGAGTCTGTAACGCATCATTCAGTGTCTGCGCGTACCATTCGACGCCGTTTACAGCAGAGTAGTCTGTCCGCAAGACGTCCAATGCTTGGACTACCATTGACGCAGAACCACAGACGTCTCCACCGCCAATGGTACAATGAAAGAAGGATGTGGGTAGCAGAATGGAATGCAGTTGTCTTTAATAATGAGTCACGCATCTGTCTGCAACACCACGATGGTCGGATTCGAGTCTGGAGACACCGTGGAGAGAGGATGCTGAACAGTTGCGTTATGCACCGCCACACTGGTCCTGCACCGGGTATTATGGTATGAGGTGGTATTGGATATCACTCTCGCACTTCTCTAGTACGCATTACCGGTCCTTTAAACAGCCAGCTCTACATCTCCGAGGTGTTGGAGCCAGTTGTCCTTCCTTACCTTCAGGGCTTGGCCACAGCCATATTTCAACAGGATAATGCGTGACCACACGTGGCACGCATTGTCCAAAGGTTCTTCGCCAATCACCAGATTGATTTGCTTCCCTGGCCGGCTCGCTCTCCGGATCTTTCGCCGATAGAAAACATGTGGTCCAAGGTTGCTCAACGATTGACTCAGATTACACCCCCAGCTGCCACACCAGATCAACTTTGACAACGTATGGAAGCTGCTTGGTCTGCTGTACCCCAAGAACACATCTAAAGTCTCTTTAAATCAATGCCGACGCGTGTGGCAGCGGTGATCTCCAACATTAGCGGCTACTGATTCTGGCAGGAACCACACTTCATAGAAGTCTATAAATTTAATCATTTGATACTTGGTCAACATGTTATCTACAAAATAAATTTTGTTGTGCTATCTCTTGTCTTTCTTGGTGTTGCATTTACGGTGGCCAGCAGTGTAGAATCGTAATATTCAATCAGTTTAGTAAAAATACTACTTTTTTTTATTTATATTAAGTTGACACCGTCATCTCGACACAGCAACAACACAAACAATCGATATAAGTTACAATATACGGTTACCATGAAATACAATACACAGTTACAGTTATCATGACATTCTCCTCTCTGTCCTAGCACATTTTCTCTCCGTTCGTTCGGTTTCATCTCATCGATACTTGAGTATTCTGAGTATGATTTCAATCAAAAATTTAGTTTAATGCACTTCATGCGTGAAGGTTATTTTTAACATGACGACACGCTTTTATTTTTATTGTATTTTATTTGTTTAGTTATTGTAATAATTCATATTCACATATTTAATCAAATGTCCATTAAATAAATTATAGTTTTAAAAAACTAAAATACACGCTTTTATACTGAATCGAACTAAAAAGTAAAAAAATAATTCTGAATATATGAATAAAATGATTAACGAGAAAATTAATGTCATTGGGGTAAAAGCGTGGGGTGTTTTATAAATATATCAATTGTTATAGTTTCTAACTTTTATTCCGAAATGCTGAGTTAGTGTAAAAATGTACTACGAAGCACTTCACGCTTTTACTACAATGACATTAATTTTCTCGTTCATCATTTTATTCTTTATTAAGAATTATTTTTTTACTTTTTAGTTCGATTCAGTATAAAAGCGTGTTTTTTAGGTTTTTTTTAAACTGTAATTTATTTTTTACTTTTTAGTTTGATCTACGATAAAAGCATGTTTTTTAGTTTTTTAAACTATCATTTATTCATTGTTGAATTTATCCTTGAGTTTGATATTTGGAGTCAGACATATACGTAGCTGCTGGAATTACTCTTGCTCTTCAATGGATATTAATTAAAGGGTCTGAAGTGTATTTATTCTCTCCATTTACGGGGCCTCGGATGAGTCCCGTATTGTTATACTAGATTCCATCTCTATATAGAAACTCTCAAACAACTAAAAGTGTATTAAGTAGAAAAAGTTCAAATTAAAACAAATTTTAATGTTCCATGTTTTTATAACGGACTAAAAAGCATAAAATTCCTCCTTTTCGTTTTTTTTTTTTCTTTTTTTCACATTTTCATGCATTGTCATCGTCCACTTCTGAGCTATGGTTCAAATTTCAAGTCTCTAACTCATCGGAAAGTCACTCAGTTTAAAATCAATTACAAAATTCCACCCAGACAGACATTCATGAAAGAGAGTTAATAAAAACATTTTTTCTTTCATAATTATTGTGAGGTCAAGTAAGTGTACGATGTGAGAGTCCAACGACGAGAATACACATAGTCATTAACCGAGTCATCAAATGCGATTTTGATAATGGACAACAATGCGTATGCCTGCCATTCTTTGCTCACTTATAGTATCGTATATGCTGGTCAATTGTGTAAATTCACATAGTGTACTAATTAAAAAAAAGAATATAATCTTCTAAGTTTTGATCGAATTCAACTTTTTTTCATGATAGCATAGTATTTTTAGTACAAATAAGAATATACATAAAATAAATGTATTCATTCGGAACTGAACCGATGTGTGTGTGTGTGTGTGTGTGTGTGTGTGGTGTGTGTGTGTGGTGTGTGTGTGTGTGTGTGTGTGTGTGTGTGTGTGTGTGTTGTGTGTGTGTGTGTGTGTGTGTGTGTGTGTGTGTGTGTGTGTGTGTGTGTGTGTGTGTGTGGTGTGTGTGTGTGTGTGTGTGTGTGTGTGTGTGTGTGTGTTTAGTTGAAACGGAGCAAAAAAATTACAATTCGAAGCCATGAATAAGTATATTGACATCCGGAACTTTAACATGTTTATTGGCTGTAAATTTCAACTGATTGTTCAAAAATTAAGACCATGGATATACCATTTGTTCATATCGATTCATGATTCGACTTCTGATTTCAATCGGAATCTATCATGTGAGTCAATAAAGGTTGTCCTCTCTTTAATATTTACAATTGAACTTTTATATAATCACGTTATAATAGAGATAAAAAAGGGAAAATGGAAAGGGAATACCTGATTTTATGTCTATTCACATTCGACCACCATTTAAATTTTTAAACCCAATGCTAAAAATTCTCTCTCGAATACTCAAAACAATTTTAATTCAAATCACACCGAATCTCACATTATTTTACTGCTGTTTGTAAAAAAAGCAACACCATGAAGCAATCATCAGAAATATATGAAATTTAATGCACAAACGACTTGTATTAGTACAAATGAATAACGAAATTTTCAAAGTAAAAAAACAATATTAAGTGTCCGAAATCAGTATTTGGTTTAACCACCATACGCTTCAATAAGTGCTGCTTACGACGTAGTATAGAATCAAATAGATTTTGAATGTCTGCTTGTTGAAGAGGATTCCATATTACTTGTATGCACAGCAAATGTTCGTCTTTTGAAGCTGCAGGACGTGGATCACGAGCGAGAAGCCGACCCACCAAATCCCTTATGTGCTCAACAGGCGACATATCCGACGAATAAGCAGACCAAGGAAGAAGTTGCATGTGTTGGGCTTAACAGAAGTATCGAATAGCCTTTGCAACATGTGGGCGCGCATTATCCTGCTGAAAGATAGCTCCAAGGATGCCTTGAAGGAATGGAACGACTTCGGGCTGTAGTACTTCACGGACGTACATGTTGCTACTGAGATTACCTTCAATTCGTAGCAAATGGGATCGTCTATGATACGAAAACGCACCCCAAACCATGACTCCGGGTGTTAGACCGCTATGTCGTTCGATAACGCACTCTGGAAGACAGGGTTCACCCGCATAGTGTGAAACACGAATGCAGCCATCATGGTCCCACAAATTGAAACGTGATTCATTTGAAAAGACAACTTGGTGCTAATCAGCTTAACAAGGCTCTGTGCTTATGAGCCCATTGCTGACGCAACCGTTGATGGTTCGCTGTAAGGGCGATCCTGTATAAAGGCACCCTTGCACGCAATCCACGGGCTGCAGATGTCGACGAATTAATGAAGCTGACTTGTAGCAGTAGACCAACATGCTGCCAACTGCCTGGAGGAAGCTGTACGGTCATACACCGCCATGCGGAGCAGGTATTGATCATCACGCCTGACGTCACCTTCCGTCGTCCACTGCCAGTTTTTCGAGTTGTTCGGTACTCATCGGTCCACTGCTTCCAAACTCGCATCACTGTGGAACTGTTCCACTGCACACGAGCTCCTATTGCGTGATAGGAAAATCCTCCTTCTCGAAGGCCGATGTTGGAATTTCTCCTTATTTCTTCGTGGAGGCCTACTTAGGTCTCACTAAATGTTCGCCACTTACAAATAATCATTAACTATTTTCAACGTCCCGTTGCAGCCCTCTATTTATACGCTTTGAGCATCAGTTCAGAGGGCACTGTGCACACCATGCATGCGCGATGGCTCTGAAACTTTACTATTTTACGTATCATCCTGTAATTGATATTTGTTACAAAGTTCATTTAATTCTGATGATTCCTTCATGGTGTTGCATTTTTTACAAACAAAAGTGTATAGTTTTGCACTATGTATAGTGCAAGCTACATATAAGCTTGAAAACACATCATTTTTTTTTACAAAAATTTACTCACATAAAGCTACAGTAAATTGCAAAAAAAGGGGCTTTTTATTTCATTGTACTTATTTTAAACGAATAAAACTGAGGAAATTTTTGAAAGTCACGAAAACTTACCGAAATACTACAGACGATTTTATCAAATTCAAAAATATTTTAGGTGTGTGTATCTACTTTTATAAAATAAACGAGAATGAACCACATTCCAGAAAGATACTTCACAAAATTTTGATTAAAGATTTTCAAAACATTAAAATATATTTTGTCAGAAGTGGGGTTCGAACCCACGCTCTCTTTCGAGAACCAGAGCTTAAATCTGGCGCCTTAGACCGCTCGGCCATTCTGACTGCGAAAACCAATCATTTTTATCACTTCGGATAAAATAGAGATAGATAGCTTCATTATATCAGCTGCTGAATTGTAAACAATACTGGTAAAGTAGCACATAAAATATCCATGCGTATAAGCTAGAAGAGGTAGGATATTCCCCATAATAGAACAAATAATATAATAAGAAATTGAAATTTTGTGATTCCTTTATAAGTTATATACAAAGCCATATTAATTCTGTCTCTTTATTTACGACTTATTCTTTCATTTTCTTTAATGACGAAACTTATTTATAATTTTTAGAAGAGAGAGAGAGAGAGAAAGAACACTGCTTTTTTATTACATAAAAAGTCACATGATGTCATTTTTTTTTGTGGAGTCAATTTTGTCACATTTTTTGCTTCATGGTGCAGTCATTGCTTCATAAAACAGTTACTCCTTTGCATAATGATCGCTGTTTCTTGTCATGATAGCAGCAAAGGATTTATCACTGTCGTAGCTGGTCCTGCTTAGACCCTGTATCAAAATTCCTTGTGCGGCTCCTTTTTTGGGTCTCTTAACATCTTACGATTTTTTTTCTCACACATTTTGTGGCCCCGTACGGCTGATACGGTGGTAGCTACGCCTCGGAGTTTTATTATTATAAAATGATATTTATGAAAAAAAACGAAAATTATTTTTGAACTCTGTATGTACATAACATCTTTGTAGAATGGAAAGCTTTAGGTTTATTAAAATTAAAAGAAGCAAAAATTTTTTTATTTTTTAAAGCATTCTTATGATTATTTAAAAGACAGATAATCTCGAATAATTTAAAGCAAAAATATATAAAAAAAAAATTTATTTCTATTCACGCAAAAATATCGTAGCTATTACAGTGACGTCTTTTAACATCTTAAAGCCCGAGGTCTCTATGTAAAAGAAGGTTTCCCCTGCGGCCCTTTTAACTAGACAGTAACAGGCGTTGGCAACCTATGACACGCGTAGTGTCACACACTATGGTACGAGTTACGATTCTCAGTGGCACCCTAGAAAGTTATCAGAAAAAGTTAAATCGCCCTGTCTTTATGTAGGTGTTTTGACTTTTAATATGTTCTTCAGGACATATACACTGCTGGCCACCGGAAATGCAACACCCTGAAGGAAGCACGCAAATAACAGGAAATTTACAACATGCATTAGCGGAGGTGAGATATGCAAACGATTAGAATTTCAGCGCAGACACAGATCGCGCATGCCTGTGGCGCCACCTCAAAGCGCTATTTAAGACTTGGAGGTTTCGACGATTTCAAGTTCGGTAATTGTGTTTTTTTCAAAAAACGATCAATTATATCTCATAGAAAGTAGAGATCAGCTTTTGATCGACTATCCGAGTTCGACAGAGGAAGAATAGTGGCCTACCGAGATTGTGGATTATCTTTCAGGGAAATCGGTAGAAACGTGTTGGACGAAACCAAACAACTGTAATGCGGATATGTGACCGTGCAGGAGGGTACGACGGACCGACGTGGTCGATCGCTTCCACTTCAGTGCACCACTTCACGTGAGGACAGGCAAATTGTGCGCATGGCAGTGACGGATCGCTCAGTCACATCACGAACCATAGCACAGCACATTGAGTCTGTAACGCATCATTCAGTGTCAGCGCGTACCATTCGACGCCGTTTACAGCAGAGTAGTCTGTCCGCAAGACATCCATTGCTTGGTCTACCCTTGACGCAGAACCACAGACGTCTCCACCGCCAATGGTACGATGAAAGAAGGATGTGGGTGGCAGAATGGAATGAAGTTGTCTTTACTAACGAGTCACGCATCTGTCTGCAACACCACGATGGTCGGATTCGAGTCTGGAGACACCGTGGAAAGAGGATGCTGAACAGCTGCGTTATGCACCGTCACACTGGTCCTGCACCGGGTATTATGGTAGGGGCGGTATTGGATATCACTCTCGCACTCCTCTAGTACGCATTGCCGGTACTTACAGCCAGCGCTACATCTCCGCGGTGTTGGAGCCAGTTGTCCTTCCTTACCTTCAGGGCTTGGCCACAGCCATTTTTCAACAGGACAATTCGCGACCACACGTGGCACGCATTGTCCATAGGTTCTTCGTCAATCACCAGATTGAATTGGTTCCCTGGCCGGCTCGCTCTCCGGATCTTTCGCCGTTCGAAAACATGGGGTAAAGGTTGCTCAACGATTAACTCATATTACACCCCCCGTTGCCACACCAGATCAACTTTGGCAACTTGTGGAAGCTGCTTGGTCTGCCGTACTTCAAGAACACATCCAAAGTCTCTTTGAATCAATGCCGAGGCGTGTGGCAGCGGTGATCTCCGACATTGGCAGCTACTGATTCTGGCAGGAACCACACTTCACAGAAGTCCATAAATTTAATCATTTGATACTTGGTCAACATGTCATCCACAAAATAAATTTTGTTGATCTATCTCTTGTCTTTCTTGGTGTTGCATTTACGGTGGCCAGCAGTGTAGAATCGTAATATTCAATCAGTTTAGTTAAAATACAACTTTTTTTAAATTTATATTAAGTTAACACCGTCATCTCGACACAGCAACAACACGAACAATCGATATAAGTTACAATATACAGTTACCATGAAATACAATTGTACACAGTTACAGTTATCATGACACTGTCCCTCACACATTTTCTCTCCGTTCGTTCGGTTTCATCTCATTGATACTTGAGTATTCTGAGTATGATTTCAATCAAAAATTTAGTTTGATGCACTTCATGCGTGAAGGTTATTTTTAACATGAAGACACGATTTTAGTTTTATTGTATTTTATTTGTTTAGTTATTGTAATAATTCATATTCACATATTTAATCAAATGTCCATTAAATAAATTAAAGTTTTAAAAAACTAAAAAACACGCTTTTATACTGAATCGAACTAAAAAGTAAAAAAATAATTCTGAATATATGAATAAAATGATTAACGTGAAAATTAATGTCATTGGTGTAAAAGCGTGGGGTGTTTTATAAATATATCAATTGTTATAGTTTCTAACTTTTATTCCGAAATGCTGAGTTAGTGTAAAAATGTACTACAAAGGACTTCACGCTTTTACTACAATGACATTAATTTTCTCGTTTATCATTTTATTCTTTATTAAGAATTATTTTTTTACTTTTTAGTTCGATTCAGTTTAAAAGCGTGTTTTTTTTTATTTTTCTTTAAAAATATAATTAATTTTTTACTTTTTAGTTTGATCTACGATAAAAGCATGTTTTTTAAACTATCATTTATTCATTGTTGAATTTATCCTTTAGTTTGATGTTTGGAGTCAGAATTCCGTAGCTGCTGGAATTACTCTTGCTCTTCAATGGATATTAATTAAAGGGTCTGAAGTGTATTTATTCTCTCCATTTACGGGGCCTCGGATGAGTCCCGTATTGTTATACTAGATTCCGTCTCTCTAGAAACTGTCAAACAACTAAAAGTGTGTTAAGTAGAAAAAGTTCAAATTAAAACAATTTTAATGTACCATGTTTTTATAACGGACTAAAAAGCATAAAATTCCTCCTTTTCGTTTTTTTTT